>JAJTUV010000415.1:455000-937824 GCA_021653895.1 Mastomys natalensis
ATAGATAGATAGATAGATAGATAGACCTGGATATAGATAGATACATATCATGTTTTCTGGTGAACACTAATGAAGAAATGGGCTTTGATATATGAAGACACAAACAATAATTGTTCATAGGCACAGGCATTCTAAATATAGAGTTTATATTTAGAAAAAATAAAGTTTTAAATTCCTTTTGCTAGCTTTACAGAGATGATAGCAGTAAGTTATGTCTCCAAGATAGATTGCTGGCTCAACAAAATAGCTGTTTATATTTTCAGAATAAATACTGAGGTTTAAAAATGAAAAACAATACTCCAGTACATTCAAAGATATCTTTACAAACATAGACAACATAAGATACGAATAGCATGTCCCTTTGTCAGACATTCACTGTTGTAACAAAAAGCATGAGTGTCCCATTTTCTGGGGACTTATTTGAGGTCACAATATCCAAGGTTTAAGTTCACTAGGAAGGGGAAGATGAAGAGTTACAGAACATCTTCTATCATCAAGTTAGAAAGAAGTGTGTGTGTGTGTGTGTGTGTGTGTGTGTGTGTGTGTGTGCGCGCGCGCACTGGGTTTTCTCCTTTTCCCTTCCTACTCCATCTGTGCCCCCAGAATACAGTGCAGCCCACAGAGTCAGTCTTCCCCCTTTGATTAACTACACTCAGATGTGTGTTTTGCTAATATTTTAGGTACTTACAATCCAATCAAGTTAGCAATCAATATCAACTGCCCCAGTCCCATGGGGTGTTGAACTGGGTTCCGGAGGACCTGGAAGAGAGAACTGGGAGACAGGGGTATGCAAAGAACCATGGCTTTTCTAGAGTCTGATCAAACCACTATTTCAATTTTTTCACACAGGGGTTTTATACACATAGAGGCAGGATGTGGGGAGAAGGATGAGGCAGGATGTGGGGAGGATGATGCAGGAGTGTAGGTGTTCACAAGGGGAGGAAAGATATCCTCTAGAAGCAGGGCAGAACAGGTCACTATGACTCTGTTGATTACTCATTTTTTTATCATGTAAGTAGGTACCCTCCACCAAGGCTACCTATCCACAAGACCTATGACTACTTGTTCTGATCTAGGTTGGTAGTTTTCCACCAAGGCTACCTGTCTACAAGATCTATAGCTATCTGTTCTAGGGCCAATGTTTTCTCACAGAGACTAAGACTTTGTATTAGCAGGCATGTATGGTTGACTTAGGCCTATGCTGATTTAGGCCTTCAGTGTATAAGCAAGGTTGCTTCCAACAATCAACTAGAGAGGAATTCAAATCTCTATCTAAACAAAGAGAAAACTTGTTTGAAACATCAAAATGTTCTCTCTTCACCCTTCAGACAAGGGTATTTGTTTAGGATATCCCATGGGTCAGTGTACCAAAGTACACTATTTATGCTATGATGTGTCATGTGTATGCAGACCACTATGGGAAATAAATGGATTGAAATGGATGAGAGTCTTTATTGTCCTTTACTAAGAACATCACCTTATCTGCGTCCATCTTTCCTAAGACTCATCCATTTTCCTCTGTTCCTCTTCTCTGTTTACACAGTCACCTGTGTCTTCTTCCTTTATCAGCATTCCTCACCTCTCATTCTATCCACTGCTGCCACATGGATTGCACACTTTCTTCTGAGTCGGTGCACTCTATGTCATAAATTCAAAGGAACTGCAAAACCACTAATACCCTGACCAGTATGTTCAAGGTGAGAGAGCTAGACAAATGATGGCATAAAAGATCATTTTAGGGTATTCACAGATAAAACATAACTTCTACTATTTAATTATTTAGATGTAAATCAAGAAAACAAAGGTGCCATCTCCTGTCTTCAAATCCTAATATAAATGGATAGATACAGGAAAATGCTGAGGCATAACAGGATCTTCCACGGATTTTAAACCAAACTAAATTCTACTTTGTAAGACTAACTTTTATTGACATATTCAACCACTGAAATATTGTAGATATCCTTGTTACAAAGTGTCAAAGCAGCACATGCCTCTTTTGCTTCATTTATTCCAGTTATAATCTGTTTTTTTTTTTTCAACAAAAAAGAATAGGGCAAGCAAAATGGAACAATAGGTAACGTAGTTGCCACCAAGTCTGACAATCTAAGCTTGATATTGGAACTCACATAAGAAAGGAGAGAGCCAACTCCTTCAAGTTGTCTTCCTACACATGTACACACACACACATACAATCACATACACAAAATAAAGAGAAAATACAATAAAAGAATTTTGTTAAATAAAGGAAGAAAAGTAAAACTCTTCAATACTAGACTGTCAGCTCAAAAAACAATTCCATGACAATGCACTCTCTTGCAATTCCCTCATATAGCTACAGTCAGCCATATGTACTTGCAGTATCTTGAAGACTTCCTCACTCATTGCTGGCAGTGGATGTGGAGACATCAAGTAGAAAAGAACTCTTTACCTCTGCAATCTGTAGAACTGCACAAGGCCACACAATTAGAGAAGAAACTTATGTTTGGCCAATGTTCTGTTGCCACCATCTTGAGATGCTTAATAATGCAAGGCAAGTGACTATATTACACAAATCCTGTAGTTGGTCTTCATCATTTGTTTAGAGTCTACAAATGAATGAGACTCTGTGATATCTGCCTCTTTAGGCCTCCTTATTTCAATTAACCTAGTCACCTTCAAATGTACCAATGTTTATGCCAAATAACAGGATTATTTTTCTCTGTTGCTGAAGAGTATTACATTGTACGCTTGTACTATATTGTTTTGTTCATTCAGTGCTTGATGGACACTGAAGTTGATTTCATGCTATGGCTTTCAGTGGCTAATTTGGCAATAGACATGGGAGTGTAGATAGTACTTTGGCATACAGACCTCACTTCCAGGAGTGAGATTACTGGATATTTACTAAGGAGTGGTAGATATTTATATAGTTCTGTTTAAGCTTTTCAGAAATTTCCATACTGGTTTCAATAATGGGTATATTAATTTGCATTTCCAACAACAGTACGCAGAACTTCCCTTCCCCCAACCCCCTTCTCAAAAGTGACCATCTGTCTTCCTCCTAACAGGTAGGAGGCAATATCTCATCATGTCTTTAATTTGTATTTTCCTAATGATTAGTGATTATGAACATTTTTTCATATACCTATTTTGCCATTTATGTCTTCTATTGAGAAATGACTATGCAAGCCATTTGCCCATTTTAATGGGATCATTTATTTTCTTGCTATTTAGTTGTTTGAGTTTCCCATGAATTCTGGATATTAACCCCTTGTCAGATATTTGGGATATAATATTTTCAACTATTCTGTAGGTTTATTCACTCTGTTATTTCCTTTGCTAGGAGAAGTTTCAAATTTGATGCAATCCCACATATACATTGTGCCCCACTCCATGCCTTTGGGTTAATATCCAAATAATTTATCATCCCCAAACCAATGATATATAGCTTCCCTAGCACCCTTAGAGTTTAGCATCTTACATTTTGCTATGTGAAAATAGCCAAAAGGAAAAGAGCCATGTGCTATAAGATATTATTTATATATACAAAACAGATTGGCTAAATCTATAAAGACAGAAAGAATTGGTAGCCAGCAATTGTTTAGGGACACAATAAACTAATTGCTTTAATGGTTGTGTGTTTTCCATTGAGGATGATAAAAATGTTTAAAATAAATAGGTGCTAGGCATACACTGTAAATGTACTAATTAATATAGAGCTCTTTAATCAAAATTATGAATTTTATATTGAACCACTTCAATTTTCAAATTCTATGGGTTTTTTAGTGTTATAAACTCCACTTAAAACTGATTAAAGTCTCATTCTTGTCAAATAAATAAATAAATAAATAAATAAATAAATAAATAAATAATATTTACCAAATAGTCTCTTTATATCAATGGTTTATATAATGGTTTTTATAACCTTGTGAAAACTGATGGTAAAGATTTGAGGTAAAGATGGGTAATCCTTTACCCATTTCAGCAGCCCAATGAGCTGTAATATGTGGCTTTTAATTCTATTTACATTACCAAAACCTACCAATATTCAGGAATTCTTCAAATGACAGCTATTGCATATCTATACATTTGAATGTGAATTCACAAAACCTTTCCCAAGCTGAGTGCTTTCAGGCAACTCTCAACCATGAATCTCAAATACTGTTTTCATTAATGCCACAAACAAGAATAACAAGCAAATTACCCAAGGACAAAGAGTTCACAATTCCACTCATATGAAGTATCTAAAATGCATAGACTCATAGGTGCAGTACACAGAAAGAAATTTCCAAGGATGGAACACACACATTCAGGAAATCTGAAGCTCCATTCATGAAATATGTCAATTCTGAAGATTTAATATACAGCAATGAAGCTATATTTGGCCATATACTCTGAATTTATGATTATTAGGAGCAGTATCTCATGCTATGTGTCCCCACTACAAACATACAAGAATCAATAATGGAACTTTTAGAACTGATAAATGAGCTTATTGTCTTGATTGCAGTAAAGATTTCATGAATGCCAACATTCATTAAATTATATGCATTAAATGTGTATGTTTCTATATAACCACTTATACCTGTCTCCTGAGAAGCTATTTCAGAGCCTGGCAAATACAGAGATGTATGCTTGCAACCAATCATTGGACTGAGCATGGGATCTCCAATGGAGGAGTTAGAGAAAGGACTGAAGGAACTGAAGGAGTTTGCAACCCATAGGAAGAACAACAATATCAACCACCCAGACCCCCCAGAGCTCCCAGGAACTAAACCAACAACCGATGAGTACACATGGAGGGTCCCATGGCTCCAGCCACATATGTAGCAGATGATGGCCTTGTCAGACATCAGTGGGAGGAGATGCCCTTGGTCATGGGAAGACTCCATGCCCCGGTATATGGGAATGCCAGGGTGGGGAGATGGGAGTGGATGGATGAGTGAGCATTCTCATAGAAGCAGGGGGAGGGAGGATGGGATAGGGAGTTTCTGGAGGGGAAACCGGGAAAGGGGATAACATTTGAAATGTAAATAAATAAAATAACCAATAACAAAAACCACCCAAGTCATGTATCACTTCCTTCACAAACAATAAACAAAGACTTCAAACTTCAAATTGGTTTCATATTTCTATATTTGGACCCACAAAGAGATCTTTATGCAGAACTCTAAAGAAGTCTATGCAGGTTAAGAACTCTAAACTTTGAAAAGTCATCTTTCTTATGGAAAAGAATTTTATTTAGAAAGTGGCACATACATTGAGTGGAAGAATTAATATCAGGATAATGACCATACTACAAAAGTAATCTACAGATTTAGTGAAATTCCAGTGCCACTCTTCACAAAAATAGAAAAAGAAAATCTTAAAATACATGTTGAAGTTCAAAAGAACCCAGATAGCCAAAACAATCCTGAGCAAAAAGTCCAATAACAGAGTTATTACTATACCTGATTTCAAGTTGTAGTACAGAGCCACAGTAATAAAAACAGCATGTTACTGGCACAAAAACAGATACTTAGATCAATAGAACAGAAGACCCAGAAAGAAATGTACTCAGCTACAGCCACCTGATTTTTTGACAAAGATGCCAAAAATATACACAGGAGAAAAGAGAATCTTTAATAAATGGTGCTGAGGAAACTATATTACATATAGACAAATGAAACCATATCCCTACCATTGACAGTATAAAGACCAGCTACAAAAGAATAAATCACCTTCACATAAGACCTGAAACACTGAAACTGACAGAGAAAAGAGTAAGAAAAGAATTCCCAGTCATCCACACACACACTCACTTTCAGAATGGGCTCAAGCTGCTTAAGAAATAGCACAAACAATCTAGATTTAATGGAATGAAAAGGTTTCTATGCAACAAGGGACAGAGTGAATTGAGTGTAGACAGTCTACAGAATGTGGGAAATCTTTGTTAACTGTACATCTGACTGAGTAACATGAAGAACAAAGAATTCAATAAACTAGACATCAAAAATAGACTAATAAAATGACAGACAGTTCTCAAATGATGAAGTACAAAGAACCAAAAACAATTGTTCAAGACCATTGTTCATCAGAGACATGCAAATCAAACCAACATTGAGATTCCATCATACCATGGTCATAATGGCAGTCATCAAGAAAATGAACAACCGGACTATCAATATGATTCAATAAATGTGCTTACTACCAATCTTGACAACTTGATAGCCTACATGACAGAAGAGTTTCTGACAAGTTGTCATCTACCCTCAATTCATGCATCAAGGCACATGTGCACAAATTCACACATACACACATACACACACACTCACACACACATGCATGCACACGCACACATGCACAGGTAATTGTTTTAAATTTAAAAGTAAATTAATAACAAATGCTGGGACAAAGGGGAACAAAATAAAATCCTTTTTATATACTGCTGGTGACAATAACCTAATCACTACAGAAGTCAATATGGGGATTCTCAATAAAAAGCTAGAAATAGTTATTTGGCTATGGGTGGAGCCTTCACGAGATTTCTCCATTCTACATCACATATCTATTGGTGTTATTCTCCAGATCTTGTTTAAGCCTCCATATTATTAAAGTATCTTGACTAAAACTTCCATGTCATTTCTAAAAGACACAGTTTCACAGACGCTTTCCTGATCCTCTACATCTCACAGTCTTTCTGCCCCTGTTTCCTCTATGTTCTCTGAACCTTGGGTGAAGAAGTTGTGCTGTAGATGTACCTGGTTACCACTTGTTCTCTGTATTTTGTTTGTGGTTTTCTGTGATGCTCCCCTTCTACTGCAAAGAGAAGCTCACTGGTAAAGAACTATAAGCAACTAAGAAATGCTTAGAGTCGGAGAAATAGTCATTCACAGGAATGAGCAGCGTAACTGATTATTCAATACCAACTGGTCAGCTCTGAAATGATATACACATGAGTAAGCCTAAATGAAATGAGCCAGCTGTATTTATATATTTAGACAAACCCATACACACAACTAAACTAAAAGAACAACTAAAAAAAAATAATCCATTTCTAAAGCAAGCAAGGGGGAGTACATGGGAGAGGTTGGAAAAAAAGAAAAGAAAAGGGAGAAGTGATGCAATTATAGGTAATTTAAATTTTGTTGTAAAAATACTTAAAAAAAATAGAATTACATATGCCTCAAATAAACCTCTTCTTAGTATTTACCTGAAGCACACTCACTCACTCTCACTCACAAATCACAGAGATTCTTGCACAGTCCTGTTATTACAGCACCTTTCACAATAGCTAGGTAGTGGATGCTCAACAGCAGAGAATTGGTAAGAGACAATGGGATTGATATATGCAATGGAAAATTTGCAACCACAAATGAAAATGAAGCCATGCCATTTACAGAAAAATAGATACGAGTAGAGGGAATCATACTAAATTAATTAAATTGGGCTCTGAAAAATAAATATCAATTTTTCTCTTAATGTGGGGTCATATGCTTTTTAATTATGTATATATAATTATATATATTACATATATGCAGACATATGACATGAAAATAGAAGTGAAATTCTCTGAAGAACAAAGGGAACTAATGGGAATAGGGAGAAGGAAAATAACAGCAGGTAATGAGGTGTTCTAAGTTTGCTCTCTATTCATTATGCCACAATAACCACCATGACCAAAAGCAACTTGGGGATTAAAAGATTTATTTTATTTTACAAGTTGTAGTCTATCACAAAGGGAAGGAACTAAGAGGCAGACATTGAAGAAATAATGAAGAAAAACTGTTTCCTGGTTTGCTTCTCATAGATTGCTTGCATTTTTATGCAACTCTGGACCACCTGCCTAGGGCTGGAACGACTCACAGTGGGCTAGATCCTCCCACATTAATTGTTAATCAAGAAAATGCTCCCACAGACTTACCTATAGGCCAATTTGATAGAGACATCTTCTCAGTTAATGTTCCCTCTTCCCTAGCTTATGTCAAGCTGACAAAAACTAACCAGCACATGAGATATGGGGGAATATACTCCAACTATGTCAAATACATGCCTAAAAATAACATTATGTAAATCCGCATAGTAAAAAATTGTAAAGCATTAAAATAATCCCAAAGCTGCTCCCATTTGTTTTCCCATTGACATTGCCATCATTTTCATGTCAAAGCGATTAAAGGAGTGTGAAGAGAGATGAGCATTCACATGCAGGCTCAGGACCAGTTTATCTACTGCCTGTGCCTGTGCCTGTGCCTGTGCCTGTGCCCTTAAGTCCATTGAGACAGGCTTCACTTCTTACAGAAGTTGAAGTCGAGATCCTCCTCTGAATTTACCATATATCTGTTCAGTAGCATGACCCATTTTGCTTTCACTGTTTGTCTCATAACAAAAGTAGTATGTAGTTTCATGTCAGAAAATCTTGAGAATGCAAACATTTAAAAAAAAGAATCCCTAATTATATGAACATTTTTCCATCTTGATGTCCCTCTTTGCAACTGAAATTTTAATAATAAATTCTCTTAACAGGGAAATTTTATAATTGGAGCTTCTGAAGTTTATGTTGAATATGGAAAAGAATTTCAGAACAGTTAGCTCTTTATGAAAATGTATACCTACCCATAATTTTCCTTAGCAAGTCCTAACTTGCATGTCATATTCACAGAGAAATCTTTCTGATTATTCAGTGAGGTAGGTACCATCCTGTAATCTTATATATAGGCCTTCTTTGGATTCTCCTTCATAGCATGCTTCAAAAGTTTAATCCTATAGATGACTGACTATTTCCCACTAAAATTTAGACTCCCAAGATGAAGTCCTCCTAACTATCTTGCTTCCTATAATTCTCCAATAGTGAAGAGAAGCTAGAGTTAAGTGAATGAGTGTATGGAGTAGTGATCAAGTGTGAGACACTGTCTGATTGGGGAGACAAAACTAGAGGACAGAATAGTTGTACCATTTGGGTTGAATTTATCTTAGAATGGGCTACCACTGGGACATTGAGGAAAGAGTCCTGCTGGGCAGAGACCTTCCTCACGGAACTGACCTGCTCTAACACATGAAGCAATGTGATTAAGAGACTAGAAACTTGAAACAATTTAAATGCACACTTGAAACAACTATTTAAAAAAAAAAAAAGCAAAATATAACTTTCAGCTATAGGACAGCAAATAGCCAGGTGTCCCTGAGACAAGGTAACAACTGATCAGTACTAGATCTTATTGACTGAAAAAATTTCTGAGTTGAAAGTTCAGCAAATGGGGTGGAAATCCAGGTACCAGGTAGTACCAAGGTTCTCCCAAAGCTGAAGAGGCTGGGCTTGTTGTTAGGGAAACCCATGGTAACTAATGTTCACAGAACAGAGTATTAAAGGGGAAGGAAGCTGCAGAGCTAGAACCCTGGAGAGCCACAAAAGGCCTCACTGACTCTTCCACTGAGTCCATGCAGGCAAAGAAAATGCCGGAATTCTGGGGGGGAGTTTTTGTCTCCATTGATAAACGTGGAAGAGCCTCATCACTCACATGCTTTGGGCAGCATGATCAAAATGGCAGAACTCCAAAGGATGCTCTATAGGTTGCTACCAACTGTCCATACTCAAAAGGAGAAAACTGTTTCTACACGACTGTGTGTACACTGCAGCAAAGCGTAATACAGTCATCCAAGCATATCCACCACCCAGTGAAGTTGACTCATAGTAACTAGCATCCCATCTAAATTGATTCAATGTCAAAAGAAGGACTGTATGTCCCATGGTGAGAAGAAAGTGGCATGGGTATCTAATTGGTATCTAAGAAGGACAAGAACATGAAATGCAAGCCAAATCCCCAATGCTAACTCGAGACAGCAAGTGTGAAACATAAGAGAGAGCAAGCATTCTGAGCTGCACACTTCCACTGTTCATTAAAAGCACACCCCGGCAGCTGTTTGCACAGCTCTCTCTGCTGCTCATCTTCTCCTGGGAGGACTGAAAGGACCCGGATGAGCAGGGAACTGCTTAAGTCAAGGTAGCCCTGGGGTTTCATTGTGGATGGCCAAGTTATCTGTACCAAAGCAGCTGCTTCCCACACTCAGAATGCAGGAGCACACACCTCCCCAGACTCTGGGGGAGGACAGTGACATTTTGAAAGTACTGTAGCGGCTACTCGCTGTTCCTGAAGCTTCCACCCCTCTGCCCTGAACCCTGAACTCTTTTTTCTTTGCTAGCAGTTTTCATAACATCATTCAAACAGGATAGATTTTTCATCAATTATGTGACATATCACATTGCCCTCATATGTCATAAATTTCATGGATTTCTCAATATCTTGTCGTGATGAGCCCAAATTTAGCAATATTATCAGACAGTGCCTCTGCATATCAAGACACTTAATGTCTGTGCCAATAACCAAGATTTATCATTTCTTGAATTTAACAGCCAGTGCCAGTGGCTCTTTCACATTGTTTCAGTGTGGACTAAGCTTTCAGAAATAAAGAAATTACTTTTTCTTTAAAGTAAACTTCAACTGTTCTCTCTATAGGGTTACTTCCATGGCCAAAATAGTGCGTCTTACATCCAGTAATTTGTTATTTGGAAAAGATATATTCTCGGGCTTTACTCTGAGCCACAGTGAAATCTCTAGAAGGGTCCTTAGTGAGATAAGTAAATTAGCAAAGACATGAATCCAAAATCAAATGAATAACAACAAAAACAACAAAAATTACCCAGGGTCAGTGAAAGATGAAATGCAAAGGTCTGGTCCCTGTGAAGGCACTGCTCATTCCAGAGAGAAGACATTAGGGAACCGATGCTTGCATTGGCTGCTATGGTAGCCACTGAAAAAGTCATTACAATCCTGAGCAACATCTGCAGAACAAAGGGCTGCAGTGTAGAAAAGGAGGGAGAGAGGGAAGGGGGTTTGGATTAAAAAGCAGACTATGAAAGAAACAGGAACAACAAAGGCTTGAAGAGTCATAGGAAAGTTACAACCTCTGAAAGAGAAGGAGGGAGCCAATCAATGGATTGGGTAGAGCTATCTTTTGTGCCTCTGAAGACCGCAGGGCCAATAAAGTCAATTACAAGGACAGCTTCCATAGTATCCCCTGCAGACCTGACATGTACCTGAGTGAGAGAGTGGTCTTGGTCTATCACTCTTACAATTGTCTGAGTTAGGGAATACCTAATTAAGAATGCCATAAAATGGCTAACGGACATAAAGAGGCAATTAAGGAACAAATATGGATTTTTAGCAGAGGTCTAGTAGAGACAAAAGCAATCCTAGCCCATGGTAAATCACATAAGGAGCACACAACCATTATTCATGCCTGTTTCTGCATACATATACTCACGGGAACACACACAAACACACGCACATACACAGACATGCATAAACATACACACAACATATACACACACACATCTCTCCCAGGGCCTCAGACATCTCCCAAATTAGACTTAGTTGTCTGCTAAAACTAGTATTCCATCTAGAATTGTCTAAAATCTTATGGCGTAAAGAAAGTCAGAATCCTTATTTTGAAAGTCACATGTGTCAAAGACTTTTGAAAGTCATCCCAGGAAATAATAAAGTTATATGGCCTCTTACTCTGACTTGACAGCATGAATTAAAGAATATATAGAGGTCACAATTCAGTGAGGTCAGGAGAAAGGAAAAAGACAGTAAAAATAGAAAACAAAGATTATTCCTTGCACTTTCATTAGACAATAAGCTTCAGATGGTAGAGACTGAGCACAGGCTGTATGTCTGGTGTGCAGTGGGTACTCTGAGTATTAAAAATAGACTTAAAAAGATGTGATGCTGTAGAGAAACAAAAGGCTATCAAGAGACTCATCTCAAAGGTAAAGGTGAAATTTGTTTGGTTCCCTGTAACTAAGAAATAAACACTAAGGCTGACTTAAGCAAGGCAGAATGTGATTTCCTGGTCGTATTCAAATGTCAGAAGTTAAAGGACAAGAACCAGAGAGGATTCAGACACTTGCTTTGCTCTTCCTGTATCTAGCCTTTGATCCTCAAGGCCCAATGCAGAAGTTACTGGAGCTCAAGTTACCACATTTTCATTACAATAAAGTAAAGGACCAGAAGGGAATATTATTTTTTTCGAGATGTCCCACACAACAATTACAATTACACTAATTAATCCAAACTGCTTGTATGGTCAGATTCAATTATATAAAGAGAGCAGAAAATTTAGCCTGTTAGCTAGAAAGTACTATTTCCAATTTAAGATCAGTCTAATAAATATGTCAATAATGGATATTAGATACTTTTTCCGAACCTTGTCAACCAGTTAAAATCTTCACTAAGTCAGATGCCTTCAATCTCAGCATTTGGGAACTTGAGGCAAGAGGATCTCAGGAACTCTGAGGCTGGCTTGGCTGCATAGTATATTCTAGACTAGTCTGGACTTCATAGTAAGACTTCATCAGAAACAAAGCAATCTTTACAATGTAGAGAGAAAAATAGAAATCACAGCATAGCATTATCTTTCTGTTCAGTATTTTTCAGAAGAATAAAGTAACTTTCTTAAAATGTTTAATAACATAAAATAATCAATGGAGTGGCAATTATGAAAGGATACAAGAAAACGAAAAGGTAATGGTTTTAGTTTATTTGTGTCCTATTTATTCCATTAAAAAATGTAAACAAAGCTTGCTTGAGTTCTGGAAACTGATACCTTCACAGTCTTGCTCCTCTAAATGTAGAGGTCTGGAAGTTGTATAGATCCTGAAGCCAAACCTGCTATTGTCCAACATGCACAAGCAGCTCCTCCCACTTTAAACACTTGATGCTGTGCCCACAACTGCCCACTGCCTCTGGTTGTGGGTATGGGTATGGGGAAGACACTTCCATACCACTGTAAGATAGGAGCCTTTCAAGCCATATTTATCTTCAACTAGTAATGCAACAATCCAATGGTCATGACAAAAAAAAAAGTGAAAATGAATTCCAAATATTGTTTGCTTTATTATCATTTTCTATACTCAGGATTTTAGCTGATGGTATCTAATTAATCATTTCTTAGAAAATAAAATAATTACAAAGAAAAAACCATTGCAGTCATCTGTTAAGTCTGAAATTTTAATTAATATCTGAGGGTTACTTTGAATGTAAAATCATGAATCAAGGAGAAGTGACTGGGTATTTTTTTGTAAAGCCAATAAGAGACATTGTATTTGAATCTTCGCCTTGTGACAGGGAGGTTAAAGACTTTAAAATGAAGCACCTCAAATTCGTCCCCATCCTCAACTTTATTATAAAGGAAAAATGGAAACCCTGCCTGGCTCAGCATGAAACAATCAAATTTCAATAGTTATTTTTATTGTAAAGATTGTTAAATGGTAGAGGATTTATCAAGCTCTCTTATCAGATTAAACATCAAATCTTGACCCCAGGTGTCCTGTGCCCAGGAGAGAGCATCAGCAACAAGAGCTTGCTTATTTGGGAACTGAGGTAGTGAGGATGGGAGCTGTCATCTTCCCTAGTCACTGCCATAGAGCAATTTGGGGTGATGTGCAGCAAAATAGCCGTAAACCAGGAAGACACAAGGTCAATAGAGTAAAGGCATAAGAAAATGCACTAGCCTGGGGCCACCTTGGGGAATGGGGTTCCCTAAAGCCATGTGCTAGCCCTTTAGTTTCAATGTTGGAGATAGGTGGCAAAATAATAGAGACCAAAGCCCATCAGGTATTATGAACCAGTGTTTTCACATGGTTTTGTTGGTGTAGGGCGTTCCAATTGCATGTCAGATCCAGGCTCACCTCTAGGTACTAAATGGCCAGTTCTGTGACCACCCTATCCCCACCCTTGCTATCCAACATCATGCATTTTCGGAGGGCCACCTAGCACCTGTTTGGCTACTTTGTGCAAATAGAGAATGTTAGAAGTAGCATTCAGTAAAAACAAATCCTACTGCTTTGCAGACCATTGACAGTAGCTATGATAAGTGAAAGTCAGACAGGAGGCAAGCATCCATGAGAATGACCACAAGACCTTGAAGAATCTCAAAAGCAAACAAACAAACAAACAAACAAACTGAGTAAGTAGGAGCAGTAGGATAGGTCAATGAATAAAGGCAATTGCCACAAAAGGATGGTAACCTGTTTTGGGTCCCCAGAACACATATTAAAGTGAAAGAAGAGAACCAATTCCACAAAATTATCCTCCAACCTCTGACTGCTGGTCTGTGGCACCAGCACAGATATCATCAGCATTGTCATCATAAAATTTTAATAAAATGGATTATTTTGGTTCAGTGAGATGGCTCAGAAGGTAAAGTAACTTGTCACCAGCCCTAATGACCTGAGTGCAATGCCAGGACTTACAGAATGTAAAGAGAAAGTTAAGTCCAGTAAGTTGTCTGCTGACCTTCGCATGTGTGCGGTGGCACATGCATACCCACACAAAGATAAGACAATAAAATATATAAATAACTCTAAGTATTGTTTAAGTAGTAAGCAATTTCTAATTCAAACTTGTTCTTAGCAAACATGAGGAGACACAAACTCACATATCCAGAGGTAGAGAAAGAGGATGACGTAGACAAAGGGAGGCAGATTCCTGATGGATTCACCCTCCCACGAACAAGTTCCTAACGCGTGTGAGTCTCTAACTTTACATGCTGCACCCTTCTTTGAGTCTTATTGAATTCTTCTCAAAAAGGGCCCAAGTACTACAGATCTCTTTAATAATCACACTGGAAACATCAGATGGGAAACAACTATTTGCATTTAACTGTTTCTGTTCTAATATTCACTCTGAAAGAAATAAATATAAAGCAACACAATGAAAGGAACCACAGAAAATTGAAATGTTTACTTTAATCCTTTCCTCTGATTCCTCCTTAGGAACTTAGGTTGGGATGTGTCCCATCTTCCAGCTAAACAATTAAATCAGTGTCACTTTATTTCTTTCTTGTGAATGTGTATAAATAAGATTATAAAATTATCAAAGGGGGAAACACTGAACAAAAACAGGAGATTTATTGGTGACACCAATCACAGTGCTCAGGATAATAGCCTGTTTAATTACTTTCAGAAAAAGCAGATTCCCTCAAATAACCTTGTATGTTTGATGTTTTTCACTACATATTATATCCTTCTCCCAACTGAAGGGATGAAGAAGTTTATTTTTGCTGCTTGTTCTATAATTAATAGGTCTGTTATTGAGTCATCGGCTTTCTCATCCATCCAGTCCTCCTGTTCTTGCCTTATTTGTCTTAAATGTATCTTCATCTGAGTGAGTTCTCTTCTATAATTATTTTTATTGAGGTAAAGTTCACCAGTTAAACATGCACAATTCATGAAAACTAAAAGAAATAGCCAAATGTGTAGAGACAGAGTACAATGGCATGGAGGGGAAGGGGTCAGAGACGCAGAACAGCAGGAATGCAGACAGACACGACTAGAGACACGTATAAATATGAAAACTATCATTGCGGAAGCCTTACTGTACTCTGGATTCCTGCCAAATGAATAATTTTAGTTACTCTTGCCACAAAGAAAAGCAATGTGAGGAACTGTCAGATGACAAATAAGTTAATTTTCTTTCCTGTGGTCATTATTGTGCTATCCCTGTGTAAACGGTAAACATTGTATTCTTTACCTGCAATGTGCATAATACAGTAAGTTTAAGGTGAACGATTCCATGGCATGTAGCACATGCAATATGTAGCAGAACAGCAGGAATGCAGACAGACACGACTAGAGACACGTGTCTAAATCATTACATCACCCCAGAAGGGAGCCTAGTATTCACTAAACAGCCACCCCCCATTCTCTTCCTTCCTACTCCATAGAACTACCAATGTGTTTCTGCTTTGATGGAATCATCTCTCTGGGGCACATAATAGTTGTTTGTATCTGGCTGTTTCCATTTACCATATGCCTCGGAGGTACATCAGTATAGCCAGCAATTCAATGGCTGAGCATGACTCAACTGCCATATTTTGTGCATCCACTCCTGGGCTGCTGAGCAGCTTTGTAGGATTGGGACACTGTGGATGATACTAGTATGAGTGCATATGGAGCTGGCACTTTTTCTCTTTTCCTGCTGCCTGAAGATCCAGATGTAGAACTCTCAGCTCCTCCAGCACCATATTTGCTTGCATGCCACCATGCTTCCCACCGTGCTGATAATGGCTGAAACCTTCAAACCTGTAAGCCAGCCTCAATTAAATGATTGTCTTTATAAGAACTGCCATGGTCATAGTGTCTCTTCATAGCAATGCAACACTGACTAAGATAGAAGTTGGAACCAGGGACTGGTGTAGTACTGTGACAGATCTTAACGATGTTGTTTACTGATGGAATGTGGACTTTGGGACTTTGGATTAGGAAAATAATTGAAAGCTTTAAGCCAGGTTTAATGGGTCATACCAGTAGGAGCAGGGAAGATGGTGGTCCTGAGAGAAATGCAGATAATAATTGCCTGGCCCAAGAGGTTTCTGAGAAGAATATTAATAAGTGGCCCGGAGACCATTCTCTTGATATTTGGCAAAGAATGTATGTGCCTGCTTTCTGCCCTTGTCCCAAAAGTCTGCCTGGGGTTAAACTGAAGGTTTTGAATTGATGATATTGGCAAAGGAGATTTCAAAACACTCTAGTATTGACTGTGTCCTGTGGCTATTAGTGGCCAATGATACATAGATCTATACTGAAAAGGAACAAGCTAAGCAGGGAAAAACACAAAATGCAGAGTTTGAGGAGGAAAGGAGAGTGGGCAAATGTAATAGAGATAAACCACGTGCACAGGAAGAGAAAAGGTTTAACTAGGGTGAGACCCTACTCAGCTAAGCTTCCCAAATTGTGAAAAGGAATTAAAGAAAACCATAGGGTCAAACTTGGGGAGGTCACACCTTTAATCCTATCACTCTGGAGGCTGAGGCAGGCAGACCTCTGAACTCAAGGCCAGTATGGTCTACAGACCAAGTTCCAGGAACACCAAGCTTAGGCACTGAAGAATACTCATGAAAACAGAAAGCTGGTGAAAATGTATGTGAACGAGAGATCCATGTTCTAGCCCCAGCAAGCAGCAGAGTTTAGCAGCTTCAGGCATGTGCCTGAGAATCAAAGATACAAGAAAGGAGTTATGGAATCTCCTTCCACTACTAAGAAAAGCTGCTGAGACCCTGTGTGTATCAGGCATGCCCATGTATGGAGGCCAAGAGAAACCTTTTTATGAAGTTATACAGGTGAAGCCTGAATTGCCTTGGAGATGCCCAGATATTGGAGATGCCAGAGTTGTGAGATACCTGCCAAGCAGAGCTGCTAACAGGGAGTGGAACCAGCCAAAGTGTGTTGCAGTCACCAAAGCTGAAAGGAACTGGAGATCTGAAGAGCACTTTGACATCATACATGGAGATGCAGAGTTTGGAGTTTGCCCAGATGGTTTCCAGTCTTGCAGTATTTTCTCACTATGCTCCCTTCCCTCCCCTTGATAATGTATATTATATTCTGTGTCATGGTATGTTGAAAGTATGTGATCTGCTTTTGGATTTTGAATTTACAAGGATTTACAGTTAAGAAGCTGCCATGAGTTTCTGAAGACACTTTGAACCTTGGACTTTTAAATAGCCCAGAGACAGTGATCAACTATGGGGACTTCAGAAGTTGGACTGAATGCTTTTTGCATTATGATATGGCTACAACCCTATGGGGGCCAGGGAGTGGAATGTGGTGGTTTGAACAGGAATGTTCCCCTTAGGATCAATATTTGAATGTTTAGTCATCAGGGAGTAGTGACACTTGACAGGGATTAGGGGGTGTGGCCTTGTTGGAGTAAGCATGGCCTTGGTACAGTAGGTGTATCACTGGGGGTGGGTTTTGGAGTTTCAGATGCTCAAGCCATCCCAATGTCTCTTTCTCTTCCTGATGCCTGCAGATCCAGATGTAGAGCTTTCAGTTCTTCCAGCACCATGTCTGCCTGTATGGCACCATGCTGATGATAATGAACTAAACCACTGAATCTCTAAGCAAGCCCCAATGAAATGCTTTCTTTATAGGAGTCAGCATGGTCATGGTGTCTCTTTACAGTAGTAAAACGCTAAGGCACTGTGCCTCCCTCCTCAGAGCAAGATTCCAAGTGTATACCAACATGCTCAACTTTATGTACGTGGATTCTGGCCAACAAAGTCATATCCTTGTGCTTGAAAGGATTTACCAGCAAAGCGGCTTCCCCAGACCTCCATTTCCTATTCTTAGATTTGGATACTTGCATTATTGTTACTAAGTTATACATATTAATCATTTGACTTTTTATTAATCATTTTATTCCTTTACATTTCTAATGATATCCCCCTTCTCAGGTTCCCCTCCACAAACCCCCATCCCATCCCTCTCTTCCTCCTTCCCTTTGCCCCTATGAGGCTGCTCCTCCACCTACTCACCCACTCCCATCTCATCACTCTATCATCCCTCTATGCTGGGGTATCAAGCCTACAAAGGACCAAGGGCCTCTCCTCCCATTGTTGCTAGATAAGGCAATCCTCTGCTACATATGTAGCTGGAGCTGTGGATCTCTCCATGTATACTTTGTGGTTGGTCATTTAGTCCCTGGGAGTTCTGAATAGATGGGTTAGTTGTTATTATTCTTCCCATGAGGTTGCAATACCCTTCAGCTCTTTCAATCTTTCACCTAACTCTTCCATTGGTGTTCCCATGCTCAGTACAATGGCTATAAGTATCTGCATCTGTATTAGTCAGGTGCTGATAAACCTCTTGAGGAACACCCATGCCAGGTTCCTGTCAGCAAGTGCTTCTTGGCATCAGCAATAGTATGGGGGGTTAGTGTCTGCAGATGGGATGGATCCCCAGGTGAGACAGTCTCTGGATGGCCTTTCCTTCCATCTCTGTTCCATTTTTTGTCCCTATCTTTCCTTTGGACAGGAACAATTCTGGGTTTAAAATTTTGAGATGGGTGGATGGTCCCATCCCTCAATTGGAGGCCATGCCTATCTACTGAAGGTTGTCTCTACAGGTTCTATCTCCCCTTTGTTGTATATTTTGTCTAGAGTCATCCCCAGTGGGTCCTGGGATGTTTCACTTCCCTGGCTTTTAGAACTTGCTTGTGGCTTTCCCCAGTTCCACATCTCCCATGGCTACATAGTTCTATTCAATTTCCTGACTCTCTGTACTTCTCTCCTGTCCCTTCCAATACCTGATCCTCCCCCCCACACTCCTTTTCCCCCCTCTGGCTCAGCTGTGAAAGGTTAGGCTCACAACCAAAAGTATTAATTATTTTAAACCAAGATATTTGCTATTATGTTTTCAAAATGTTATTGTTTGCATGTATCCACCCCCAAAGGCCCACAGAGTAAAAGGCTTGGTCTTCAGGCATAGCACTATTAACAAGCTGTCAGACCTTGAAGAAGTGGTCCAAATAGAAGGCAAAAGGGTTATTTAATGTGTTCAATGAAGATGATCATAGAACCCTGATCTCCTTCCCCTTTTCTTCTTTGTTTCTAGTCATGGTGGAGTGTACTGTGGCCCTACCATGATATGCTGCTTTGTCCTAAACCCAGAATCCATGGGATCAACCAGCCATAGACTGAAATCTACAAAACAAAAGCAAATAAACCTTTCCTCATTTTAAGCTGACCATCTCAGGTACTTTATCAGAGTTACAGAAAACGGACTAGCACAAGCAGTGACAAAAAAACTGTAAAATTAGTTACACAAAGTAGACAAAGCAAACCAAAAACTCCCACCACCCAGTTACTGCTCTCTTTGGTTTTAACATTTGAATTTAAAAAGGAACATGGAAGTAAGATATTTCTAAGAAAAATAAAGGCTTTTATTTTCAAATTGACAGATGAGAAAATCATCTATTCATGTTTATATATACCCTCAAAATATGTATAGATCACTTCGCTAAGCATTTGGATAATTGAAAATATTGTTGACAATGCTTTGAGTCTTCATATAGTCTACTCACAAGAAGATCATTCCAAAGGAGGTTCATAGAGAGGAGGCATGTAAATAACATGAGAAAGTTATGGTTCGAAACTTATTTCACTTTGCTCTGAGTTCAAAAGAAAACCAAATCAGCAAACCGGGCAGTGATCAATTACCTAACATTTTTATAGTCTTCCTTTGTGAAATATACTGTATTAAAAAGCAAAATCTCTCAAATTGTGCTCAGGGATGTAGCACCCAGACTCACCCACCTACACAGTGCCTTTGAGTTGGCAGATATTAACAAGGGCCTCTCAGGTGTATGGGTTTTGTTGGGTTTTTTTGGTTTTTTTTTTTTTTTGTTTTTTTTTAGATTTTCAAGGGTGGCTCAGGAGAAGTTTGCAGAAACTTGGGATAGCATGCAAATTTCAATGTATATGAATATATATGAAACCAAATTGGAATTTTTAGATAAATAGCCTATGGAAGAAGCCAATAAAATGCAAGATGAATTCAAAATGGGCAAAAGCTGTGTGTTTATGCCTTAGTATCTGAGTCTAAAAGAAAATTCAGCTGCTACTGAAGTATGTCAGTAAAAAGACTTGATAAGTAAGAGGTAGAATATAAACATTTCAACTTCAGTATCGAGTAAACAGTTTTGAGCACAGACTTTGACATCAGACAAATCCAGAAACTAAGAACTACGTCTAAGTTTTACAGGATATGTTACGTCATGAAAATTACACTCTCTGAAAATTGTTTTTTGAACCATAAAATAGGAATTAAATAAGGATCCCATTTATTTATGTATTTGTGCTTTGTACAATGCCTAGATTATAGTGATGGTTCTATTAGTTGTTTTTGTAATATGATGTAAATAGCAAGTAGAAAAAAAATAAGTAGATTGAGGGGACCCAGTCAAAGTCGAAGAAAGCCTGGAGTCACCAGAAGCTGCAAAGCACAAGAAGATTACCTATACAATATCCAAGAAAGCATGTCCTCACAATGCCTTCATTTTTACACTCAGACTAAAAGAGATAAAATTTCTGCTATATTTGGTAGATTATTACAGCAGTATAATTCTTGCCCCAGTGTATGTTTTGAATCTTCAGAATTTGTTTATATTAGAAAACATAGAATTATATTTTTCACCCTAGGCCATAAAGATATCCACTAACATAAGTATACAGTCTAACATAAAATAAAACCTCTTTAATCAAATTGGCTTATCCCTATAAAGAATAACCTTTTATTCCTTCTTATCCAAAAATTATGAAAAGGAAATTATATGCACCATACGAACACTCAGTTTTTAAAAGTTTTTATGGGAAGATAAACATCACGAGGACAGCAGTGTGTGTGTGTGTGTGTGTGTGTGTGTGTGTGTGTGTGTGTGTGAGTGTGTGTGTGTGTTCACTTCCATGTCTCCAGGACCAATCACACAGAAGCTAATTATGAAGTATGCCATTAATAAATTCATGAATGTATTCATTATTGAACATGTGTTATATGTTCTTTATTTCATCAGAAACTTCAAATGGATGGTATGTGGGAAAGGTGATCAGTGTACCTCCAGAGATGCACAGTGTAAATGGAAATACACCAGACATAGTATCATAGGCATCAAAGATGAACTTGTTGGGGGTAGGGAGATGCTCACAGTAAGTGATTGACAAACAAGCATGAGAACCTGACAGACCTGGTGACATGTTTTGTTTACACTCACTAGAGAACAGAGATGGGAGGATCCCGGGGCTCACTGGCCATTCCCTAGCTCAAACATCAAGTCCCAGACCAGTGAGACCCCATCTCAGAAAACAAGGATCCCATTCCAGAATTCACAACCAGTAAAAGGAGAGAACAACTGAATGGGGTACCCAACCCCAATTACTAATCAAAACCTCATAATAAAGCCCTGGAATATCACAGAAGAGGGCTAGAGAGACTTAAAGTGTGAAGATGCCTACTGTGGATAGTGTCTTGTAGATATGAAAGGGAGGTTGTACCCTGAAATGTGAACATTCTGGTCATCTAAACAAACCTGAACAATGAGAACACCAGTTGACATGCCAACATGGATGTGGAAATGTCTCACAATATCACCCCTAGATGGAATAGCTGCAGGCAATTAATGGCTTCTGTGAGAGAAAGAATCAGCCTTTTCCAGGAAAAAGTCTCCTGATAAGTCATCCAATCCCAAGTTGTGGTCAGCCCTAAACTATTTTAGATGATATTATATACATTCATACAACATACACATATATATCATATAATGTGATATATATACACATCATAATGAGGTCATGAATTCAGAGGGATAGCAGAGGAAAGAGGAGTTGCAGTGAAAGAGGAAAGAGTGGAAACCGTGTAACAAGTACTCATGCATGAAATCTCTTTGTAATACATTTCTAAAAGTCTACTTTTATAAAAATTAAAATGAAAGAAAAACAAATGAGTATGCTTAAGGACAACATTGGAAATGGTCTCTGCCTTCATTTCACAAGCACAGACATGTACAAACACCCCCACATATACATATTAAATATATACATAGCGATATACACACATCAGAAGGAAAAGATTAAATAACAGCAAAACAACAACAACAACCCCCAAAAAACTAAAAAGTCTTTTATGTAATGAACTCAGCAGATCAGTCTTGCTTTATAGACCAAAGAAATCGGAAAAAGAACAAATAATGTATTATCTATCCTTTGTGTTTGTGTGTCTGTGTGTCTGTGTGTGTGCATGTATATTATGTGTGTGTGATATATGAACACATTGAGGTGTGTGCAACTGTGCACAGACTTGCAGAGATGAGAGGAGGATACTGAGTGTCCCATTCCATCACCATTCACCTTATTCATTTCAGGCAACGACTCTCACTGACTGAACCATTTTTCCAGCCCCTGTATTGGTTCTCTTGAAGTTGATTTCTTTAAAAGATTAATGAAAAGAGGATTTCCTGTTGTGTTATATCAAAATATCTGATTCCTAGGAAAACTGGCCTTTTTGTGTGTGTTTGGATGCTCAAGTATATGCATTTAGCACAGGCGACTCTATGTTTCCCTGGTCTAAAGAACCTTGTGCAGGAGACTAGACTAAAACAATAGCCTATCACTAACATTACTCAACAGACTATGATTCAAAATTATAATGAGAGGAAAGCAATGTTATCATATAGGATAGCGATGGAAAATCCAATTAAAGATACTCAGTGAAGTGATACACATACTCCAGTAAAATCTAGGTGAGGATTGATGTTTCTGTGTTCTAAAGATCTCTTAATAGATAATTTCTTCTAATGAAATTATATACCAAGGAGAGATAGGATTAGCCTTGAGGGTAGTGTCTTTAGTTATAAAATATGTTAGAGAAGGTAAAATTTCCAAAGCCTCGCAATGTGATATGCACTATAGAAAAATGAAAAATTAAATAAATGTTAAGGGTCTGTAAATGTAGCTTGATCATTAATTGTCTGCCACAGAAGCACGAGGAACTGAGTTCGTACCCTCAAAACCTATGTAGAAAGCCAGGTGTAAACTGATGGTGAGCATCTGAAATCCAGCCTCTCGGGAAGCAGGAGAAAGCAGAGGATCCCTGAGGCTTGCTGGCCAGCTGGTTTTACTAAGTCAGTGAGTTCCAGGTTCACAAATATTATATGTCAAATATGAAGTGGATAGTTTATTGTGGAAGTGACACAATGTCAACTCCTGGCTTCCATGTCCTCATATAGCACACACACACACACACACACACACACACACACAATAAAATTATAATTATATATTTTATATATAATAGAAAACATAATATAGCATATAGTGTATTTACCATAATTCATCAAGTTTTGTCTTTAATTTTTTTTTAATTTACTCAGACCTTCTGCAGTGTGCTTAAGCTTTCTCAGATGGCCCCCCCATTTTCTTTATTTCTGTTTGGAACAATCATTAAGATAAAAGGATGTGTGCATATGTGTGTTTTTTTAAAACAGTTCTCTCCTTCCACCATATAGATGCAAAGAATTGAACTGAAGTCATCAGGCTTAGCAGCAAGTTCTACCAAGCCGTATCACCAGCCCACGATAATTTAAAAATCTTTTTTCTTTTATTTTTTCATAAATTTTATTAGTTGTTTAAGAGCTTCATAGAATGTGTTTTGGTTATATTTATCTTCCCAATTCTTCCTCTTACCTACTTACTCAACTTCATGTTGTGTTTTGCTTGTTTTTCTGTTTCAAGACCAATTTGTGCTGGCCAAATACTCTTGGCTATGTGGCTTTCGCCTGGATACCTTGATTTATCTTTATTCAATCTTTTCCCTTAATCTTCAACATCTCTTATTTTACAACATACAAATCTTGTGTCCCTGTGATAGGGTTTTTCTGTGTGTGTGTATGTGCTCATTCATATGAATGCAGGTGCTTGTATGCCATGACATACATGTAAAAGGCAGAGAATAACTTCAGGACAACATCCCAAGACCCACCCACAAGGACACTTAATCCTCCTTCAATCTTCCACCTCCTAACAGTTCCACAGTCTTCCCAAACAGCACAACCATCAGGAAACCGTGTGTCCAAACACATGACACACTGCGGAACATTTCACATTCAGACTACAACAGAGCTTAGCTTTCTACCTACTCAGGATCAGTTGTCAGGGTTTGAGTCAAGAGAAGTCTAGATCTTATTTGGTTCCATACTATTCTAAGAAGAGTGAAATGAAAAAGGAATGGAGAATAAGGTGTAAAGTACTGGGAACATGCCTTCACAGAAATTAAAATACAGAGAAAAGAATCTCCTGTAAGGGCTACAAGTCTAAAATGAAACGTCTGGGTTCTTCACACAGTCATTCCTTACATTCTCTATATCTAAAAGACCCATTTTCCAGATTTTCCTCCCAATACTCCAATCAAATCTGCTTTGTCTCTGTAACAGGAGTCCATGAAATGTGCGCACTGTTTCCTCCTCTTGAAATGATGCTTAGAAATCCTCCTACCCACTCCTAAAACCTCCACTGCCACTCATGGACAATGGATGCAATCACCTGGTTATTTATTTACTTGCCAGTAGGCATTTAGCCTCCATGATACCTATGTACATCTGGAATGCAAAATGTGTAGGTAGACTTGTCATCTTTCCCAAAGCCAGCTTTCTCACCACACTCTGAAGTCTGCTTCCTCTTTTCCACACTCTGCTCTCAGTACCACATTCCTAAATCTGATATAATTTACAGTCTTAGTATCTTTCAACTTGGTCTAAGCTTCTTCATCTTCACCCCTCCTATCTTGGTACAAACCATCCTCATCTTCTGAAATCTAATTCTCTGCAAAAGACCTTCAACTACCGTATTCTATTCAAACCCCCTTATAGTAGATATATTTTGTTCTATGTTGTTGCAGGGGTTTATGTAGAGGTGGGGCTCTGAGAGCTATTGTTTTTCTCTTTTGTTAACAGCAGCACTTCAGTTTTGCTGAATGAATATAATGCCAATGTTTACATTCATTTTAAAAAGTTCTCTTTAATTGGCATTCTATGTATAATATATATGGCAGGTCCCTATTGACTGGAATATTTGATTAATCAAAACTGTTGCTTAATAATGACAGAGAAGAGAGAAATTAGAGAATATGTTGAGGATCAGGGGCTTAAAGAATGGTAAAGAATTTCATTACAAAATAAAAGCCCATCAAACTAGAAGATCAATGATCCTTTGGTTTTCCCTTTCTGGTCACTGAGAATGTTTTAATATCCTTGAGGCTCAATTGTGTAGCTTCTGTAGGTTTTGTTTTAAGTGAGCATGGTTCCTTTCAGCACTGTTGTTTCTGTAGTAATATCTAAGTCAGCAAAATTCTCCATAAGCTTATGCTATACAAATTTGTGCTTTCATCTTTGTAACTCTCCCTAAAAGACATTCTTTATCAAAGTTATAGTTGCCTTAGATGTGTTCAAACCCACCTAAACATAAAAATTCACTTCAGTCTGTCACATGCTGTCCCCTCTGCCTTATATACTGGAGAGAGGCCCTTTGGTTTGAAGGCTTTGCTAGTGTTTGAGAAAGTAAATCACTTTCAAGTTCAGGGTAAATGATTTCAAAGGGATTTTACAAAGAATCTTAATAACAACAGTCTCCCTTCTTCCACCCTCTGCTGAAGTCTGATTTTAGACTCTTTAAATTCAATATCAAGCTTTAGATTCCCAAACCATAGAGAGCTGAAAAGAACTTTGGAGTCAACCACAGTCCCATCTAGAGGAAGCTGAAGACAAGAGCATTTGTTAAAAGACTTGATAAGGATGATATAACTGAAATTTCTTCCCCTAATGGTTTGGGATGTTGAACAGGAAGAAATCCATTACCCCTTCTGCATCTGCCTTCTTGACTCCTCAGGCCTCTGATTCCAATTTCAACGTCACTCCTTACATTACACAAAAGGTAGTCCACTGTCTTGTCTGCTTTCCATAACTTGAAGAGTCCTCTTTAAGCCCTTTCCACAGGGAGCATTGGTGATAGAAAGGGTTATGATCTAAATTGAGGTTAATCAATGAGCCATTGCCCTTGGAGACTGATACCTCTCCACTGGAATAGTCTGGTGTTAATAGATGTCCAGTGACCCTCAGTTCTGAATGGCAACTGAGTGTCCAGAATGAGAGATATTTGATCTGGCTGCTCACAGTCCTTAGGGTGTGTGCTAACAGAAGCAGCACAAGTTAAGAACAACTGGAATGACTATGGCTTCTTTCCTCCTTTCTGTACACCCCAAGACACACATACACACCCATTCACAGAAACAGCATCAGCCACTCCCTGCCCTTGCAAGCTGCCATTTGTCATTTTTGCAATATTTGCTAAACCAGAAATCAGGTGGGGAAGCAAAGCAATGGACAGAGGACAGTGTTGGGAGGAAGGTACAGTGTATCTCAGTCCTATCATTCAAAATGCCTCTGTAGTCCAGATTTTAAATGTTCCTCTCTCCAGAATCCCTGTCTTTACTTTGTAATCTAAGGAATAAGCAACATGCATGAGATTAACGGCAGGTCAATGGCCTTGACTTCAAACAAATGAGAAGTTCATTTCTTGACCCTCTTTTTTGTCACCAACAAAGGAAAGAAGAATGTGTGTCTCATCTGGTCTCTTTTGGTGGAGAAGCTTCCTAAAGTAACAATGCTGCATTTTAGTCTCAGCTTTCCAACCTCTATGGAGTAATGGATAGACAATGAATGGTTACAGCATCCACTGAAAACTGGATTTTAAATAAACTTTCATTGAAGCTAGTGATGTGTATTGCAAGGTGATATTTATTCTAAAGAATAAAACTATCAAGACAAAAAGTCCTTGGCATAGTCAACATTTTTCTTTCAAGGTCTAGAAGTGGAAATGTAGAATTGAGTGCTCAGCTATATTCTCCATATACATAATCACTTAAACAATTGAAGTCAGGTTGCTGTCTTGATGCATAAAAATTGATTACAGGGATGTTCCTTTTTGCAAAGAAACATTCCAAAGGCAAAAGGCGTGTAGAAAGTGATTATTCTATTTCTAAGAATTGAGTACAATTATAGCTAAAGCAAACAATTGCCACAGAGCTCAGCAGCAGCCAATGGAGAGAATGTGCTTCTTATGTGAATTGACTGCAAAGTGCCATTGATCCTACATTGTGTGAATGGCAGCACGGCTGTCTTCTGTGCCATTCCCCATCACAAACCAATAGCTTCTTGTTGTCATTGCTGACACCACTGTAGTCACTGTTAGAGGAAAGACTCCATACTATTTGAAAGGCATCCCCTCCAGGTTTTCTCATTCAGATGAGAAACCAAGCAGACAAAAATGATTCAGAATGGAGTGGCTGAAAACCCCAAGATCCGAATGGCAAGATCACATAAAATAACAAGAAAAATTGTAAGAAAAAATCAATGTGAAACCAAGACTAGAATTGGGCATTTATAAGTACTGGTGCACAAACAATAGGAATGTTTTACTACTAGCATTAGAATTGCTGGCTCATGGCTATAGGACAAAGCAGGTCAACATCTCCTCAGTTTTGATATTTGTTAACTTTATAGAATGGAGTCATTCCTTTACCATTGTACTAGAACAGAACTGTGGCTATGCCCACCCTAGATAAAGCACTGGTTTTGAATTTCCCTTTAGTCTAACTACCCAGTGTCTGCTAGCATAGGCAGCCAGGCAGACATGAGCTGGAAGGAAGAAGTTTCTGTGTGGGGCCAAAAGTAAAGAGAACATACCCACTGTCTCAAAACAACAACAACAACAAAAAATCCTCAATGCATAATACAACAATGTAGCACCCACCTTGGGTTGGCCAGCTCCTGGGATCTGAAGTTTTATGTCACTTTCCTAAGTAAACCTTTGTCTCAACTACCTCTTGGCTGAATTCTTTCCACTGAGAAGACAAGAATGGGAGAGAATTCCATCCAGTTAATACCATCTCGCTTCAGCACAGTTTCTTTTGGAGAAATATGCCCTGCCTGCTGCTTGTCATTACAGCTTCTTGTTAGTAAAAGTTATTAATAAAAGGATTTAGGAAATGGAAGAAGTTTAGGGTAAGCTTTTTAATTGGAAAGATATTCATGCCATGTTATGATCCCAACATAAACAGCACAGTGGATTTGAGGATACATAAAGGGCTGAGGACTTGGGAGTCAAGGACTCCTGGAAGGCACTTGGTGAGAAAGGTTTGGAAGAAATACCTCAGAAGCCACTGAGCTGTGTTTTAAATGAACATGGCTCACTTGAGCTCTATTGCTTCTGTGACTATACTTCAGTCAGTAAAGCACTCTTTATTGTTTAGCAAGACTGAGGAGAACACAAAGGAAGAGATCAGCTACAAACACGTAAGTGACTCCTGTTTGATCAATGAAATTGAAGATGAACTAAATCTGGTAAGTCGGTTGTCTCTACCAATTTTATAGAGCAGCTTTCATAGTAAGAGACTTTATATATAGGCAATGTGTCCTAGGGTGTTGACTATATGTACTGTATTGACTTTGGTTCCACACAAGTTCATTAACTCAATTTCCATGTAGCTTCTTCAGCTACAATTAATGTTAGTAATGTCTGTGGTTTTTTCTGTGGCCTAGATTGCAAGGATCTATAATTATGGTACCAACTGTGGTGAGGTTTGAAAAGGCATGTTCATAGGAGTCCTAGGTGTGGTATGTCCAACTGCAGGTGTGACACACCCATCTGTTTCTATAGGATGTTCAAGAGTAAAATATTTTGGTGAGTCCACATGGTTGGTGGCTCACTGTCTGCTCAGAAGCAGGGTGGAATACTTGCCAGTGTGTGAAGGCTTTATGAACAGAGGTAGAAAGTTTTTAGTAACTTAGCTTCTTCTGTTGTTGTTATAAAACACCATGACAAGAGGAAGAAGGGTTTCATTTAGTTCAAGGTACTCCTATCATGTTGAAGAAGTAAAGGCAGCAAGGGCTGGAAGTACCTGGTCGTATGACATCTACCATCAAAAGATAGCAAAGAATGTACTACTATGCTCTCTTTCTCTGCCTATAAAGTCCAGAATCCCAACAAAGGCATGGTACCACCCACAGTGAATGGGAATCCCCAACTTAATTAACTCAGGCAAGATAATTGCCCATAGGCATCCCCAAAGGACTATGTTTCAGGTGGTTCTAGATTCTGCCAAGCTCACAGTTAACACTATCAAAGATGTCTACCTAGCTGCTTCCTAGGACTGAGAATGAGTAAGACTAAGTGCTCCTATATGCCAATCTTCTGAGAACAAACAACTATTTCCTATGACCATGGAAGAATTGGAAGGGCTCAAAGAATTGCTTTTTTTTCATTCCCTTGTAGGTTTGGAGGTAAACCAACAAGTTTCTTCTGCTTATCGAGAGCACTGGGTGTACCCGACCACTCAGGCCTACTTACCTAGCTCTTTTTTTGGTAAATGAACAGGTACACTTAGCTACTTCTAGAACATCAGTAGAATAGGCAGAACTACAGAACTACTTTTTGGGCCAAAAAGTGAGTGTGATATTTTTAAGACAGTGGAGGTGAAAGTTCTAGCCAGCCTCCTATTTGGCTCATGGGACAATGTCAAGCAAAGTGCTAAGTCATTCCTCTGAGGATCTCATATGAGCATTGTACCTCGATGGTTGCACACAATGAAAGCCTAGATGAAGGAGGGTAAAACATAGGATGGGTTCTTTCTCCAGGGCAATTATTGTTATTTTTTTTTGAAAATGCACCTTTTTTTTTAATTTATTTAGTTATTTAAATCACATCATAATTTACTTATTTACACAGGGGTTATAAACACAAAAGGCAGATGTTGGGAAGGGAATGGCACCGGAGCATAGGTGTTCAGGGGGAGTACAGATACCTTTCAGAACAGGGTATCAGCTGGGTGTAGGTTCAGGGGACAGGTCACTATGACTCTGCCTATGATTCACTTGTCCTTATCTAAGTTGGTACTGTCCACCGAGGCTGCCTATTTATAAGACTTATGACTATTTGGGCTGGTAAATTTCCACAGAAGCTGCCTATTTACAATAGCTTATAGCCTGCTGTTTCAATGTTTTTCCACAGAGATCCAAGACTTTGTGTTAGCATGCATGTATGTCAGGACTATTGCTGACTTTAGGCCTATGGCTGATTTTAGGCCTTTAGTGTATATGTAGGGCTGTTCCTGACATCTCCTCCCTTCTCTAAGTATAGAAGGGCCTTGGTGATTCTATTCTTGCGAAGGCAGGGATAGAGGCCTGGACTCCAATAATTGAAGGAGACCTTGTAATGGCTCAGGTCCTCCTGTCGTTGTCCAGTGAGGCATGAGGGCCATACCCTTCCCGATGTCTTTTTCCTTCTCCAGGTCAATTATAAGTGTGGTAACATGACAGCTACCAAAATGTGGATTCAGGCCTGTACAGGCCTTAGGGTTCTTGTGCAGTACCTCAGGTGTCTGGAGTATGAGTATAGTATACCAGTAGCCATGTGGTTATCCTTCCCCTACTGAATAAAGTACTAGTTGGTTTAGGGATGATCTTCAGGGATGGGACAGTAGATGCTGTGTGCTTAGCTATGGTGTATCTCCCTGTCTGCCATATCTCAGAGGCATCTCCATTGCACTCTGATACTTTGTTTCCATCACTCAGGTGCAGTAGCTCTTTCAGTGTTTCTGTACTCTGTGTGGTGTGGAGTGCATTTCTGATCAGGCTTCTTGCTAAGGTCCTTTATTTCTTCACAACAAGTTTGACAAGTATTCATGATAGGTAGCGTTTCTTCCAGCAATGTAAAAATATTGTACTGCTCTCTCCTGACTATAACATCCCATTGAGAGTCTATATATGATAATCCTCTTTTTTTCTTGATGTACTCAAAACTTCCAGGTTTTTATTTTTTGTAATCTTATTACAATGTTTGCCAGTGTCAGTGACATCTTTGAGTGGAACCAGGTTTGGACCAGTTTAGACCTCATGTACATGAATGCTCATATTTCTCCATGATTTGTGAAGTTTTCAGGCGTTGTTTTTTTAAAATAAAGTTTCTGCTCTTTCTATTCTCCTTTTGCTACTTTTACATTGCATGCATTAACTCTCATTGTGTTCATTAAATGATTTGTTTTTCAATTATTCTGTTCATATATTGTTTCATGAATTCACTAAACATTTATCAGTGTCTTTATCCCTTGCTGAGCTTCCTTAAAACAATTGTCCTGAGCTCTTTGTCCAGCTATTCATACATTCCTATATCTTTGCAGTTAGTTAATAGAAAATTATTCTCAAAATAGACTGACTCCACTCTTGCTCTTTCCCAAGACCTAATCCCTCAGGCTTGTCCTTATCACTCCAAAATAATACTAGATGCAGTCTCCCTTCCCCTCTGTTCACATCTCCTGTGGATCCCAAAGACTGTTTCCCACCACTGGCCCCAGCCTCACTTCCCACACTCATTACTGCACCCCAGCTTCCAATCAGGCATTCTCTGTGAACACACCAGCTGAGCAAGGCAGCAAAATATGCAACATACAGCCAACCCAGCCATCATGTTCTCTAAAAATCAAGAAAGAAAACAGAAACCAAGGAACAAAACACCCACCCAACAAAGATAAACCGAGAAGTTGGTACCTAGACCAAAAATCTAAACCCAGATGCCAAGAATATAAGAACACAATCAGTTACAGCCAGCACAGTATGTTAGCACTACAGCCAAGCCATCCTACCACAGCAGAAACTAAATATTTCAAAATAGCTGAAGTATAAGAAAAAGACTGCAAACCCAACTATATGAAGATGATGTAGGTCTTTCAAGAGAAAATGAGTTAATACCTTAAAGAACACCAAGAATAAACAAACAAACAAACATTGAAGGAAACAAATAAAGCTTTTCAAGCCCTAAAAAAGAAAATAGAATAAATTAAACATACACACCACACACACACACACAGAGAGAGAGAGAGAGAGAGAGAGAGAGAGAGAGAGAGAGAGAGAGACTGAAAGAACTCTGGAAATGAAAAATTTAGGAAGTTGAACAAGAACTATATAGGCAAGCTTTCCCAACAAAATATAAAAGATGAAAGAGAAAATTTCAGGCATTGAAGAAACAATAAAAAAAATTAGAAACATCAGTGAAAAAAATTTTAAATTCCTTACACAAAAATCCAGGAAATCTGCAACATTATGAAAAGATCAAACCTAAAAATAATAAGAATAAAAGAAGGAAAAAAATCCAGCTCAAAGGCTGTGAAAATATTTTAACAAAATCATAGAAGAAATTTTTACTAATCTAAAAGAAGAGATGCCTAAAAGATACAAGAAGCACACAGAATACCAAATAGATTAGACCAGAAAAGAAAGTTCCCTGGCCAAATAATAATGAAGACATTAAACATACAGAACAATAAATACTATTAAAAGCTGCATAAGGGGGGGCAAGTAACATATAAAGGCAGACCTATTAGAATTACAATTGACTTCTCAGTGGAGACTTTAAAAGCCAAAAGGGCCTGGATAGAAGTACTATAGACTCTGAGACAAAAACAGATTACTGTAACCACCAAATTTTTCTATCACCATAGATGGAGAAAATAAAATATTCCATGATAAAGTCAAATTTAAATAATATATGTTAATTCAGCCCCACAGAAGATACTAGAAGGAAAACTAACCCACAGAGGTTAATGAAAACAGGAAATAATCTCATACCAACAAAATTTAAAAAAAGGGAAATACACACACACACACACACACACAAACACCACCAACAGCAACAACAAAATAACAAGAATCAACAACCATTTGTCCTTGATATCACTCAATATCAATGGTCTCAATTCTCCAATAAAGTGACACAGGCTAACAGAATAGATTTGAGAACAGGATTCATCATTCTGCTGCATAAAGAAACACACCTCAATATCAAGGATAGACATTACCTCGAAGAAAAAGAATAGAAAAAAATACAATCCAAGAACATGGATCTAAAAAGCAGCTAGTGTAGACATTTTAATATCTAACAAAATAGACTTCAAACTGAAACTGAGCAAAAGAGATGGCAAAAGACTACATACTCATCAAAGGAAAACTCTACCATGATGATATTTCAATTTTTAACATCTATGCCCCAAACACAAGGGCATGCACTTTTGTAAAATAAATACAACTACAGCTTAAATCACATATTGACCCTCACAGATTGATAGTGGAAGACTTCAACCACAATCTCACTAATAGACAGGTCATCAGACCTAAACAGAAAAATGCTGGATCAAACAGAGGTTATAAAACAATAGACCTAACAGTTATTTACAGAACATTTCACCCAAACACAAAAGAATATACCTTCTTCTCAGTGCCTCATGGAACTTTCACCAAAATTTTCCACATATTCAGACACAAAGCAAGTCTCAATAGACTCAAGAAAATTGTAATAACCCCCTGTATTCTATCAGACCACCATGGATTAAAACTGGATATCAACAACAGAATAGAAAGCTTGCAAACTCATGAAAACCAAACAACTCTGTTCTGAATAATAAATGTGTCAAGACAGAAATAAAAAAATTAAAGGCTTCCTAGAATTCAACAAAAATGAGTAGAAAACACATCCTAACTTATGTGACACCATAAAAGCTGTGCTAAGAGGAAAGTTTATAACACTAAGTGCCGATGTTTAAAGAAAAAAAAAAATAGTAGAGCTCAATAACAGATTAACAACATACCTTAATTCTAGAACAAGAATTAAACACACCCAAGAAGAGTAGGCAGCAGGAAATAATCAAACTGAGAGCTGAAATCAATAAAATAAAAACAAAGAGTTGATTCTTTGAGAAAATCAACAAGGTAGACAAATTCTTATCCGCACTACAATATGAAGCGAGAATATCAAAATTAACAAATAAGAAATAAGAAGGGGGAAATTGAACAAGAGAACTGAGGAAATCCAGAAAATCTTAAGGCCATACTTTAAAAACCTCTGCTCAACTAAATTGGAAAATCAAATGAAATTGATAATTTTCTCAATAGTATCACTTACCAAAGTTAAGTCAAGATCAGCTAAACAATTTGAATATACCTATAACCCCTAGTTAAGTAGAAATAGTCATTAAGTCTCCCTCAACCCCAAAACAAGCAAAGCCCAGGGCCAGATTTTAAAACAGAAACTACCAGACTTTTAAAGAAAAGTTAATGTTAATATTCTGCAAATTATTCCACAAAATAAAAACAGAAAGAATACTGGCAATTCATTTTATGATGCCACAGTGACCTTGTTACTGAAACACATAAAGACTAAACAAAGAAAGAATTATTGACCAATTTCCCTCATGAACATAGATGCAAAAATACTCAACAAAATACTTGCAAACTGAATACAAGAGTACATAACAAAGATCATACATCATGATCAAGTAGGCTTCATTCCAGAGGCAGGGATGGGTCCAGTACAGGCAAATTAGCAAATGCAACCTACCATACAAATAAATTGGAAATAAAACTATATGATTGCCTCATTAGATGCCCAAAAAGAGCCTTGCCAAAAATACAACACCACCATGATAAAAGTCCTGGAGAGATTAGGTAAAAGCTTCATACCGTAACATAATAAGCTCAATTTATAGCAGGCCTATAGCCAACATCAAATTTAAAGGAGAGGAGAATCGGGTAGGGAGTGATTTTATTTCCAATAAAATCAGAAACAAGACAAGGTTGTCTAGTCCCTCAACTAAATAGTGGATAACCAAAATGTGGGGCATATTTGCACAGTGCAGTCCTACTCAGCTGTTTTTTTTTAAAAGATGGCATCATGAAATTCGTAGGTAACTAGACAGAACTTAAAAAAAAAACAAAAAAAAAACATCCTAAGTGAGGTAACCCAGACACACAGAAACAAATATGGTATATATGCACTCATAAGTGGCTATGAGTCATTAAGTAAATGATAACAAATCTACAATACATGCACCCAGATTGGTTGAGTAAAGAGAAGGACCCTCGGGTAGGGAGTGCATGAATCTCTCCCTCAGAAGGAGAAATAGATTTTGAAGGTAGATTTGGGTTGAGTGGGAACAGGAATGGGAGGGATCTGGTAAGGGAATGGGATAGAGGAAAAGAGTTCAGGGAGAAATAGCTGCAGTTTGGGGAGCATTTGGGAGAAGGTATAGAAACTTCCTGGAATCTATGAGCATGATCCTAGAGAGGACTCCTAGTAATGGTGAAAATGGAGACAAAGTTGGTCATCTCCTATAGCCAGTCAAGGCTCTCATGACAGGACTGGATTGCATTCTATTGGGTTACTGCCTGAGGGAGGCCCCATGGATATCCCCAAACAACCTTGGCTGATGCTAGGTCATCTCTTTTGTTCTCTGCACACAATCATGGTGCCTCATCTCCAAAGACAACATCCACATAGCTTATTGAATATATAGAAGAACTGGTGCTTGCATGGAACTTTTACTCCTATGTTCTAGTCTCTTTGGTATGAAAAGGTACTCTTCAGGCAACAGAAAGATAAAACTGGACACCAACCCAGCCACAAACCCTTTAACCTACATTCTGTCCTGCCTGCAAGATGTGTTCTGGCAATGGTGGTGCAGAACTTGTAAGAGTGTCCAAAAATGTCTGATTTAACTTAATACCCACTCCACAAGAAAAACCCCATGCCCAACATTGCATGGATGGCCAGGAACTGAAGACTGAATAGCTCAGAGAACCTAGGATAGAAATAAACATAACTGGTATAAATAAAATAAAATATTCCTAATGATTATTTTGCTATACTCATAGATCAGTGCCTTGTCCAGTACTCATCAGAGAGGCTACCCCCAGCATCAAATGGGAATGGATGCAGAGACCCACGCCAGGCATTAGGTGGAGATAGTCTAAATTGAAGGTCTCCATCAAGTCCTTCCACTCAGTGCTTGGGAATCTTAAGAAAAGAGGAACAGAAAGACTATAGGAGTCAGAGTGAATGGAAGACACCAGGAGAATAAGGCCCACTGAATCATCTAATCAGGGAGCATATGAGCTCACAGAGACTGAAGTGGCAAACACGGGGCATAGTCCCATAGCCCAATTCCTCTGTGTATATGCTGTGGCTGCTATTAGCTAGGTGTTCTCATGGGACTCATAACTGTGGAGGTAGGTCTGTCTTTGACTCCTTCACCTGCTCTTAGGACTCCTTGTGTTGGGTTTTCTTGTCTAGTCTTGGTGTGAGGGCCTTTGCCTTGTCTTAATATATTTTTGTTTGTTCTGTTTGGCTTTTGTTGCTTAAGAGGACTGCTATTTTCTGAGGGGAAATGGAAGTGGGGTGGATCCTGGAGAAAAGGAGATGTGAGAGACTGGGAAAAGTGGAAGGAGGGGAAACAGTGGTTGGGGTATATTGCATGAGAGAGGAATCTATCTCCAATTTAAAACTAGAAGGAAAAGAGGAAGAGAGGGAGGTAGGAAGGAGGAAGGGAGGGGAGGAAGGGGGAAGGAGAGAGGGAGGAAGAGGAAAGAGGGGAGGGAAATGGAGGAAGGAAGGAAGGAAGGAAAAAAGTGAGGATGCTGAGCAAGCTGTGATGAGCAAGACAGTAAGCAACACTATTTCTTGGCCTCTGCAACAGCTCCTACCTCCAGGTTCCTGGCCTATTTGAGTTCTTGTCCCTACTTCCTTCAATGATGAACAGTAATGTGGAGGGGTTAGCTGAACTAGACCCTTCTCTACCTGCCCCCACAAGAAAGAAAACTACTTTCACTTTAGTGACATCAAGCTTCCTTGTTTCCTCTGCTCCCCAGATCTCCCAGCCACTCAGTTTTGTTGATCTCTTCAGTATTATGGGTAGACAAGAGGTAGGTTGACCTGTGGGGAATATTCTGCATAATCAAAGAGGAGCCATCTTCTAGCTCTTTTATGTCTTTTATGTCAAGAATAATGGGCTGAAGGATTCTGTCACTTTAGGTGGGAGTGAGACAGCTAAAGTGAAATTGGTAAAAAGCATCTATTCTCTAGGACCTAGAAAACATCTCAATGAATAAAACAATGCTGTTCAAGCATATAAACCTGAGTTCATATCCCCAGCACCCATGTAAAAGCTAGGTATGGCATCGCATCCGTCTATAACTCAGCACTGAGCAGCCTGAGCAGGCAGATCCCAGAGCTCACTGGCCAGCCTGTCTAGCTAAAATGATGGGTTTTGCTTCAGTGAGAGATCATGTCTCAAAACATGAGATGAAGAGGAATAGAGGAAGACACCTGATGCTGACCTCGGAACACACATACATTCACTAGCACATACAGCACATACATACAGGCATATGATGCACACATTGGCACCTGCAGGCACACACACATCAACTTCCTATATTTTTGTTCTAATAGTATCCTGGACCTTCTCCCTGGGACTGCAAAACTCCTACAAAGGCAGACTTTCCCATGGGTCATTATCAAGTTCAAGATGCTCTGGGAAAGGATGGTAAAAAATAAAAATATAAATAAATAACTTTTAAAATGACTTCTGCTCTGCCATCTTGCTAATGACAGTATTTCTAGCCTTGTATTAAATCCATCATATTCTCAGGGATTTAAGTGAAAACTTTCTTTTCACAAGTATTCACTGACTTACCTCCCCTTACTTCTTTGAGTGTCCAGTAGTTCTAATATCACCACCACTTGGAGAAGTTTCTTACTTGAAACAACTGCTTATAGCCATAGTAACACCTGCAAAATCTCTGTATTTTATTTTATTTTATTTTATTTAGATTTAATTTTTTTAATTTATTTATTTTATGTAGATGTTATTAGATATCATTTTGCTAAGGCAGAGAAATAATTCTAAATTCAGTAATACACATTAGATGCACATTAGAATATGTTAACCTTAAAATCAAGTCCACATTCCTGAACACCACTCGTATGTAGCTCCTGCTTGCTTCTCTACTCTTATGTGGTGATAATCCCTGTGACGTGAGCCAGACCATATAATCCTCAGCAAGCATGCTGTTAGTTCTCATTTCTAAGTTCACATATTCATTTTCTCTGTCTCAAATGCTCTTTTCCATCTAATTGGCCTGAGAATATCCTTTCATTCCCCAAATCCCAGCTCCAAGCCTTCTCTGTAAGAAGCTCTGCACTTCACTAGGAAAGCATTCATCTACTGGACCCTGGTGCTCTGCTATCTCTACAGCCATTAAAAAAAAAAAAATCTGCCATGTATTCTGGAATTTGTCTTGTCTTTTCATATCTGTAAGCCATCATAACACATATTTACCTAAGAGACTTTCACAAATGAATAAGTGAGTGAATGAATGAATAAATGCCTCCATTTCTTTTGGAGCTGAGTAAAATTCAAAGTCATTTAGGCCTTTTTCCTGAGACCTAGAGAGTTGACAACTTTGCATCATCATTATTAAAGTCACGTAGGTTATCTGATTCCATGCAGAGAAAATTAAAATAACAGAAGCAAAGATCTTATCCATTAGGAAATGTGTGTAGTGCTGACACTCTGATATTTATCTTGCTCACTCCTAATTTCTTCAGATCCCTCACATCAGAGTAGTTAAGATCTTCCCTTTTCTTATCTCTGAATAAATTAAATTTCTGATTAGTGCCAAAGGAAAGTTTTGCACAAAGGAGTCTTTTTAAATGAGAAAATTCTTGCAGGGCTGATTTCAGAGGTGGGTCCTTGACTGCAACAGGACACTGTGTCACTGACCTTTAAATTCAGTAAAGCTCACCCTCTTACAGAGTCATGATGTGGGAGGTTGTGGGCCTATTGAATGCCTCCTTTCTCCTGTCGAGGTCTACAAGGATAAATAGGAAAGCAATTGATTTTATCCATTTAAATTATCATTACACAGTCATACCTGTGCATGCTGGCCCTCACAAACTACTCTGTCTCTATACTTCTGTGGTCAAATCATTTGTGGTGGATCAAAAAATAATTAAAATATAAAGATAGTGGTGGGTGGGTATGGTCATATTAAATATGATATTTCTCTAAATCTGTAGAATAAAGGGGAAATTTACAACTGTGGAAAAAGAGATGATCAAGAAAAAGGTATCTTTAGAAAAATAGAATTTCAAAGTCCAGGTAGTTTGAATGAGAATGGTCCCTATAGGCTCATACATTTGAGCGCTTAATTCCCAGTTGGTGGACTGTTTACAAAAGATTAGGAGGTATGTATGGTCCTATAGGAAAAGATGTGTCACTGGAGGTGGGCTTTCAGGTTTCAAAATCTCACACCAAGTTCAGTCTCATTCTCTCTGCCTCCTGGCTTAAGACAAGGATGTAGGCTCTCAGCTAATGCTCCACAGTCATACCTACCTCCTGCTGTGTCCCTGCCATAATGATTATAGAATAGCCCCTTGAAATTGTAAGCAAGCCCTTAGGTCAATGCTTTCTTCCATAAATTGTCTTAGTTATGGTGCCTCTTCACAGCAGTAGAACAGTAAATAAGACACAAGTGATATTTTGGTAGATAATTTCTGCCTTAGTCTTCAAGTCCCAAACAAATAATCCCTCCCTAGGTTCAGAGAATTAGAAGCTATCAAGCATCAAATATGAAGGATCTTGGTAGTGATACTTATATCTTGCAGGTAAACAATAGCTATAGCTGTATAATTGGACATGAGGCCTGCTCAATAAGAGGAAATTCATGCCTGATACTATGAACCAAGACAACTACCACTAGCTAGAGACATCATAGACTCAAGAGGAGAACTGACTAGTGCCATTTTATACTTTCTAACTGTATTCTAAGTAGTTATTCTTATACCCACAGATAGATATATCCTTCACCTCTCATCAAAAATGCTCGTTTCTACAGCAGATGGAGGCTACAACAGGTCCACAACTCATGAAAAATGCATATAGGCATCATAGGATGCCCAGTCTCAATTGGTACATCTACAACACAACCCTTAAACCTAAGGCTTGCAGAGTGCCTGGATACCTACTGCATGATGGTGTCTTCTAGATGGGAAAGCTGTACCCATGAAATCTCAACAGTATAATTACCTACACAAAACCTACATAATGACAGCACCAGTGGACATCAGCCTCATGATACAACCAGAGGCATTCTCATATATATAAATCTGATTATTAAGGACATAATAAAAGAATAATCCCTATGAACTAAAGTTTCTACTAGATTCCAATAAGGAAAACCAGTAGTTTAAAACAGTCATGTTACTGATGGGGCTAAAAAAATCGTTTAGAATCTATTTTTTTTTATTTTATTTTTTTGCTTATTCACTTTATAACCCGTCCCAGTCACCCCCTCCCACAATCCTTCCCCATCTCTTGTTTTCTGAGTACCCCCTCCTCCTGTATCCCCCACCCTGCCACTTTAAGTCTCTGAGAGGCTAGGTGCTTCCTCTCCCATTGAGGCCAGATGAGGCACCCAGCTAGACCATACTCCATATACAGGCTGCATGTTTTGGGATGGCCGCCACTCCAGATGTTTGAGACCTACATGAAAACCAAGCTGCACATTTACAACATATGTGCAGGGAGGCCTAGGTCCAGCCCATGGAGGTAGATCTGTGTAGACTAGGTATGCTCCACGGTTGGTGATTCAGTCTCTGAGAGCTCCAAGGGTTCAGGTTGGTTTACTCTGTTGATCTTCCTGTGCAGTTCCTATCTCCTTAGGGCCCACAATCCTTCCCCCTACTCTTCTATAAGAGTCCTCAAGCTCCATCCACTGTTTGGCTCTGGATGTCTGTATCTGTCTGAGTCAGCTGCTGGTTAGAGCCTCTCAGAGGACAGCTTGATGGTCTGTTCTCAGGCTGGAGGTTTAGATCCTGGGAGCTCTGGTTGAATCTTCTGATACTCGTTCTAAAAAGGACAAAAGCACCCTCACTTTGGTCTTCCTCCTTCTTCTTGAGTTTCATGAGGTTTATGCGTTGCATCTTAGGTATTGTGTGTATTGGGGCTAATATCCGCTTATCAGTGAATGCATACCATGTGTGTTCTTTTGTGATTGGGTCATCTCACTCAGGATGATATTTTCTAGCTCCATCCATTTGTCTAAGAATTTCATGAGCTCATTGTTTTTAATAGCTGAGTAGTACTCCATTGTGTAAATGTACCACATTTTCTGTATCCATTCTTCTGTTGAAGGACATTCTTTCCAGCTTCTGGCTATTATAAATAAGGCCGCTATAAACATAGTGGAGCATATGGCCCTGTTGCATGTTGAAATATCTTCTGGGTATATACCCAGGAGGGGTATAGCTGGGTCCTCAGGTAACACCATGTTCAATTTTCTGAGGTATCGCCAGACTGCTTTCCATAGTGGTTGTACCAGCTTGCAATCCCACCAACAATGGAGGAGTGTTCCTCTTTCTCCACATCCTCGCCAACATCTGCTGTCACCTGTGTTTTGGATCTTAGCCAATCTGACTGGTGTGAGGTGGAATCTCAGTGTTGTTTTCATTTGCATTTCCCTGATGACTAGGGATGCTGAACACTTCTTTAGATGTTTCTCAATCATTCGAGTTTCCACATAAAACCAGCTACACTGAAACTAATAGAAGAGAAAATAGGGAAAAGCCTTGATCACATGGGCACAGGGGAAAAGTTCCTGAACAGAACACCAATGGCGTATGCTCTAAGATCAAGAATTGACAAATGGGATCTCATAAAACTGCAAAGCTTCTGTAAAGCAAAGGATACGGTCAACAGGACAAAGCGGGAACCAACAGACTGGGAAAAGATCTTCACCAACCTTACATCTGATAGAGGGCTAATATCCAAGGTATACAAAGAACTGAAGAAACTAGATTCCAGACCATCAAATAACCCTATTAAAAAATGGGGTAGAGAGTTGAACAAAGAACTCTCAACGGAGGAAACTCGAATGATTGAGAAACATCTATAGAATCTATTTATAACTCATCTGTGAGTCTAGTAGTGGCTAAGTAATTCAGTCTGTATCTATGGTTCCCATATTGAAGAAGTCTATTCATATGTAAAGGGAAACATTCAAAATGAATGAACAACTTAGAAATAGATCTAACATGTCTTGGCAGCATCAGACAGGACAAGGTCCTCCCCAACAGTTACACTATCAAACCCCTTATATTTAAACTAAAACCAAGGTTCTTCAGTCTCAGAGTGTGAGCACATTGGACTGACTAGTAACTTGTTGCCAGAGCTGCCCTATGCAATTTAGTAGCCTCTCAGGTAAGGGTGATTATCATTGCAGAAGAATTCAGAGTCAGTCTAATTTTAAAAAGCAAAGTAGAAGGAGAGGCCAGAGAAAAGTTGATTGCTAACTACTGGACAGGAAAATATATGCTTAACAAAGGTCATGGGATGCTAAGATAGTTGGTCCAACATTATTCTTGGTATTTGTGAAGGTATTTTAAATAATACTGACATCTACTCAGACTGAGTAGAGAAAATTGTCCTTCCTAATATGTAGCCTGGACCAATCATGTGAAGACCTGACTAGAAAAAAGACTGAGGCAAAGGAATGTTTGGCTGAGACATTGGTCTACTTTGACTTTAGTCTCAAATTTATACTAATGGCTCTCCAAAAACTCAGTCTCAATAATTAATTGCATAACCAACAATTATATGACCTAATCTCTCTCTTCTCTCTCTCTCTCTCTCTCTCTCTCTCTCTCTCTCTCTCTCTCTCTCTCTCTTTCTCTCTCTCTCTCTCTCTCTCTCTACACACACACACACACACACACACGCATGCACAGACACATGATTATAAGAGACTTTTCTGACTAGTCATCTGTGCATAGTAGGTGCCTTCAAACTCTTGTGTAAGTTCACACCACTCTACTTGATTCACATTTTGATCAGCACAAACCTTGCCAGAATGAAGAAAAAAAAAATGTGTCAAGATTGAGATGTCCATATTCCAAGATATTTTGGTGCCCAGAAAATTGGAGAATATCCAGTCAAAACTGACATTTACATTAGCCAGTTATCTCTCCCTATCTAGAGACAACAGCTTTCATATTAGGCATCATTCTCCAGAACCTGAGTAGAGGCCAGGCATTCTGGGACACAGGCATCTGTCTGCCTAGTGTCCACATTCAATATTGTGTAGCATCATAACCCTAAAGCCTCTTCAATTACAGCTGCTCCAGTAGAGACTCATGCATAGAACACTACTCAGTGTCTCTATCTATGTATCAACTAACTCAAGAAATTTTATAAAGTTTACTGATGTATTATTTAGATAAAGAAATATTGCGGGAAAATGATTTTTGAAACATCTGAAGTAGGAAAATAGCATCATTTCTAGGACTACCTTGGACTACCTTGGACTTTTAGTAAACATAATTCTGTAAGACACCCTCCCAGCAGAAGTTTGAAGTGGAAATAAATTGTATTCAATTTTTAATTTTTTAATATATTTGAAAGATGATTTTAATGACATCATTTCTTTCTCCCCTCTCTGCCCTTCAATCTTCCCCAGGCACTGCCCTTGTTCTACTGAAAATTTATGGTTTCTTTTTCCTTTAATCATAGAAATATAAATACAAACTGCTCAGTCCACATAATGTTATTTGTATGTACATGATTTTAATGCTGGCTGCTTGGAATTGGATAACAAGGATCATAGTAAAAGAGGACCAGTAGAAGAGGGATCATAGGAGCAAGAGGAACAGGAAGTTTGCTGTGAGATTTCATCTCCTTGAAATATTAGAGAAACTACACTCACAAAGTCTCATCAATATGGCTGCCTCAACAATACCAAAAGAAGGATGACACCAACATACTAACATGGAAGGGTAAAAGACCTCAACCCTTAACAAAACACTACATGCAACTAAGGGATTCTAAGAGAGGAAAAAGTGGTCTTCCCAATGGAAGAGCCACCAAATCTGTATTCTTTTTGGAAGAAGTAAAGAACATCATGTTATAGTCTTATTCTTCACAGGTCAATACCAGTGAAAAAGTATAGTTATAGTTTCAAACTTTATAGTATGCATGCACCTGAGAGCACAGAGGTCAAGTAGATACTACAAGTATAAGCATGCTGAAGAATTAGAAGAAAACTGCAGAAACTGCTTGTGTAGCATATTGGTAAGGACTCCTTCCGCTCTGGACCCAAGCACTGAGCAGATCTCACAACTCTGCACCCAATCACACAAAACCCAGAGGAAGCTGGTCTTCCAGGAGCTCTAACCAGGTCAATATCTTAGGTAAGGAGACAGCAACACCCGCCCCAAACAGGGAATAACTGGAACCCACTGGAACCCAGGAATTCATTCCTGGCCCAGAGCACTTGTTTCTTCCTGTCTTCGCCCGAGCACAGAGCAGATCTTGGGCCCTAGCTCTAACCCCAGTAGTAACACCCACCCACACAGTCTGACACAACCAAGATAATAGGAAACACAGGCTCCAGTCAGAGACAGGGCTGGTAGCACTAAGGAGATCCAAATGGCAAAAGGCAAGCACAAGAACATAAGCATCAGCAAGCCAGGGTACTTGGCATCATTAGAACCTAGTTCTCCCACACTAGAAAGTCCTGAATTCCCCATATCACCAGGAAAGCAAGATTCAAATTTAAAATCACTTCTAATGATGATGATAGAGGACGTTAAGAAGGACATAAATAACACTCTCAAAGAATTTGAGGAGAACACATGTAAACAAGTAGAATCCCTTAAAAAGGAAACACAAAAATCCCTTAAAGAATTACAAGAGAACACAACTAAACAGGTGAAGGAATTGAACAAAATCATCCAGGACATAAAAATGGAAGTAGAAACAATAAAGAAAACACAAAGGGAGACGACCTTGGAAATAGAAAACCTAGGGAAAAAAATCAGGAGTCATAGATGCAAGCATCACCAACGGAAGACAAGAGATAGAAGAGAGAATCTCAGGTACAGAAGATACCATAGAAAATATTGACACAACTGTCAAAGAAAACGCAAAATGCAAAAAGTTCTTAACACAAAACATCCAGGAAATCCAGGACACAATGAGAAGACTAAACGTAAGGATAATAGGTATAGATAAGAGTGAAGATTCCCAACTTAAAGGGCCAATAAATATCTTCAACAAAATTATAGAAGAAAACTTTCCTAACCTAAAGAATGAGAAGCCCATAAACATACAAGAAGCCTACAGAACGCCAAATAGACTAGACCAGAAAAGAAATACCTCCTGCCACATAATAATCAAAGCATCAAATGCACAAAACAAAGAAAGAATATTAAAATCAGTAAGGGGAAAATGCCAAGTAACATATAAAGGCAGAATTACACCAGACTTTTCACCAAAGACTATAAAAGTGAGAAGATCCTGGACAGATGTCATACAGACCCTAAGAGAACACAAATGACAGTCCAGGCGACTATACCCAGCAAAACTCTCAATTACCATAGATGGAGAAACCAAAATATTCCACAACAAAACCAAATTTACACAATATCTTTCCACAAACCCAGCATTACAAAGGATAATAGTAGGAAAGCCCCAATACAAGGAGGGAAATTATACCCTAGAAAGAGCAAGAAAGTAATCTTCTTCTAACAAATCCAAAAGAAGTTAGCCACACAAAGATAATTCCACCTCCAATAACAAAAATACCGGGAAAACAACAATCACTGTTCCTTAATATCTCTTAACATCAATGGACTCAATTCCCCAATAAAAAGACATAGGCTAACAGACTGGATACATAAACAGGACCCAGAATTTTTGCTACATACAGGAAACCCACCTCAGTAGCAAAGACAGACACTAACTTAGACTAAAAGACTGGAAAACAATTTTTCAAGCCAACAGTCCTAAGAAACAAGCTGGAGTAGCCATTCTAAAACCTCCAGCCTGAGAACACAAAGGGAGGGACTCAAGGCTCCACCTATATAGGTAGTTGAGGGTGGCCTTGTCAGGTATCAGTAGAAGTGGAGGGCCTTGGTGCCTGAAAGTTTGGATTCCCTAGTGTTGGGGAATTCGAGAGCAAGGAAGTGGGAATGGGAGGATGGTGGGAGCACACCCTCATAGAAACTCCCAGAATTATATGAATTAGAAATGATAGAGGCAGGCCACCAGAAGACTAGATTCCAGAATTCAAACAAAAAATTATCTTGATACTAAAATTTGTTTTGAGAATTGTATATTGCAGAATACACAGCCTTGGTGTATCTACTCATCAAGAAAGATGAGCAGACGTGCTCAAACCTCTGATGTCCTGGACTTTCAGCTAGATGCAGTAAAGACACAGATGTCAGAGGCTTATCAATTTACTCTTCCCCCAGCCCCCCTTCTAATATCTCAACGCCCATAACCAGCTTGAAGAAGTTAATGAAGAGTCAGTGCCCCTATTCCCTGGGCTTGGGGACTTAGGTGGTTAATATTGGGCTGTCTTTCTAGGGAAAAGTAGTGGTTTTGTTGGAACAGGGAGGAATAGCTAGGATTTATTGCATAGCCATAACCTATTGGTAGAAATCTGTATAATTGTTATTAAGCTGAAGTTATAATTTCTTAAATGGTACAAAATTTACTTTGATTTCAAATTTAAGGTTTTCATTGGTACGAGTTTCTTATTGATATAAAAGTGAGATTAATATTGTTACTCTCATAAGCATTGTGCCTATATAACACATTTAGGAATACAAGGCTTAGACCCAGTCCTTCTTTAATGTTTTTTTAACTGATTTGAGATGGTTAGCCTGTGAGTTAAGGGCCTATAGCAAATTCATGGCTCTGAGTTTATGTTAGGGTGTTTTCTATATTTTATTTAGAACTAGCTGAAAGGAGTTAACAGACAGCAGTACAGGATTGCCTTACATGGATAGTTGGTTTTCAAACTGTCAGAAGTCCACAGAATTGACGTTACAAACATTTCTTTTTTTTTTTTTATTGGAAATTTTATTTACATTTCAGATGTTTTCCCCTTACCCCTTTTCCCCCTCCCTCCCAGGAACTCCCTATCCCTTCCCCCCTCCTCTTGCCTCTATGATGGTGTACCCCCACCCACCCTCCCCCGTACCTCACCGCCCCACCCTCGAAAACCACCCCCCACGGTGTCCAGCCTTCATGGGACCAAGGATCTCTTCTCCCACTTATAAATAGCTCCCTTGCACAAACATTTCTGTAATAATATTCATTTTGGTTAGAGACCTGTCTGCTCCTGACAGCTTCCCTGTCTTGGATTCATAGAAGAAATTGAGCATCTTTGGAGTTACTCCAGCTGTGGTGAGAGAGCCACTAGGCAAGAATTGCCTCTTTTCATCTACAGACAAATTACTGACCAGAAAAGGACACACTTGCAGAATAGTCAACTGATTATATCTGCCAAGACAGAGTAATCAGCCCTTAATAATTCTGCATTACTAGGTCTCTCAGATGATCCTGGGACAGAAGGCTGAAGATCGGATGCTCCAATGTTTTTTAGTATAAGGACTGTCCAGGTGTCCAGCGGTCTCTATAAATTGGCTAAGTTTTAGAAGCTATGCTTTGTGCTTCCCATAATTTCAGTAAATTCAGTCATTCTGGATTTCTGATGGGGTTGAAGACTTATAGTCTCATAGACAATCCCAGCTATTTATTTTGAGAGAAAAGATTTGAGAGGATGGTTTTCAGCTGACATTCATTCTAAAGCCAAGAAAAAAACCAGGTTCAGAACTAAATCTTTTAGTTAGGAGAGATGACAGAGGTTCTGGTTAGTCAACAAAATGATGGACTGGGTATTAGGTCTATCTTGTACCTTACTGATACAAATTGGTATAGTTATGCTCTAATTGTATTTTGATAGAAAAGTTTTTTATTTTAACAGGAAGGGTGCTATGTAGGAGGAGCTAAGGTCGGAGGAGTAAGGAGAGGAGGAGGAGCTAGGAGATGAGAAAGAGAGAGAGAGGAACATGGAGGCGGATGTTCACATGTCTCCTCCTGTCAAAGGTAGTTGGTATATCTAGGTTGGGTATTGGGTTACACTTCTGATAGTATGGGCATCTTGTTATTGAGCATTACCAAACTTATAAAGCCTTTAATTAACATTTTAAAAATTTGGGGATTTGCTAGAGATTGTTGTTACACAACTTTATGAATATACTGAATGTCATTGAATTGCACAACTTAAAATGATTAATTTTATGTTATATACATTTTACTTCAATGAAATTAAGTTCTATAGATGTGTAACTAAGATATATGTAAAACAAAGATAATAAAACTCAAAAAAAACATTGGTAAGGAACAAGTAAAATATGTCAGATCAAAGATCACAAATGATATTCCTATGTTTCAAAAGAACATATAAATCATGCCACATTGAAAAATCCACTGAATTTTCTCATTCACAGCACTCAGGACAACTCCAGACCAGTTTGAAAACTAGGATCCACAAACTAGATTAAATTCTAGATGCCATAAAGCTGACAGAACCAAAGTCCAAATCATCCTGTCAGCATGAAACATGTTTTTAAAGTATATGTGGGGGGGGAGGAGCAATTTTTAAATAGCCTTATCCTGAATTGTGACTTTAAAAACCAGCAACTCCAGCATACCTATTGCATTTCTTCACATAAAAAGAACAAAATTGTGTTTTGATTCATAACAATTCTAAGAATATTCCAGTGTCATCTATTTAAAACATGATAGGCAAAAGGTAAATATATTAATGAGACATGCAGATCATGGGATCTTCAGTAGAAATAATCTAGCATAGGCCAGTTGCATCTTACCTTAAGTACCATGCTCTGTTCTTAGCACCAGATACTAACACTAACGCCACTTTAGCAAGAACGGCTGCTGGCTGAGCCAGATGAAGGAAGGAAAAATCTTTCCTCAGTCCTTGCTTCAGCAGCTGGATAGAAAGGACAATGTTGTAGCTGAGCTGAGAGTCCTCTACCTATCCTTCATCCAGAGTGGTAGCAGAAGGTATTAATGGGAAAATATGTTCAGAATCTTGACTTTCACAGTAAAACTCCACATATCTTTACTTACTGTGCTCCTGGGCAGCTTGTACAATAGAAAAGAGATGATGTCTCAAGAAGAAATTGGAGGCCAGATGCTGAGTCACCAAAAATGTGCTGCTGATATATATAATAAGAACCATTTGGGTTAATATGGGGAAACTGAATTAATAATTGTCATAGATGTAGCTTTCCTTACAGTGACCAGAATGACTTTGGGAATTGATAGACTTCCCAATTTCTTGTTCTAATGTTTAATTTTGAGCCATGTTGTTAAGTAACTATTTACTAGCAGACACAGAGAATATTGGGGATGATACACCACCACCACCCCCAGTGTGATCAACATCCTAAAAAAAAAAAAAAAATGAATAGAAGATCTAGACTTTCCTAGTCAGGAGACTGAATGACATCTCTGACCCTAAAATATGTTGATATCTTAAATTATTAATTAATACATAACTGTTAACCTGGCTCTAAATCTTAACCCTTATAAGATTATCAGACAGCAGGATACCTTCTTATCAAGAAAAAAAAAAAGACACCATTATGCCCTTCTGTTTAAGAAACATTCCAAGTAAGAGTGTCAATCACCTGAGCAGGGCGACACACCTCAAGAAAAGATGTTTGTTCTAGAAAGCCCTCAAACAATAGCATAAAAAAGTCTGTCTAGGGTGTAGATTGAGACAGGTTCTTTTTGGTCCCTGTTAGCACTCACCCTTTGAGAGCATATTTTATTATAAATATTGCTTATTTTGCATGCCATGTTCTCAGTTTCTCACCTATATACCTTCAATAGCTATTTCAAGAACCAAAGCGATAAGCAGAGCCCATATTGAAAGCCCAGTGGCATGTTAACATTTTTTCATCTTAATCCTGATAAGATGTAGACTCACTTTCTTGGGTTGAGACCAAAGAATTTCTTGCTTCTTTAATGGTGCAGGCAATACCTTCCTTTCCTAATTCCAGAACTGTATGCCTCGAATAACTCATTCCTGCTGGTTTGCACTCCCATCACTTATTGCGCCTGAGCTTACAAGCTCAGCTACGTTTTCAGCGCATCAGCTACTTTTGTGTAGTGTTTTCTGATTATATATCATTCTGTTGCTTCCTTTGCTACTTTCTGTTGCTAATAAAAAATCCAACTGGTAGGCTGCATGGGGTTATTTTCCTTAACTAATTTCCCTGTGTGTCCTGTGGTCATTTTCCATATAGGCCACATATTAATTTGGTGGAATCCAATCTTTATTCTCCTTTGCCTATACTCAAGGCCAATTTAGTGGAATAGTCATTCCTACCTTCTGAAATTTGTTATACCTTTACTACATGTTTCTGTCACTATGTTATTGTGTCACGGTGGTTTCCATATATGATTGAGGAGATAATACCAGACCCATAGTAATGGGTCTCTTGTTGCATCATTTAATTGGTTTTGATTTGTTTTGTTTTGCTTTGTTTAAGACAAGGTGTCACTATGAAATTATAATTGACCTGGAACTCACCATGGAGATCAGGTTGTACGTAAACTCACAGAATTTGATTCACCACCATACTCAGCCTGGGCCTCTTTGTTTTTGAGGCATATATTTTACTTACTGCATCAATCTGAAAAGGAAATTACAAACTCCCTTATAGCCACTTGCCTCCAATACACTGTAGCCTGGATTTGCAGCTCATTTTGCTTAATGTCCAACTCTATCTTCAGATTGATATTTCCAGTTTCTTTCAGGAAGTTCTGCTGCACCTGAAAGGGAACTCATGCCTGCACTGAGGACCAGAAGAATAATTGAAGTAGTATATGTAGAATGTGACTTCCTAGACTTACCTAGATATTTTACAAATCAGAAAAAGTATGCTATACACAACTCTCAGACTTTCAAGTAAAAGAATGTTCCCTAATTGCTCAGGCAAGGAGTAGAGATGCCTTCTCCATAAACTCCTTGTGTTCAATGGTCAAATGGGTAACTACCTTTCAATCTCTATTGATTTACCTCTCAGATGTATCCTTCATAATTGATCCCCAACCCTTAGAACGATCAAAAAGAAAAAATGGCTTGTCCTAAAAAAAAATTTATTTATGCAGACAAGATAAATTTCATCCATAACCATGGCTCTCATAAAACAGAATCCAGATGGAAGATGTTGACTTTGATATTTGAGAGAAGTTTCTTTGATAGAGCCTCTTCCTGATAAATCTAAGAGAATTAAAACCTTTGGCAACATCACCACCTGCTGGAAAAAGAAGTCCTGTTCCCTACATCCAGGATCTTACTAATGCTCCTCATCCACCTATTCAGATCTATTCCCTCCATGCTCTTAGGAATGTCGATTCATTACAGCAGAATTCATTACAGCACAATACCTTTTATCTGTGTAACGTTTTGAGCAATTGGAGCATGATTTGGGTAGTTTCTCTGATTATTCTGACAAGTATATAGAATTTAACAACTTTATCAAACTGTGAATTATTTTGGAAGGATGTTGATGTTACTATAGGACAGAGTGTTGCTGATCCTGAAAGAACTAGAATGATTCAAAGGGCTCGATTGTGTACAAATCACCTACAAGCAATAGATCCTAAATATCCCATAGGTCCTGTAGCACTCTTGAGAGATTCCCAGTGATGGATTGTAACACCTAGAATGATAGGTGCTAACATGCTGTTAGCAGTGTGCTAGAGACTAGTAGTAAATTAAAATGAGTAAATCATGCAAAACTAGCAACTCTTTACCAAGGGCTCAGTGAAGACTCTACTGCCTTTTTAAAGCATTTTTACAACACTATACAAAAGCACAACCTACCTAACTAATCCCTTAATATTAGAGGAAATTACAAAAATTGAAGGAGTTGAGAGGATTCGCGACACCATGAGTAAAGCAACAATCCCAATCAACCAGAGCCCCCAGGGTCTAAACCACCAGCCTGGGAGTGCTTAGGGAGGGATCCATGGCTCCAGTTATATATGCAAGGGAGCTATATATAAGTGGGAGAAGAGATCCTTGGTCCCATGAAGGCTGGATGTCGTGGGGGGGGATACTCGAGAGTGGGGAGGTGAGGTACAGGGGAGGGTGGGTGGGGGTTCACCAACGTGGAGGCAGGAGGAGGGGGGAAGGGATAGTGAGTTCCTGGAGGGAGGGGGGGGAAATGGGGTAAGGAGAGAACATCTGAAATGTAAAAAAAATTTTCCAATAAAAAATTTCCAAATAAATAAATAAATAAATAAATTGTAACATAGCTAAGATTACTAATGATGAACACAGCAAATCTTGCATTCTACCACTAAAATTGAAAGGGAAGGGAAAGGAGAAGGAAAGGGAAGGAGGGAAGGGAAGGGAAGGAGGAAGGGAAGGGAAGGGAAGGGAAGGAGGGAGAAGGGAAGGGAAGGGAAGGAGAAGGGAAGGGAAGGGAAGGGAAGGGAAGGGAAGGAAGGAAAGGAAAGGAAAGGAAAGGAAAGGAAAGGAAGGAAAGGAAAGGAAAGGAAAGGAAAGGAAAGGAAAGGAAAAGGAAGGAAAGGAAAGGAAAGGAAAGGAAAGGAAAGGAAAGGAAAGGAAAGGAAGGAAAGGAAAGGAAAGGAAAGGAAAGGAAAGGAAAGGAAAGGAAAGGAAAGGTCAAGCAGAGAAGCTTTTGCAAGATGTATGCAGAAACTCCATTCCTTATGGGATGACTTAAGATCCCCCACTGGGAATTTCCAGAGGAAATAACCAGAAGACAGATGCTATCTCTGTCAACAGACAGAACACTAGAAGAAAGTTTGCTCAAATATTAGACGGTCTCCTAAGATTCTTTGCACCAAATATTGCAAAAAGCATGGCACTGTTGAGCTTACTGTTCCAAAGAATGAAAGACTGTTGGACACAGAGCCACAAATGTTGCCCCTTGAATAAAAAAGCCTTCGGTTCCCAGCTGACCACTGACTGAACCCTCAACAGAATGTATCCTTGAGAAAATATTAATGTCATAGATGGGATTCTAAGTATTCTGCACGACTAAGGAGGTTCATCCTGTTCAATTGTCCTCCAGTCCTGTCAGGCTATGGGCACCAATCAATGGCATTCCCATAACCAAATATTCTACTCTGTCTTTATGTTATCTATGGAATAATTAACATTTTACTCATGTTTTCCTTGTAATTCCTAAATGTCTACTTCCATTATTAAATAAATTTATTGGTAAAAATTAGAGCCCAAACTACCCTCAGTATGTAATCTAAATAACCTCATGATGACTTCTCCTGAAGAGAAAGATAATTCACTCTGTTCAGACCTATTAATCCCCATGTGTGAGCTACTGACATGCCAGGCAGGGCAATTATAGGCTCTGTGGCTATAATCAGATTACTTTCATGATTTTCATAAATTTAAGTAATACTTTGCTCAGCCTAAAGCTCAAGTAGGACTCCAGGCCTACAGGCACAGACAATACCCAGGTTAAGATCGGCAAACAGACTTGCATTGCCTCCTTGTCACAGAGATGAATATTGATCAGCATTTGTCAATAGAATAGATAGTATCCTTCCCAACTTGGTCTAAAAAGAACACTTAAACAAATAAATCACCCATTAAGGAAATAATTCTCAATTTGGCTTCTCAAGCTCTCTTCATAATAATGGCCTGTCCCTTAGCTTCCCAGATACCTTAGTCTACAGTTAAATCTCTGGGAACTGGATCTTTATTCTTTTTGGAGACTTCAGTCCTTCAAGAAGTCTGACAATATTAATAATATATCAACATTATTCATTAACAATATATACCAGGAGACTAAGTTCAGCTGGAGGATGATGTCATTGATGGTCCTTTTCAGCACTTATACAGCTCATTTCAGCTGTGAGTCTACATCCATTCAGGATGCTTTATGGGCACATTTTTCTATACTCAGATCTGTGATGGAAGTATAAATGCTGGTCTTGATGTCAACTTGTCCTCTAGGCTTAATGAATTGGAAAAGTCTATCAAAAACTATGGGTTCCAAAAATCAAAATGAACAAACAAAAACAGGGAAAAAACTACTATGGGTTCCAAAATTGACTAATATGTTAGAAAAACCTCATTTTCAACTAGGACAATGGGTACTAATTAAAACTTATAGTGAGGAAGGACTTCTTAGGACCAATACATAAACCTTTTGTGAAAAGGCCCTTTTTTGACACTTGTGCATTCCACAGACATCAAAACTCAAGAACTCCCAGCCAAATTAATCATTTCCTTCAAATCATTAGATAGGAGACCCTTCAGAGGAAACACTTCCCAGAGAGTGTTGGCAAAGTCAGCACATATAAAGCCTGTGCATCTTTTCAAAGAAGTAGACAAAAGCTTCATTTACTGTGGCTTACTACTTGTCTACAGTTTTTGATAGAGATTTTCTTTCAGCCTTTAAAAACCCCAGATAAAAGTCACCCTCTTCAGGAGCGTAAATCTACACTCCAGATAGTAAACAAGACAGTTGTTGAGGTTATGAACAACTATTTTGTTTATTGTTTATCTTATTTATTTACATTTCAAATGTTGTTCCCCTTCCCAGTTTTCCCTCCATCAACCCTCCATTCCATCCCCCACCCTTTGCCATTATGAGGGTGCTCCCCCACCCACCCATTCCCTCATCACTGCTATAACATCCCTTTATGCTGGAGTATCAAGCCTCCACAGGACCAAGGGTCTCCCCTCCCATGGTTGCCAAATAAGGCAATCCTCTGCTACATATGTAGCTGGAGCCATAGACCCATCCATGTATATACCTTGGTTGGTGGTTTAGTCCCTGGGAGCACTGGAGATGGGTAGGTGGCCCCCATTCCACAACTGAGGTCCATGCTTACCTATTGGAGATGATCTCTACAAGTTCTATCTCCCCCCTTGTTGAGTATATTGGTTAATGTCATCCCCATTGGGTCCTAGGAACCTCTTGCTTCCCTGGCATCTGGTACTGAAGAAAGAAATTGAAGAAGACCACAGAAGATGGAAAGATCACCCATGCTCATGGATCAGCAGGATTAACATAGTAAAAATGGACATTTTACCAAAAGCAATCTCCAGATTCAATGCAATCCCCATCAAAATTCCAAATCAATTTTTCACAACAATCAAAAGATCAATTCTCAAATTCATCTAGAATAACAAAAAATCCAGGATAGAAAAACTATTCTTAACAATAAGAGAACTTCTGGAGGAATCACCTACCTGATCTCAAGATTTACTACATGGCAATAGTGATAAAATCTGAATGGTATTGATACAGAGACAGATAGATCAATGGAATAGAATTGAAGACCCAGAAATGAACTCACACACCTATGGTCACCTGATCTTTGACAAAGAAGCCAAGACCATCATTGGAAAAAAGACAGCATATTCAACAAATGGTGCTGATTCAAGTGGCAGTCAGCATGTAGAAGAATGCAAATTGATCCATTCTTATCTCCTTGTACAAAGCTCAAGTTCAAGTGGATCAAGGACCTCCACATAAAACTAGATACACTGAATCTAATAGAAAAGTAAGTGGGAAAGAGCTTCGAACACATCGGCACAGGGGGAAAGTTTCTTGAACAGAACACCAATGGCTCAGGCTCTAAGATCAACTATTGACAAATGGAACCTCATAAAATTGAAAAGCTTCTATAAGACAAAGGACACTGTCAATAGGACAAATGGGAGCCTCTAGATTGGGAAAAGATCTTTATGAACCCTACATCTGATAGAGGGCTAAAATCCAACATATACAAGTAACTCAAGAAGATGGGATCCTGAGAACCAGATAACCCTATTTAAAATGGGGTACAGAGCTAAAGAGGGAATTCTCAACTAAGAAATCTCAAAAGGCCGAGAAGTATCTAAAGGAATGTTCAACATCCTTAAGTCATCAGGGAAATGCAAATTAAAATGACCCTGATATCCACCCCCACACCAGTCAGAATGGCTAAGAAAAAAAAAAAAAAAAAAAAAAAAACCTCAGGTGACAGCAGATGCTGGCGAAGATGTGCTGAAAGAGGAACACTCCTCCATTGCTAGTGGGAATGCAAGCTGTTAAAAACCATTCTAGAAATCAATCTGGTGGTTCCTGAGAAAACTGGAAACCTGAAGACCCAGCTATACCACTCCTGGGCATATACCCAAAAGATATTCCATGTGTTCATTGCAGCCTTATTATAATAGCCAGAAGTTGGAAACAACCCATATGTACCTAACAGAGGAATGGATACAGAAAATGTGGTACATTTACACAATGGAGTACTACTCAGCTATTAAAAACAATGACTTCATGAAATTCTCAGGCAAATGGATGGAACTAGGAAACATCATCCTGAGTAAGGTAACCCAGACACAAATAACACATATGATATGTACTTACTAATAAGTTGATATTAACTCAAAAGCTCATAATACCCACCATACAATTCACAGACCATATAAAGCTTAAGAATAAGAAAGACCAAAGTATGGATACTTCAATCCTACTTAGAAAAGGGATCAAAACAATCACAGGAGGTAGAGGGAGGGAGGAACCTGGGAGGGAGAGAGGAGGGGAAGGGAAAAGGTGGGATCAGGTATGGGAAGAGACAAGAGAGAAGTACAGGGGGTCAGGAAATTGAACAGAAATATGAGCAACTATTATGCCCAGTACTTCTAGTATTCTATTATGAGCATCCCTTCTTTCAAAGAGATGATTGGAATTGATTATAAAAGTACACTAATCAGGCCAAAGTTAGTTCAAATGGTCTGTTAATTTAACTAAAATTCAGAAGACACACAGAAGGAGCTTTTCAAAGGAGAAAACAAATACAGAGCTACAGATACATGCTCTTCCTCTCTCCTCCCAATAGTAGGAGAAAATAATTATAGAAAGCATGATGAGCATTTCCAAATTTGGAATGGATATATGTGATGACCCCAACAAAAGTCCATTTAAAGTAGACAATTCTTTATGAGAGAAAAATTATAATTCTTAAGTGTGTTCCAGTGATATTTGAAATCTAGGATAGATCACTCTAACCTTCATCCATTAGGATCATATGATACTGAGTGGATCATGAGGATAGAAATACATTGAGCAGCTTCAAATGTTGTAGAGATGGGGTATTCTAAACAGACAACTTTTACATTGAATGCCAAAAAGTTAAAATTTCACCAGCAACATCATGGAGAAAGTGAAATGGATGAAGCCTTGATTCCAGCCAGAGGAAAAATTTACCTCTCAGGAAGATATTTTGTATAGTCCTGAAAATTTATTGAACTGCTTTGACAGATTCTTCAATGTGTGAGTCAATGATGGGCAGGACCATGTGACTAGGGCTGATTGTGTATACCTCTTGCTTCCAATATTTAGGTCTAAACTTCATGTAATTATACCAAAGATGGATGAACTGATATATTGCTGTACCCCTTATGTGTTCTCTTCAAAGTGAAGCCAGTCACATTCAACAATTTTTTTCTCTGTTTATATTATTTATCTCTTTAATTGGCATATTGTGCACAGGAAAGCCAACTCTTATTTGTTGGGGCTATCAAGGTCCTCTCAGGCTTTTGCACCTAAAATCTGGCAACAATGATACCCAATGACTCTGTAAAACCAACCTTTAGATTTAGTTAACCCCAGCATGGCTTGTCACATTTAAGATTTCCTTGTAGGTAGAGACAAGGAAAAACTCTACACCATTCTAAGTGTTTCCTTACATTACAATATAGTTGAACCCAAAGTTTTTGCAATTGGTATAATTATCTAGATTTCATATTTATTTCGTCTAAAATGACTAGATGATGTCATTTGGCATATTAAGACTCTTACTAAATGCACTCAAAAGACTTTAAATGACACTGCCTAGGGAAGACTCTTTTCTCATTCTGAAATCTGAATGATAAGAAAACCAATTATAAAACATCATTGGCTTTAGATATCCTCACAGCCAATCAGACCACTTATGCTAATACCATGATTAAATGTTGTTTGGATATTCCTGATAATTCAGATAATGTCTCATCTGTTCAACACAATCTACAAAATCAGATGCAGGCTATCAGACATTGTCACCTCTTTTAGTAACAGCTTTGGAATTATAGCTCCAGATTTTCAAAGTAGAAACTGATTAAGCCTGTTGTAATCTGTTAGTCCTTGGAGCCTACATGCTTAACTACTATTTTATTTCCTCTCATTATTAGATAGCCCTGCAACATATATCCATAGATAAAGTTGGTCTCTTAAGGATGTTTTTGCCATAAGTAGCTATAATGACCCAATATCCACCTCCTAAAATTATTTTAGAGTATCAGTCAACTCTTGAATATTGTTAGACAACTAATTAGATGTTAGCAGGCTTGAAGGAAATTGGGGATGGACCCTGACTTCATTGTCAATATATTTAAGGCAAAGAATTGGAATGGGAAGACTTTAATCACTGGCCAGAATGGTGTGATCTAAATCATAGTTCTCTCCCAGAAGACATGACATTTTTCTGAAAGACATTAATGAATATCTAAATCTAGCCACAGAAGCCCTAACCCTTATATTATAATACAACAGGATTATTTCTGATGTCATTGCTCCCTCCTTTGAGAGAATCCAAACTGGCCTTTCAATCATATTTACAGAGCAAAATCCCTCAAAACAAGATGCTTGCTCTAGACAGTCTTTGCCTGTCTAATGTAGATTAGGACAGTGGTCTCTTTGACCTTTACCCATTCTCTCTCTCTCTCTCTCTCTTTTTTATGATGTACTTTACTCTCCAATAAACTCTACATTCTACACTACACTCTGTGTCCCTATAAATCATTTAAATGGGGATCACAGAGACCAAGGAGATCTTAGGAGTCCAAACAAGATACTATTGGCAATATGTTAAGTTCCCATGAATGGTAAGGAAATCTTGGCTTAAACATATACAAGGGATTGTCTTAATACTTTTCATAGGAAGAAATGATCAGACATCTAACCTTCCCAGATAGGATACTGATGACAAACCAAAGAAATGATTCTCACCAAGTCCAATTTGGCAGGCCTACTAGTTTATTGAATCAGTTATAAAAGTATGAATGAAAGATTACTTAAAGGAGCATGGATAACTGAAATGCATATACATCATTGGACATTCTCTCCTCTACATAAGGTGATGACCTTATAGAAACAGAGTAGGTGTAATACCTCCATTCAATCAACCCCCACCTCCTGTATTCTCTAGTACCAACTAAGACATTCTAGAGTCCATGGCTCTCCGTTACCATACACCTAGCTACCTATGTGTTATATTGCTTATCGTATTGCCATTAATAAAGAGGTCTACATATTCTCTAAGTCATCTCAGCAATCTCTTCTCTACCCACCCTAGTGCAGCAAGTCTCTGCAAGATCAGGCTCATCCTCTTCCACTAAAGCAGGAAAAGGTAGGCTTCTGCTACATATGTGCTAGAGATCTCAGTCAAGCTCATGTATGCTCTTTGGTTGGTGATTCAGTCTGAGAGCTTCCACAATTCGAGGTTAGTTGCCTCTGATGATCTTTCTGTGGAGTTCCTATCCCCTTCAGGGTTTTCAATCCTCCTCCAAACTTTTCCATAAAGGTCCACAACCTCCTTCTAGTGTTTGGCTGTATCTGCCTCTGTTTCAGTCAGCTGCCGGGTAGAACCTCTTAGAGGGCAGTTATTCTAGGTTCCTGTCTGTAAGTATAACAGAGTCTCTCATTAATAACATCAGGGGTTGGTGCTTGACCATGAGATAGATCTCAAGTTGGGCCCGTTATTGATTGGTCATTCTGTCAGTCTCTGCTCCATCTTTGTTCCTGCATTTCCTGTAGACGAGACAAATTTTGTGTCAAAAGATTTGTGGGTGGGTTGGTGTCCTTGTTCCTCCACTGGGGCTGCTGCCTGACTACAGACTGATTCAGGCTCCATTTCTTTTTTTTTTTTTTTTTTTTTTTGAGCAAGCATTTATTTTCATTTCTGGCTTTCTGGTCACAAGGTCATATGAACTTTCTCCTCGATGCATGAAAAACATGCATCGAGGTGGGGTGGGGGGAGATGGCTCAGCAGTTAAAAGCACATACCACACTTGCAAAAGACCCAGGTTCAGCTCCCTAAACTCACACTGAAGTTCATAGTGACCTATACCTCCAGTTACTCTTCTAACTTCTGTGGTGCCTGCATTCATTTACTACATAAGCACACACACGTGAACACACACAAACATTTAAAATATGATTTTTTGAGTTTTTTTTTAAGTTTAGAGAAAAACAAAACAGCACCTTGAGGCTACAGTGGCATTGTAAGTCCACACTCTGAGTCTCCCATCCTACTATACTTCATTCCAAACAGCAATGATGGATAATATTCTTTAAAAGAAAATCTAAAACACAGTAATATTTATAGAGCATAAAATAGAGAACAGTATAAAATAAGCAAGTCTGAAGTCTCTCAGGGGCCAGTAAGAGTTAGAATAACTCTCCCATTCCACTACATCCTATAAAGGACCTAAGCTGCTCTCTTAAAATGAGCAGCCAAGGTGGAAATTATTTGCCACAAAAAAGGCTAAAATGTTTTGCTAGGCCATCACAAGTGAGCTTGGCCAAGTTCTGTATAATACACCTGAATAACCAAGAAATGTAGAGGACACTAAGTCAGATAGAGCTTTCCATTTATCACCAGAACAAACAGCCTTCCTTAGCTACTGTTGACAGTTAATGCCCCAGACCTGAGGCAGCAAACTTAGAATGTTCTGAAAGGAAAAAAACAATAGTCTATGAATTCGTGAGTGGCATTCCTTGCTTTAACTCTTTCTTTGAGTCTTAGCTAAGTGGGAAAGTACTTTGTTCACCATGTCACATCTATCCCAGAGCCTGCTGAGACAGATGGGTGACAAATGGGAAATTTGAAAACTTCTTGAAATTAGCTCTGCAACTACCTTTCAGAGGACTCCTTGGATGTGGCTACTTGCTTCATTCAAACACTCTGTCCTCACAAGGTCAACTCTATATAAAACTTAGTCCTTGGTAAGAAGAGCTGCCACTAGACCTTTGCCTCTGTCTTCAGATACAGTTTATTTCATGCAACCCCAGCCTCCATTTCTAGCAACTATTGTTGTATACAGGGAGCCCTTTCCTTGACACCCCTGGCCTTCCTTCACTCTGGTGCTTGAGGTGGCTGGCCAATCAGTCCACACTAACTGAAAATCTCTAGCTGGGGCTTCTCTCCAGTGGGACTCCAACATTTCTGGGATGCGTTTCCAGACTGCCATTGCCCATCATAGTGTGCATGAGTCAGCCTTTTTAACCCTTTGTGAACAGTCTTACATCCCATTTGCAATTGATGGATCCTACTCGTGGCTACCCTCCTACTAGAGAGGAAGACACTCTGTTATCCTGAAAGAAGAGACAGTGAAACACTACTTAATACATACTGTTCCTTTTGCACTTCTAACTTGCCAAAAGTCCTGTCACTGGGTCTGCCCACTTCTTCAATGAACTGACCCTGTCAGGGACACTTCTCAAAGTCTCGTTGTGAATTGGTTCTTTGTATTCTTTTCTCCTTTCAAGAAGACTCTGGCAGAGTAGGAATGTCCTTTTCTAGGTTCCTTTCACCAATCAGGGTTAATCCCTCTCCTCAGAAGGCCACAGAAAGTGGTCCTTTCTGATGTGCCTTCTGTAGGACAAATGGCAGGTTTCACTGATGAAGCAGTTGCTGCTACCACATAAACTTCCGGGGCCGCACAGCTGCGGAAGCAACTTCTTCATAAGGACCTAATTGAAGACTGTCTGAGAGCCTGAAGATTGGTGAGGCAGACAATCCCAGTCCATCAGCCCATTGGGACCTGCCTCTTGGAAGAGATGCTTACTTGGAACCAATGGGACGAGGGTGGAAGGTATAAACAGCATGCTCGAGAATTAATAAAGGAGCTTGAGGCAGCAGTTTTCAAGAACTTGCTGTGGCGTTCTCACCAGTTCCTGGAGTCTGAGCCATTGATTCTGTGCCACCTCAGTCCCAAGCCCCAAGGCAAGTATGCTCCAGGAGGCAGGAGGTTCAGAGCAAAACAGCATTCTCCTGTTCTTTTCTCTCCTCTCTCTAGGTGCTGAAAATCAGTACATCAGAGTATTCTCCCTTGAGATGTTCCCAAGAAATCTCAGTGTTTTCTCATTAGAGCAAGATATTCAGCCTAAATACCTGACTCTCTATTGCAACATGACTTTGGCCTCAGAATATCTCTTTTAATCACAAGGCCCCACTCCCACCCAATTTTCACTGATGCCATCTTGTCAAATGATTTGATGATACCTATATTCGGGTTTTCCCCTGACTTGCTCACTATTCAGACCATCCCTCTGCTTGTCCTGTGTTCCTTCTTTTCCCCCAACCTATTCTCTCCTTTTAATTCCTACAGACTCTGACTCTGACTTTGACCTCACTCACCAGGGGGTCCTCACCTCCTTCCAACTCTAAACAGTCTCCATCCACCAATCTGGCATGACTCCAGAGCTTTTTGTCACTTCACCCCACCTCATTGGCCATACCTTCTCTGCATGCCACTTTCAAGACAGTTTTGTCAATTTGCCTCTCCAAGAAGTAGTTGGAGCTAAGAACATTCTTCATACTTGTATGCCTTTTTCCATTTCTAATCTTTCTCAAATTGAAACGAAGTTAGGGTTCTTTCCCTACTAATCTGTCATAACTTATAACAGACTTTGAGTTATACTCTTATGACCCAACTTGGAAATATATACTTCCTTTCATCCTCTGTCACTCCAGAAGAGCAATCACACATTTGGGCTAAGCCAACATTATCCAGGAATGCTCTACACTGCCAACAGCCATACCACTAAGTGACACCACAATCCCAAAGAAAGACCCAAGAAAGAACTACTATGTATCCTTCTATCCTAGACCAGACTAAAAGAATGCTATGCTTTCTTGCCTGGTAGAAGACATGAAAAGGACTATTTCCAAATTCATTAATTCTAGTGAAGTTAGAGAAGTTGGATGGGGAGTAAGTGAAGACCCATTTCTCTTACTAACCTCAGAAGCCCTTCAAAAATATACCAGGCATAATCCCAGACTACCCTAAAGGAAGATTCTTCCTAAGAATGCACTTTGTCTCCCAGTCAGCACCAGGTATCAGATCCAAATTGTGAAAAACAGAAAAATGCCCACAGTTCCTACAAAACAAACTCATAAGACTTGTCCTTTAATGCTTAACAACTGGGGTGCACAGGACTGGAGAGAAAAAAATACAATATAAAAGAGTCCATAGGAAGGCCTAGAATAAAGAGCAGGTCTATCCATCTATGGAGCTCTTTAGGTTCAAACTTAACCTAACAGAAAAACATCACCTTTGTTCAATCCCAAACACCTCCTAGCTCCTGTTTAAGGTATGCTTACCCTGGTCTTCAGAACAACAACCTCCCACCCTTAATTAAAAGCCTCGTATTCCTATGTCTTTCACAGACCATAAATTAGACATTGGTAGACAGTTGTCCCTTTAAAAGAAAAGTTAAACTCATTCATGCCAAACAATGATAAAAGGTACTCACTACTCTCCAGCAATGAATCATCTGAGCCTAATACAAAAAACAAGCTGACATACCACAGGATCATAACAGGCTCCATCCTGTACCATCTAATTGGCAGACCCCAGAGTAGCTCTCTCCTGGACCTGTACATATCTTATTGTTCTATTATACATTGGAGCTGCTTATTCTGTCCTGCCAAAATTTTAAAGACCACTCTTTCCCTGATACCTCAATAGTTGGAGTCAATGGCATCCTCTCTTACCCGAAAGGTAACTCCTTTGTTACTGTGTGCTCTAGGAAATCAGGTCTTTAGCCATTCCTATCCAATCTTGCCTTCCTGCCCAATTCCTGTGTTTAGAAATTTTATTTCCAAGCTGGACACCAGGTTACACTGGGACACTAAATTATCTCAAACTCATTTCCTTGGCATGCTAACTATGGTCCATCAGAACCTAACATTCTCTCTGCCCTCCAAAATACACCTTAATAACCATTCAAGTCCCTTCCTCTAGGCGGCCGAAGAGACAGCGCTGGTTTCCAACATGGCTGGCGCAGCGTCCTGTATAAGCCTACTGCGCATGCGTCAGCCTCAAGCCCCTCCCAAGAGGGCTTATACTAATGAGGCATGAGCCCTAACCAATTACAGGGCTTATGCTAATGAGGTATTGGCCCTAACCAATCCTGAGAGAACAGGCCGCCTGGCCCACCCCCTTGGAAGGGTATATAAGCAGTGCATTTCTGCTGCTTGGGGTTCCCCATCGTTGGATGAAAATTGTGCCTGGAATAAAAGAGCTGTCAGAGAAGAATCCAGGCATGTCGTGTCTTACTTGCCAGCTAAGGAGGACGCGACACCTTCCTCTATGTGTCACTCATCAAAACCAATCAAAACTTCTTATATTCTATTTTCATCAAATTAAAAAACTCCTATTTGTAATGCAAGCCTTAATACCCTCTTTGAATCCAAGGTCTTCAAAGAACTCGGATCCTTATTTCTAAATGACTGAAGGCTAACTTCCTTAATTCCCCCTGTATAATATTCCTATTTTCTATGTCAAGTAACTATATGGATCATAGCATCTAGATCCAGATCTTAAGATCATTACAGATACAGTTGTTGCTCTATACTCTCATTGCCCCAACCCATATGCCCCCACTCAGTTCTACTCTATGTCACATGCAATATATCATTGTCTTAGACCTTAACTATGCTTTCTTCATCATACCCCTATTTTAGGGTCTTAGGGTCATTTTTTTCACACCCAGTCTTAACCCTGACATTTATCACTCCAACAGCACACTTGAACAGTTCTTTTCCAAAGATTCTGAAACAATCCATGCTTGTAGGAGGAACCTTGCTTCAGATCTTTCTTCTCCTTTCCTCATAACACTATGAGGACTGTGTAGATGACCTACTCCTTCATATTGCTTCCCCAAGTGTCTCTCCAGGTTACCATCACTCTGCTAGATTTCCTAGGCCCAAAGGGTTACACAGTTATTCAAAAGAAAAAAGAAAAGCCTCAACCTAATCAACAATTACTTACCTAGGCTTCCTTCTCACATCAGATCAAAGAGCTATTATAACACTCAAACACATTTCCTTTCTAAACAGCTTGATAGCATGACTAAAGGATGGCCTCCATGCCTTACTGCAATGACAGCCATTGTCCTACTGACCCATTATTCATAATAAACCCTCCTATTGTGAATTTGATACTTCTACATGCAAATGAAAGCACTAAATCCCATACCTCTTCTCCATAAAAGAACCCATTGCATACATGCACCTGGAAGTTTCAAGATTTCCGCAGGAAGACTGCATAGGCTTAACACACTCCATACTTCCAAATCCAGAATACACAGTACATAGATGGCAACAATTTTTATTCTAAATAGAATAAGAAAGGATATTCGGTAACAACTATGGCCCAAACTATAGAAATCCCATGAACACATCTGCCACAACTGATTACCCTTAAGATCTCTCATCCTGATAAGAGATAAAAGATTTAGCATTTATACTGACTCCAAATATGTTTCCCTTGTCCTGAACTCACATGCAACAATCTGGGACAAAAGAAGGTTCTTAAAATCTAAATACTCACCTATTAAACACACCTCTTATGAGGTTGCTGTGTCCTAACATAGGTTGCAGTCATCCATTAAAAGGGTCAACAAAAGCCCAAAGCTTAGAAACACAGGAATGGAGGCAGATAAGGAAGCAAAGAAGGGTACCATTTATCTACTTACAACCTCTGAGGCCCTTGATACTCCAATGACTATCTACTAATATAGACAAACAGTGTAAAAGGGCCTAATACAGGAAGAAGCTTTATAAAGATAGGAAAACCATCCTTCTTGCTTGTCGCCAAAAGGGAATTCGCAGCCGACTACATAATTGTGTGTCCAACTCGTTGAAAAGCTCTCCACAGGTTCCTTATACTCTATCTATTGCTGGGAGTGAAATTTCCAAATCTCATCAAAATGACCCTCTCAAAGATTTCTCAGACCACCTACTTCTTTGCCCACTCAGGAGTCAAGAGAGTACTTGGACAGGACAGACAAATGAATTTCGCCTATATGCCAAAAGTACAAATACAAGTGCATAGTCACTCTGTCTTTAATTAGCAAATAAGGTGTTAAATAGCAGTATAAATGTCTAACAAAGTATGTTGTAGTGATAATCCTTGTCCCTTTGTGTCCCTTACTACCTTGCTTTCCCTGAACCTCTCTTGTGGACACTTCCCCATTTCTTTTCCTTTCTCATTTCCCATGTGTACCTACTGACACCTTTTCAGGCTGACTAGAAGCCCTCCCAGTGAAAACATAAAAGGTCTTTGATAGCACTCAAGTATCCTTCTGAGAACATATTCCCAGATTTGGGGTCTCTACTTCCTCCAAAGATGTAACAGTCCAGCCTTTGTCCCTCAAACAACTCAACGTGTCTCACAAGCTTTAGGTATCACCTTTAAATAACCCTTGGGCCATTACATCAGCCTTTGGGAAAATTAGGAAAAGCATGCTCCACCTCAAAGCAATACCTCACCACATTATTGCTTGAGCTTCAGAATCTGTAGCCCCAACTCTTCTTTTCACTCTTCTAAAATTTGGGACCACACCCAAGGTCTATACACTTCCAGGGTCTATGCCCTTTGGAAGCTATGCCTCTTCTCCTCTAGCCTATTGAACCATCTCCTTTGAGCTTGCTATAAGACCCCTCAGGAACCATACCGACCAATATCAGCAACCTAATCACACTCCACCTTAAATCTTAAACCTGAAGGTTAGATCTACCTTAAAGACCTACCAGAACAAATACAAAAGGGACCCTTGCAAGTTCTCACCACTCCAACTACAGCTAAACTTACAGAATTCCCACCTTAGACCCATGTCTCTCAATTCAAACTATCCTCCCTGCCACGTTCTCCACTGGATCAAGTTCTCAGCCCACAAGTGAATCCTATACAATAGACATCAGACCTACAAATGACTTAAAGCTCCTCTAAAAAAAAAAAAATGTTAAATCATTATCTGTATGAGAGAGGAGAAAAATTCTATTTATCAGAAATGATAACCAGCTTGTTTATTCCTCTGAATACTCAAGTAGCTTGCCCTCAGATCAGGCTGAGACTGTCTAAACTCTAGCTTGGGACATATATCTTCAGCAGGATTTCCAAGATTATCACTCTCAGAAACATTGTATTTAGAAATCACTTGGTATAATGGAGTATGCTTCAGAGGATGCTTTGTTTTAGCTTATTTTGGCCCTCTGAGTATATGAAAGCCTGTGAATTTCTAGCCATGTGAATCACTTCTTCTGCTCAGACTGAAAATGACCATGTCTAACCTCTCACTTGACCTTTGTCTTTCATACATTCTCCTGGGACTTCTGTTCCTTTGTTATTCCCAGATTTGGGGGTCTATACTTCCTGTAATTCCTACTATTAAAGGATCTGAAAGGTCATCCTAAGCACTAAATGAAAAATTCTAGTTTCACAGCCTGTTAAATTTCTGCCCTAAATTCCCAACTAAGAACTCATCCTCATCTCAGAAAATCAAAGTTTTAGATCAAAATACTTTCAATGCCATCTTCAATACTAAGAAAAAAGCCATAGATGATGTCAGTGACATTTTTGTATAAAAGTTCAAATCATTGCTTTCTTCAATAAATTCTATTATCTGAATCAGCTCTTTTCAGATTAAAATCAACCTGCTTACGTATAAATACTTGTGACTCTGGTCTTCTCTAAATGTTCCATAGAACCTTCTGTTGCTTCCTTCTCCCTTAGACCCTCACCTACTTTTACAAACCAAATAATTTTATCTTCTACTGTAACCCTTTTCTGAGTTCTATACCAAATCAGTAAAATATTCCTCAACTTCAAGGTCTATCTTACTTTTATGTTGTTGTTTTTTTTTTTTCAAAAATAGAAAAAGAAAACAATGAAAAGAAAAACCAACATCAAGTCAACTAAATCTAGGGGGGAAAACTTAAAAAGAAGATAACTCGTTCTAGAGAATAGATTTCAGCAGAGGTTTCCATCCACACCAGGCCTAGCACCAATCAATGGCCCTCTATTGGCAGCTACCCCCAAAGTGGTGCTTTATCCTCTATTAAAACAACAAAATTTAACTGTTAAAAAGAAACCTGACTTCACCCTCTGTGTAGATAAGAATTCTAGTAGTCTCTCCTTGTCTCAACACCATCAATTTTATTTTTCTTGTGGAACTGGGGCAGTCATGCCTTTCTACAGTGTGTTAAAGACTTTACTCACAAGCTTACCTAGCATCTGATTTAATCTCTTGCCAAGTACTTATTCAACTACCTTTCCAGAAAATTTTAAGGAAGAATGAATTCTTAATCCTGCTATTGGACTCAAATGAGATGAACCAGTTGCAAAAACTAGGATTACTCCTAGTTTTAGGAAATCCCACTGGCTTGAAACTCAGTTCTGGGAGTACAGTCCACTCTGGCAAGATAAAGGAGCTCCCCCAATCTGTAAGCCAATACAACAGAGAGCTTTTCTACTACATTCAAATGATACAAGAATAACTAAACTCCTTGGGCTGGCAGAGGTACTTCAAACCAGAGAGGCCCTTGATTGGTTAGCATCCATCCAAGGAGGAGACTGCAATGCTCTTCAGTTCTGTGTTGTCACGCCCATGAATCTGGTCAGGTACTAAAAAGCCCTCAATACCATATTGAAAGAGGCTAACAACAATCTAGAAAACTATGAAAATTGGGGCTCAAACTGGTTAAAGCAGAAGCCAAACATGGTTTCCATTTTCTTGGTTGGATCCCTATTTAAACCCCATTGGTGTCTTACTCTTTTTCCTGGTCTTTGGGCCCTGCTTCCTCAAATACATTTTATCCTTTATAAGTCAAAATTCAAAATTGTTTTTGATGCTCTTTAACAGTAAAAAGAAAACTTCTCACACTTCTTCCTCAAAATTCCTCTTCACAGACAGGCAGGGGCAGCTCTGTTTCTCTGGTTAAATGAAATTAGATGCAGAGAATGCAGCTTCAGTCTTATTCCCCAATTAAACTAATTCTACTGCAGCTATTTATTTAGTGTCTGTTTACATGAGTAGGTATATGTGTGCCACAGTGTACACGTGGTGGACAGAGGACAACCTGAAGGAGTCAGTTCTTTCTTTCTACCATCCTGGTCCAAATCATCAAGCTTAAGTCATTGGGCTCACTAGCCAGCATCTTTTCCCACTGAGTCATCATACTTGTCCTAAAATTAATTTTTAAAACCCAAGAGAAGGGACTAAGAGGGCTGAAATTAATATGGCTGTTAACTTAGAAACAGCTTCTCTCTTGCTTTAACTCTATCTTTCTTTGAGTCTTAGCTGAGTGGAAGGCTACCACATCCAGCCTGTGACACCTACCCTAGAGTCTGCTGTGCCAAATAAGATGAGGATGATGTGGGAATTGAGGACATACTAGAGCCTTTGTCAAGGGAAGACTCACAGTTACCTTTGTGTATTGGCCCCTCTTTAAGGATTAGTTTTGCCAACTTGACACCATCTAGAATCATTTGGAAATGATTGTCCAGACCTGGTTGAACACTGTGGACACTTATATAAAGAATAACTTTGATTATGTAAATCGATGAGGGAAGAAGCCATCTGAAAGTAGGCATACATAAATTCATTTCTTGCAGCTCTTGGTTTTGGGTGTGACTGGCTCCTTCAAGTTCCTGTTTGACTTCCAAGTAATAATGGAATACAACCTGATATTGTAAAATAAATCCTTTCTCCCCTAAGGTGTTTCTGGTCAGAGCGTTTTATCACAGTAGCAGAAATGAAACAAATACAGCCCCTGTTGTTCTATGTTGAATGACGAAATATCTTTGCTTACGGTCTTTCTTGGTGCAAATCTTTGCTCCCCATGATTCCAGACTCAGTTTCCACCTAACAAGTTCTATTCACAAGGTTGGTCCTTGACTGGCATCTAGAAATTTGGCACTCAAATTATGCAAATAAGAGAGACTCATTGTCTATTTTTATAGACCCAATGATTTGCAGTTAACATCTTCTGCTCTCCCCAGGATCTGAATCTAAATAGAAGGCACTGGCATATAATCAGAGATTTGAGGGTAGAAACCTGAGCTCTGGCAGCCCAAACAGCCTAGGTTTGGCTACCTTTTCCTGATGTGCAAAGAGACTTAGAGGGGAGCTAGCAGAGCAAGTTCAGATCCTCAGCACTCATAAAAAACTTAGTTAAGCAGCTTGCACCGGCACTCCCAGTGTTGGGGGGCAGAGAAAGGAAGATCTCTCAGCTGTCTGGCCAACCATTGTAGCTGAATCAGTGATCTCTAGGTTCAGTGAGAGACCTTGTTTCAAATAATAGTAATTTAATAATAGGAGGAGGAATGGGAAGTGAATGTTTGAAGAAGACACCCAATGTCACACTGCAGCCTGCACACACACATGCACACACGTGCATAAGGACAAACATACAGGGAAGTGGGCAATAGTAGAAAATAGAAAAGAGTTATTCAGTGTGGCCATGTGAGGAGGATGAACGGATGCAGGGGTTGAGTGACCATAAATTTTTTTGTCACTGAGGGGTATCAGTGTGAACTTGAGTCTGAAATAGAGGAAGAATTGGGTCCAAAGGAATGATACAAATGTACGCATAATTAAACAGTCTTGCTTTAGATGCCGTCTCCTTGCTCACTGTCTCAATCACAATCCCATAAAGTGGTCCATAGATGTCCTGGCTGCTTCAGAGGACAAGGTGGTTCTCAGGAAACTATTACTTTTTCTCCAGGGTAGAGCTTCCCCTTTATAGATCATTGTCCTCACTTGGAGGAGAGGATGTGTCCTGTGAGGTTCTACTGCGTCAAGCACCCTAGGTGACTTAAGAGCAAAGGGAAGGACAAAACATGTTCTTCATACCTTCAGCCAAAGTAAAGGAGACAACCACAAAATGAAGACACAAATGTCATGCTCTCCTTTTCTGCTAGGTACCCTGTGGGTCTACTTGACAAGCAATGTCTAAGTGACTGTTTCATGCCTATTTAGCTAAATGGAGGGTGCCTCCCTGATAAGCAGCTCCCCAAAAGGCCTTTTACTAAACTCTGTAGTGTAACCCTTCAAGTCCAAACACTGTATGTGTACTTCTACAGCTTTCACTACTACTCACACACACACACACACACACACACACACACACACACACACACACACACACACACAGGAGCACTCCTTTGATAAGCCTTGTGGAAGAGAAAAACAGCATGGGTATTTCTCTGGAAGTCACCTGCTTTTCCTATGATGGTTGAATCACATGTCCTTTCTCTACAATGAACTTGAGCTACAATTCAAACTATGTAGGTAGGTCTTAAACAACCTTCACATGTGCGTGGCCTTGAGGATCCATAAATCACCATGGCTCTGGGACTCGACAGCACAAATGCCACTCACTGACTGTGGCTAAGGAATTATTTGGAAAAAAAAAAAAACATGATTTGAATTCTACTGCTTGGATGATTAGGGTGTCAACCATGTTCAGATCTACATGGTTTATCTATTTTAAAATGTAAATGTATTAGTAGGATTTCCAAATCCCATAGGAAATTGTTAAAATTAATCCCAAGGGACTTGGCACTTTGGATTCACTGTTTCTTTGGTCCATATTAGTTAAAATGGAAAAGAAGTATTTCCAGGTAGTGTTTTACCTGTTGAGCTCTTCTCCAAATAGAAGGTGGTCAAGTGTTCCCAAATTGCCTAGTTAACTGCTCTCTACTCCAAAAAGGCCAGCATTCCCACTTCTTTACATTCCAGCAGGCATACCTAGCAGCTATAACCTTAACCCTGTAAATGCTGAATTCACTGCTAAGGATGAAGCAAAACATGCCATGAAAATACAAATGATTTTGTAGCTATTTTATGCACACATGATAAAAAATGGGATTGTAAAATTATAATTTCATAAATGTTATAGAGAGGAAAGCTCCATGAGGGAAAAATGTTCCAAGCCCCTTTGATTTTTGCCATGCATGGGGAGGGGGCATCAATTGAAACTTAATACTTTGAGTATTGGAAACAGAACAAATTCCCATAGCTGATGCTCTGTTCTGGGGTCTATGGTGCCTCTGTGAGAGGGAGAAAACATGAAGAATAAACAATGCAAACGCACTCTTTCAGCTTTGAGACAATTTTTTTTAGCCTGCTAATGAGTTCTTGTTCAGATCAAATGTCTGACCCTTAAAGGCTAATGCTTTTCTCCCATATTATAGAATGGGTCTATTGGAGTCTCAGAATGGTTTGTTTTTTTTTTTTAAACAGACACACAGAGAGAAAGAGAGATCTTATTGGAGCCTCTTACTTTGACTTTCAATGTAGTTATCTAGCACCACTGTGCCTTGCTTTTGCTACAATAGTAGAAAAAAGCCACTGCCATTTTTGAAGTTCTGAACAACAAGATCGCAGTTGCTCATATCTGGCTCTTGGCTAAAGCCTAACAGTGCCTGCTTTGGACTGCTTCAACCTTAACATTAATGATGCTCAATGGAAATCAGAGGAGATTTCTCTGATCAATAAACTAAAAACTCAGACTCTGGATTCCTGAACATTTAGCATGCCCTTCAGTGAGCATTATAAGAATTATAAGAGCATTGTGGATACTGGATGGCTTGTCTGGAGGTTAAGAGAGCTGCCCATGGAAATGGATTTATTCTCGAATGAGAAAATCTTCAATCATGCTCCTGCCTGGCTGTATACTACCGACCCAGAGACTGAGGTCACTCAAAACTGGAGGTTCCATTCAGAAGTTCTACCTCTTGGGAAGACATTTGAGAAGCTCCTTTGCTGGGACATCTGTATACGTTAACAGAATTCGTTTCAGCTGGCTAAATCCATGATCCTCATTCTTAGTATATGAATGAGGTCAGTACCACAGGTTAGTCCATGTACCATGGGGTCCTAATAAAAGGTTTGCTTTAAGATGCCTTCACTAAAGGCAAAGGGGATGGAATGCAGAGAAGAGCTCTTGCTGCTCTCTTTAGGGCCTACTTGCAAAGGAGAGAGCTTGTGTGGCAATAAGTATGTGACATTCAGACAGGTCCTTAACTAGTACAGGAAGTCCACTTGCCTGCATTATTTATTTAAATACTGTAATTTATAGTGAACAATAGCTTTTTCTTCTGAGAGTGTGGAGTTTTAGTACATAACAAATCACTGGGGTGCCCTGAAGTGAGCCCCCAGTAAAAACCTTCAACACTGTAATCAAGTGAAGGGTGTGAACCCTGAAAAATCCATGTTCAACTCCTAACTTCCTAAAACTCACATGAGTGTGATTTACTTGGAATTAAAAAAAAAAAAAAGCCTTTGCAGATGCGGTTAAGCATCTTGTGATGAAATCATCCTAACTTAAGGGATGATGGTTATCAGTGTAAAAGGAAAGCAAAATAAAATTTCATAAAGAAGATGGTCCTGGGCAGAGAGAGGCAGAGATTGGAGTGATTTGACTGCAAGAAGATTCAAAACTGCTGCCGCCAAAAGCTGGAAGAAGACATGAGAGTGTGTCTCCACAAATGCTTCCTTAGTAAACCACATGGTCAACACCTGAACTCAACCCTGTGGGTAGCAGGGTAGCTTTCTTCTGCTTCATGTCGTCATTTTACGGTAACTTACAAAGCATCTCTAGGGATCTTAGCCAGGCACTGAGTGGCTAATGGGTTTCCCTTGGCAGCAATATGCATCCTAGCTTTAGTAGTATTGCACTGCTGGGGAAAGAAACACACCACATGTGAGATGTATCTTCCTGTAGAAGAAACAGACCATAAGGAAGTCTGTGTGTGGATTTCTTTAAATCTGTCCTGTTCCTTTGGTCTTTCCTAACCCTGCCATGTATCCTTTGACAGTGATACATCTTGGGCCTTCTAGAAAATCCCTGGATGTGTCATTAAATACTAAGAACCCATAGAGTAGACTAGAAGGCTAACATCCTTAATGTTTCAATAAAGCAGGACTCTGAGCCATCACTCTAAGATTTGGTGGACTAGAGTCCTCCATGCTATCTGGCAATGAAAACCTTTGAAAACAGCAATGACAAACTGTTAAGGACAGCATCAGTACCAAGAAAAAGAGAAATTGCCAATAAACTGTAAAATACATAGTAAATTCACATTGAATAAAAAAATTAATTCCTACCCCAACCTCTAAACAAGAATAAGAAATTACAGAAGCAAGTGCTTGTCTGTGCACTCACACCTCTGCCTATACATACACTTGCTAAGCACATGGATGTGTGTTACACACATACATGCCAAAGGTATTTCAAGTGCCATTTTGCAGGTTCCCTTTACCTTTGATTTGGACCAGGGTCTCTCACTGATCTGGAACTCATCAAGGAAGTTAGACTGGTTAGCCAGCAAGTTCCTGGGCTGCTAATGTCTCAACCTCCTCAGTGCTGGTGTTAAAAGCATGTGCAGCCACACTTGGATTTTTTTTTACATGGGTTCTGGGAATCAAACTTAGGTCCTCATACTTGCAATGCAAGAACTTTACAAAGTAATGTGTGTGTGTGTGTGTGTGTGTGTGTGGTGTGTGTGTGTGTGTGTGTGTGCCTGTATGTGGAGGCGAGCATGCATATTGATGCATATTGAAGACAGAGGTTGACATCAAGTGTCTTCCTCAACTTCTTTCTGCCTATGCTTTGAGATAGTGCCTCTTACTGAGCCCAGAGCTGATTTGGTTAACAAGCCCAGACATCTTCCCACTGTTGTCTCTCCAACAATGGGCCTAAGGTAGAGGCCTCTGGGCCCAGCTTTTTTTTTTTTTTTTTTTTTTTGTCTTCTATTTTTTTTATTGGAAATTTTATTTACATTTCAGATGTTTTCTCCTTACCCCCTTTTCCCCTCCCTCCAGGAACTCCCTATCCCTTCCCCCCTCCCGGCCCAGCTTTTATATGACTACTGATGTTACTACAGCAAGCGCTTTCCTAACTATTTCATCTTTTAGCCTTCTGTTTTATATTTTTAAAGATTAAAAAGGAATAAATGTGTAAAAGACTTGATACAGAAACATGCATGAAACACACCAAAATTCAGAGTGTCACTGTTTCTCAACTGAAGGGGAAAATATCTGGCTTGTAGCTTCATCTACTGAGTTTCCAGGTGAGAGGCATTCTAAATAAAGTGGCATCTGTACCTTACTGCTGGAGACACCATTTACTCTAGAACAATCTTTAGGGATTCATTTCACAGCAAATCACAGAAATGGGAGTCTATAGAAAGTACTTACTGAGCACTACTCACTAAGTAGCCAGTACTTGGTATTTGATGGAGAGTACAGAGAAATGGGAGTCTACTTTATTGATCGTTTAGCCTCCCCTCTAAAGGTTACTCCAGACTCCATCCTTACTCCTTTGTGCCCATATATTCTATCTCTTGGAGTCTCTAGTTTGTTTCCTGATCACATTTATTATGCATCAAGTTGCATCTATCATGTACAGGCTTGCTAGGAAAACAAGAGTAATCTTCATTACTGTAAGTTAGTCATAAGGATTCATTCTCCATCCCTCTTCTAAATTCATAAGTGAAATCACATTGATTTTGTTGTTTTGCTTCTGACTTGTACCTTCACCACATATTTTCATGGGCGTACACTAGTAAGACATAATAGATGGCAACCTGTGAGCATCTAAGCCCTTTCTTCCTTGGCCAGTCAGTATTAATGGAACTAAAATGGGAGATTTAACTATATTGAATTTAACACCTAGCAACTCCATGTTCGCTAATCTCTGTCTTCTGTCGTAATTATATTACAGACTCAAGAACACATGAGTCCTCTTGGACCCTTCCAAGGAATAAAATATCTCCTTATTCATTCTGACTGAAGTATATTGTAAGCAGCATCCAGCAGAGGCAATGTTTTTGATATTTAACTGATATAAAGTATACAAATCTTAAGTGTATAGTTCAATGTATGAGCACAGCCATATGAAACCACTCAAACTGAGATATAAAATATTTTCAGGATCTGAAAGTCTAGTTTCCTGTTACCCATCATTAATATTTCTGAAATGTAATTTTAATTTCGACCCCTATTGCTGTCTTTTTATCTACTTTTGGGACTCTTGTATGTTTTCGACGTCCACACTTATCATGTCCAATCTTGCCTCTGTCTCCTTGAGCATATGGAATATGGTTATAATAATTGTTCTCATTTCTTTGTCTGCTGATTCTATCATCTCTGTTCATTCTAATCAGTTTCAACTGACTGGCTTTTCTCCTCATGTGGGTAATATATTTCAGCTTCCTTTCATGCCTGGTGATTTTCATCCGATGCCAGATATGGTGAATTTTATTTTGGTCAGTATTGGGTGTTTGTATTCTTGTTCTAAGGCATAATAAATTTACTTAAAAACAGAATACTTGGTAAATTTACTTAAAAACAAATTGCTTGGGGGTCTTGCTTTTAAGAAGCTTCCTTTAGATCATCCCAGAACCAGCACCAATCTCAACTTCTTCATTAGTATTCTACCAAAGCCCCCATAAATTATGTTTTCTACCCTGTGTCATGGAAAAATAAATCAGTCTGTGTTAAGAAGAGATGCAATGATTGTTCCCAATATTTTTGCTTCTATGTAAGCACTGGTGACATCCTTCCCTGAAGACTCAAAGGACTTCTTCCTGTGCCTAATTCTCATCCTTGTAGAATCCATCTACCTTGACTTTCAGATTCTCAGTTCCAGTTCCCCCCTAGGGGGACCACAGAGGCCTCACCTGCATTATCTTCTTGTGCCCTTGTCTGAAAACATTCCAGCAGAATGCAGGGCACTGCCTGCTTTCATTGCCATCTCCCAAGGATGGTTGTCTTTTGGTGCTTGCTCCCCATGTCTTAGAAACCACCATCACTTTGTATAAATTTTAGTTGTTTCAGGCAGGAGAAGAAATCTGAATCAAGTTGCTCCATCTTGAATTGAAAGTTTTGCCTATTATATGTTATATATGAATAGATGACTATATTCAGTGTTTTCTTTGTGTGTGACTCCATTGACTCAGCCTTATGTCTGAACCATGCTGTTATATGTGTCCTGAGATTTTTTTTGCTTTGCTTTTGTTCATTACTACTACCAATAATAACTAAAGATTAGTATAGAAATTATTGCAATGCCATTTATAGGAAGGATATAGTGGCCCTACATAGAAATTATAAATCTGAGTACTGGTTTGTCAATCACTATGTTCTCTTGAATATATCATTTGACCTCTCTAGAATTTGCTCAAAATTATTTTGTTCCAAGCATTTTATGAATTAAGGTCTCTAAAAATATAGCATGATTTTTATTTGGTAGGCCCAATATTTTTACATGGTTTTATTTCCTATAAAAACAAATAAAGAATTTTTGATGTTTAACCTAAGTAGTTTCAAACTCACAGAATTCACGGATTAGACATGTAGAAATTACTTTCTAAACACCCAGCATTAGGAAATTTATAAAAATAATAATCATATGTAGTAGCTAGATATTACATTTTAATCATGAAGTTTATAGTGTTGAAAACTTTATGAATGCCTGTTGAACTCAGAGGCACATTGAGTATTCACCACAAGTTTGGTTTTTTTATTATGATTAGCCTTCTATGAAACACTGAAAGTAGAGTTTGTGCATTTTGCCTATTGGATGTAACTTTTATTCCATTAATGAGGTAAAAAATTCCATTTATATAAAAGATGAGTGTGCTCTGATAATTCGGTTATAATGACATTGAGCTCAGTAAAGATAAATACACTGAAGGAACCTATTCTGCAAATATAAATTCAATTTCCTACACTGCTTTGAGTTTTCTTTTCTTCTTAAATTAAGTGGCTGAACATTAATTATTTCACTATCAGATAAGATAGCTTCATCAGTTGGAGCACAAAATACTCTCATCAAATCAAAGTGTTTGAGAAAATTTATCTTCAATCATTATGTTCTAAAAAATTATGTATTATGTCTGAGTGTTCCACCTCAGTCAAAGAGTCTCAGGATTTCCAAAGGCTCTGAGAGAAGTTTGCTGTTCATCCACCACTGTCAGCCTTTCCTACTGGCAGGCAGATGCATAAACTGCTGCTTGTTTTCGTCTTAGGCTAGAAGCAAGATAAAGGAAAATGCATTGGAGAGTGATGTATAATACGTTGGAAACACATGGATCTAGACTGTAAGCTTAAGCAAATATCACTGAGAAGCTGCTCAACATAGCAGCAGCCTTATAAACCATGAGACAGATCCAATCCTCACATATAAAGCTCTTGGTACCAGGCCTAGAATGGAAGTCCCATATTAACTACCGTTTATATCACTAATGAATACACTACATTACCTGTAAGTCCTACTTTTTTTAATTTAATCTTTTATTTTTAACACTCCAGATTTTATTCCCCTCCTGGGTCCACCCTCCAACTGTTCCACAGTACAAGTGCTACAACAGTGTAAGAAATCTTTCAGATTTCTTCTGCTTATCCACAAGCCTCCTATGAGCTGAGAGATTACTAACAATGAGAATCTTCCTCTAAACAAAACATTCCTACTTCTGAACTTTGAATAGTATCACTGTATAGCTTCTTCTTTGTCATTCTTGCTTTAATGCCATGAATGTTTACACATTGCAGTGTTTGCAGGGAAAGAGGTTAATCCAACTACTTGGGTTTAATTTGTATCTACAACCTACCACCTGTGGAACTCATGCATATGAGTTAATCTTCCCAACAGTGTTTCCTATCTGTAAAATTAAGCCTAAAAATACATTAAATCACTGTACAGACTAAAACATAGCAATGACTTAGCATAAAATAGTACTTAACCAAATATTATCTTCCATTAAGAAATAAGGCCTGGCTAGACAGTGGTGATGCACACCTTTAATCCTAGCACTTGGGAGGCAGAGGCAAGTGGATTTCTGAGTTTGAGGCCAGCCTGGTCTACAGAGTGAGTTCCAGGACAGCCAGAGCTATACAGAGAAACCCCGTCTCGAAAAACCAAAAAAAAAAAGAAAGAAAGAAAGAAGGCCTGTATTATCAACTATAGACATGATGGTTTCTAGTAGTTAGTCTTCTGTCTGTTAATAAGAGATAATCTCTTACCTCCTCAAAAACTGGGAGTGACAAAAGTTCATTTGCTTAGAAAAAGTAGATCAAGGAACAAGGTACCTCTTGTTATATCCAACTACTCAAAATATCCTGGACCATTGCCCTTTTATGACAACAATTGCCTTTTAGTAATTATGCCTTATAATTGGATTTATGTAAATGTGTGTATAAGTGCATATAAACATCTCCACAGTGGCAAAAACACATCGTGGCTATCCCTACAAAATGTTAAGCTACATTCTATTTAAAAGTTCAACTGGGAACAAACACGCCCATGCCTGGACTTCTTTTGTTAGATGCTGTGAAAAAAAGCCTCTGAGCTTCTAACCTTGAGAGATTATAGACTGGTTTGATGCTATTAACACTGAAATCAACTTTTAAAAATTCCAGTGGTTGATTGTGGCCTTTCTGTGGAGCCCTCATCTACAGAGGCTTCCTGGCTAATATTTTTAAGCTGTTTTTGTAAAATAGTCATGAGGAACCCCCTGTGGTGTCTTGTTTACTAGCTCTTTAATCTTTTTATTTCCTAGATTTATTCTTTGCTTTCAAAATAATTGGGTGGGCATCTTTGATCTTGTTTTTAAAAGAAATTATGGGGAGGGGAATGCCTAGAAAAATCAAGGAAGTGGCCAGTTCCTAAACACTAACTCTGTGTGGTCCAGTCTTTGGGGAAGCAGGAGTGTGGGTGCACCTTCTTACACGGGTCAACTTTTTGCTTCCTTTTATATAACTGGTTATCTATGGGCTGAGAATGTGGTTCAGTCCTAAAGTGTTTGTATACAAGGCTCCAGGTATAATCTCCAACATCCCCAAATACATAAATAGGCATTAAGTAAAGCATAGTAAGCATATCCTACAATAGAAGACTCTCCCATCTACTCTTGTCTTTATTATGACTCTGCCTGAGAGTTCTCAAGGATTCTGTATGCATTAACTCTAGCTGGTGTCTACTATACTTTGTCCATTGAAGATCTCATTGTGCTTTGAGTTATGCACCAAGATCTACATCTGTGTAGATGTCCTCTCATCTCTCTTATCTTTATCCTCTTTTTTTATTATTACTTTTTTTAAAATCCAATCATTAACCCCCTCCTGGTCCACCCTCCCACAGTTCCTCCCCTCCCCGCACCCACCCCATCCCCATCTCCAAGAAGATGCCCCAACCCCCACCTTCCCACCTGGCCTCCCCATTCCCTAGGGCCTCAAGTCTTTTCACGATTAGGCACATCTTCTCCCACTGGGGCTAGACCAGGCAATCCTCTGCTGTATATGTGTCAGGGACCTCGGATCAACTAGTGTATGCTGCCTGGTTGGTGGCTCAGTGTCTGAGAGATCTCAGGGGTCCGGGGTAGTTGAGAATGCTGGTCCTCCCATGGGGTCGCCCTCTTCCTCAGCTTCTTCCTGCTTTTCCCTAATTTAACTACAGGGGCCCGACTTCAGTCTATTGGTTGGGTGTATCTGCTTCTGTCTCAGTTAGCTGTTGGGTCTCTCAGAGGACAGACATGCTAGGCTCCTTATTATAAGCATACCATAGCATCAATAATAGTGCCAGGCCGTGGTGCCTCCCCTAGAGATGGATCCCAATTTAGGCCGGTCACTGGTTCTCCTTTCCCTCAGTCTCCTCTCTGTTTGTATCCCTGCAGTTCTTTTAGACAGGAACAATTCTGGGTCAGAGTTTTTGACTGTGGGACGGCAACCGCATCCCTCTACTTGATGCTCTGTCCTTCTACTTGAGGTGGACTCTATAAGTTCCCTCTCCCCACCGTTGGGCATTTCATCTAAGGTCCCTTTCTTTGAGTCCTGAGAGTCTCTCAACTCCTAGGTCTCTGGTACTTTCTAGAAGGTCCCCCCAACTCCCACCCCCTTACTACCTCACATTGTCACACTCTGACAAATTTCAACTTTGTACATTGGCTCAGATTTACATTCTTGCCCACTTAGCCAGACAATTTCAAACCACAGGGAACTGTGTGGCACACACACATACACTGAATGTGTGTTTAAAATAATCATCAAAAGTTAAGTAAAAACAAGTCATTTGAATATTTAATTATTTAGCAAAGAAAGTGCCAAAGAAATAAAGGAATACTTGCCTCTTCAAAGTAAGTTATTAAGAGTCTTATTTCCTATTAAGCTATTAACAGAAGATAAACAATAGGAACTTCCTGGACACATAGGTAAAAAGGCATGTGCTTTCTGAGGCAAAGGAAGAAACAAAAGAACGGCACAAAGAAGATAAAGGGGAAGAGACTAATTATTCAGTCAATCACCTTGGTTTTATGCTTTATATATCTGAACTTGCATATTTAATTAAGAAACTACTTTTCCACCATCTTGTTCTTAACTATCCATGGAGTCTATTCTCTATTCAGATCCCCTCAGTGGCTACAAGAACATGCCAGACCTCTCAAAACTAAATGAGACTGACAGATTTATCCCCTAGCAAACAATAACAACCCAAAAACAATCTCAAAGGCCTTACTTAACATTGATACCTTCTGATCTAGTATTCCAATTTTTTTTCAACTTGACATAAGCTGCAAACAGGAAAGAAACTTCAGCCAAGAAAGTACATCTATCAGATTTTAAGCAGGCCTGTAGATATTTTCTTGCTAAATTATTGTGGGTGGATGCCCACTGTGGGAAATTCCATCCCCAGGCAGATGGTCCTGAGATACATAAGAAGCAAACTATTCAAGCTAGGTGGAGAAAGCCAGGAAGCATTCTGCCTTGACTTCCTTCAATGATTGACTATGAAATGAAAGCATAAATTAAATAAACCATTCCTTCCCAGATTGCTTTGGTCATGGTCTTTATCACAACAACAGAAACAAAATAGGGCACCCAGTAATCCAAGCCTAGGGAATGTGATCACATGGTAGAGATGCTCTATGCATTAATGTTTATTTTTAATATATACAAAACCAAAAAAAAAATGGAAAATACTACTCCCCACTGGGGAAACTTCTCTTTGTAACAGACGGAAACCACAACCATCAATACACAATATTCTGAAGCTCAGTTGCAATAGATACATTCATAAACCACAACCATACACCTAAGGCTCTGGGAACAGGCAGAAGACAGAGAGAAAAATAGTAACAGCCAGAGGATTAGGAAGTTTGCTGTGAGACTGTGTGTCCTAACACTCTCAATGTCAGAAGCTACACCCTTAAAGTACCAACAGGACTACTGAAACATGAAATGAGCAAGGCAACGCCAATGGTTATGCCAAAGTGGATAGGGAAAAGCCCTGAGGCCTCAACCTTACACAAAAACAACTATAGGTAACTGGGAAAGCTGGGAGCAGATGTTTTTGATGCCAAATGCTCAGCCCTAAAAACATGCATATGTGTAACATGTCATAAACTGAGGATGTCAGGAATTTAGGAATATGAGTATATAAACATATATGAATGCAGTAACATATACATGCAGTAACAATGAAAAAGGAGGCCATGAATTTGAAAGAGAATGAAGAGGTCTTTGTGAGAGGGCTTGAAGAGAGGAAAGGGAAGGAAGAAATGTCGCAATTATCTCAGAAATTTAAAAAGAAAAAGTCGGATTATTCTTCCAAAAATAAACCTTAATTAATAAACTTAAACAAAAAACCTTACAAATAAATGCATTTGCATAATAAAAGACAGTAAATTTTGTTATGGAGGAAGTTTTGCTTCAAAGAGAAAACAAGGAAGGTTTGGAACAAGTACGGAAGTGAAGGCCTTCTTGAAAGGGCATGGATAGCGAGAGACTGTCATAGTTTCATTTATTCAATGCTAATCAAGTGTTGAACATCAAAACAAAGATCCAGACCACCAAAGACCAAAAGTGTCCGTGCTCCTGAGGCCAGCCCAGGATATACTATACGGAGCAAAGGAATCAGTAAAGAGTTATCTGGCTACTGAAAAGATAACAATGAAGTCCAACAGTGTAAGGAAAGCATTGGAGACAGAGGTAACTAAGTTGAGTTTTCTCAGAGAGAATATAAAATTTCACATGCAAGAAAGGACTGTGTAGATTCATGGGCCTAGAAGAGAAGCTACTTGCTCATGTAAATTGCTCATCAAGTTTTTTTGAAGCATTTATGCCTATGCCAAGATTATGTTTCTCAAATCTTGGTCAGAGAAGCCTATCTGGCAATGGACAACAGTCACAATAAAATTAAGACCACATAAGAGGTCCAAGTGCTGAGAATAAGCACGTTAAGTGTTCAACCGCAAATGGAGCAAGATAGCCACAGTAAGTGATGGACCCTGAACTTTGGGAAAGAATCAGAGAGACGGTTCACAAATGGTCCTACACTCTCAACCAGTAAGCTGTTTCACTCTGTGGCCTACACTCTTCCACCAGAATGACTTCTGTAAAAGAAACAATAGGTTCTGACTACTTAAACTGGAACTGATTAAAACAAAGTTAAATCAACTAGATACTAAATGTTATCACTTGTTTGAATTAAGGAGGAGGAGGAAGAGAAAGAAGAAGACGAGGAAAAGGAGGAAGAAGAGGTAAAGGAGAAGAGAAGAAGAAAAAAGGAAAGGAGGGAGAAGAAGAAGAAGAGAAGAGGAAGAGGAGAAGAAGAAACAACTATGACATGGAAAGGGAAAGTGCCAGATAGGAATGCTTTCTCCTAGCAAGGTGTGCAATAAAATTTATCCTTTACTCCATAGAAAGAAGCCTATGGATTGTCTCCAATTTCTCAAGAAAAAGGCCTTTATATCCATAATGCTGAAATGTTATGCATGATGCTGGGGTATGGAGGGAGGCATCAACAATTTTTTCCAGCTGTGAGCCCCATGTACCATACATCCAACTGCCATGCAGGATGAACCCACTAGTGCAAGAGTTGTAGGACTCTTATCAGGAGAGTAAATATTTTCTGATTGAACTTGAGTTCTGCTTCACACAGGGAATTGTGTCTAATACCATACAACTGGTCAAAAGTCCATGACTGGGTAGATTCATGGGCCTAGAGAGAGAAGCTACTTGCTCAATGTAAATATGCTCATCAAGTTTTTTTGAAGCATTTATGCCTATGCCCATAGATTAGTGTTTCTCTAAATCTTGGTCAGAGAAGCCTATCTTGGCAATGGACAACAGTCACCACATAAAAGTTAAGACCACATAAGAGGTCCAAGTGCTGAGAATAAGCAACCGTTAAGTGTTCAACCACAAATGGAACATCTATTTCACAGCATCCTAGACCTATGAAACATCAGGAAAAGGAGGAGCATAAAAACAAAATAAAAACAAAGAACTAGAACCTGGGAAGAAGTGCTGTGGAATGTTGTCCTATGGACATATCCTGACTATCACACCCACTAACTCACAGCACCTGTGGTTAATTGCATAAGACCTGCACAAGATTGGATCTATCAGTATTCAGCCATGGATGAGGGAAGATCCATGGGCCTCCAACCCTCCTTGAGGAGCTGCTGGCAGTTGATGATTGATATTAGAAGTGTCAGAACACAGTCAAAAGAATGACTCGTGGTGAACAATTCCTTGAGGAACTGTAAGAAAGGCTCCAGGAAAATAGGCAGAGGGTCTTTTACCTCTGGTAAAAACACCTTAGTTCCCTGGATTGTCCCTGGACGTGGTTTCATGCCTCTTGTGGCAAATATTTACATTCAATTTATAAGACATATTTATCCTTGTTGGATATCAGAAACACAGCTATAAAATTCAATCTGGTCAGTGTGTCCTGAATCTAGATATGGCCTTCTGCCATTGTGCTTTCCCAGATACAATCTATAGAATGTGCAAGGCAATTGTGTTTAAATGGTCTGTCCTGAGAATGTTCAGGGAATGGGCTGCTCTGGATTAATATTTAATATGCACTTACTGACATTTAATTAAGTTTTCAGATTATGTTTTTCTAAATGTGACCCTCCTTGGGTAATTGCTTTCTTCGTTACATTGATGTATAAAAGTACAATGAAATGGAAATGAAGTTGTCTACAGCCGTAGTCCACCCCACTCTTTCAGGTCCTCAGATCCCTGGTCTCCCAGACACAGATTTACATAGGTCAGCAAAAGTCGATAGGGAAGGTATTCTTTTTCAGTTGCGTAGCTACTAGCAAGTTCCATACGTGGGTTTAAGAAAAAAAAAAAAAAAAAAAAGCATGCCACCTATGTGAATACCCTCCAAGCATGCTTATACCAGCAGGTATAACTAAATTCAGTGTCTCACACACACATACACACTGTCACAAAGACAGTAAAAGTAGAAGGGGGAGCTAGTTGAGGAGGGATACTGTGATGGGGATGAAAGTGCCTGGGAGAAAAATAGGATCCAAATATATATGTGTATAATATTGGGAAAAAGGTAGAAAAAAAGGAATAAGGCTTCTCTTCATGTAGTATATGCATTCACAAATGAAAAGCATCTAAATATTGAAAAGGTATAGAAGGAACTAAGATGACTGATTTATACAGAAGAGACTATGGTAATTATCAACTTATTTTCCAGCAGCTGTGTACCCACTCCAGATTTCCAGACAAATAATGAGAAATTGCCCTTTTCTCTTAATCTGATCAGCCAGATCTGGAGATCATGCCCACAGCTCTTTGTCTCTGACATGGGACTAAAAATCTGTCAAATACCAGCAGCCTTTTATAATGCCAGATGGGTTCTATGAGTTAATTTTTTCACTTAGAGAAAACAGAAAAAGGTTTAATGCTCGCTTCCAGAATTCTAGAAACAAAAGGATCTGAGGGACTCCTGTTCTCTTGAAAGGAAATTATTCACTGCAGTCTCCACGGTGCCTTAAGGTCACTTTGATGTGAGGAAGTGAGCTAGTTCAGGTCTAAAAACTTCCTCCCTCAGGACTTTCTTTCATGATACCAGAGGGCAACATGTAAGCTTCCAATAAAGGAAAGGAGTCAGTAATCCTACACAGCTATGATCCCATTAATTAAGACATTGACCAGTATGGCACATGATCTTAAGGGTATAATAGTGGCATGAATACTTTTCTAGTAACCAACAACTCTCTAATTGAACTTAGTGGTGCCTCATATTAGAAACCTAGCCAATTACCCAGGTATAGTGAAGTCATAGATCTTGGAGGAGAATCTAGAACTGCCACGTTATTAAACCAGCATCATTCCTAGCTAAACTGAATCCTTATACCCATTTGTAAGTCTATACTTACTCCTCTTCAAAGAAATAGCTCTTTGAAACAAGCTGAGACCATTATGTAAAGCCACAACTGATCAAAATGCAAACAACAAGTGACTCTGGTACTCAACCCCAACATCTACAAAGTAATTCCTACATCTAAAGCTCCAGGATAATAGTGGAAGAAGAGGTTGAAAGATTGTAGGAGCTGGAAGAATAGAAAGTTTGCTATGAGATTGTGTCTCCTAGAAACATCAAAGAAGCTTCGTCCATTTAGGTTCAACAACATTGTTGCTTAAGGAAGACCTAAACAATGATGACCAATATACATGTTAACATGGAAGGGGGAATCCTCATGAGATCTCAACCTCAGATGAAGAATTTCATGCTGTAAAGAACAAGAGAGACTTTCTTCCCCAACAAAGAGTCAACAAATTGATTATCTAATGGTCAGCCTTGAAATCACATATATACAAGAAAAATTAGCCGGCAGTGGTGGCGCACGCCTTTAATCCCAGCACTTGGGAGGCAGAGGCAGGTGGATTTCTGAGTTCGAGGCCAGCCTGGTCTACAGAGTGAGTTCCAGGACAGCCAGGGCTATACGGAGAAACCCTGTCTCGAAAAACCAAAAAAAAAAAAAAAAAAGATTATATGGACTGAATATATGTGTGAGTATGTGTGTGTGTGTATACACACACAAATAGAGTCCATGAGTTTGAGAGAGAACAAGGGGTATGTAGGAAGGAGGAAAGAAAAAGAGAAACAATGTAATTATATTTTACATTCAAAAACAGAAGGTGTCTTCCATAGAAAGCATTGAGAATAAGCAAAAAAATAAAAAAAAATTAAAAAAAAAAGAGTGTCAGTGAAAGAGAGCCCAAAAGGCTGATCCAGGGCTGGAGATGGAAATCAGAATCAACAAGTTCCAAAATCCAGGTATATTACAACTCCAGAGAATATTCTGAATCCTTCCCTCAGGAAAATGGTGGCAGAAGGTCTTAACTCTAGAAGCTTAACTCCAGCAAGTGTTCATAGACACCTTCTAACAGCAGGTTGGCGCCAACGTAAGGAGTTCAAGATCTCTCATTCTCCCAATCTGGAACAAGTCACCGCACAAAAGAATCGCCGGAACTGGCATCTACCTAAGAAAACCATTCAAGAAGCCCAAAGAATAAAAACCACTGAAGCAACATTCATTGATTTCATTTTATTCCAGGGATTCTGAAGGCAGGAGGAAAAGACTCTGCAAGGTGACTACAGCTCAGAGCCAAGAGAGAAAAGGGACATTCAGAGTTTCGGGGTGCTTATACTAGAACTGAGTTCTGTTGAAAAGATTATGGTAATGTCCCTCTGATTTCCCAGGAGCAATGTACAGACCACATACTGATGGGTGAGTAATAATAAATGTTATCAAATTATAGGCAAGCAAATAAGCCCCCTTAATAAGTCAATAAACAGAGAGAAGCCCAGAGAGCTTCCAAAACCTTCAATTCCCCAAGAACAAACTACTAGAAAGGCCCCCATAGGCCTCTGTCCTCCAAATTGTAGTCCAGCCCTCCAATAACACACAAAATGAGTCGCAGCTTCACTGTGTAGGATAGCAGTTTGGAATGGTCAGGACACAAGCCACAGAAGAGCAGTACAGAACCTTCCAAGAAACTAGTTCCTGAAGGTTTTCGGCAAGTGCCACTGCTACACATTTGAGCCAAAATAGATCTGCCTAAGCAAAGAAAATACTTTGAAACAAGGAATGATTCTCTCCAGCCTCTCATCTCAGTCCTGAAATACTCTTACAATATCTAACAGCCACAAATGATCATGCCAAGATTGAAATATCTTCATTAAGACCATCCTGTGGTTCTAAAATTGAAAAAGGACAATCCTATTCTGGAGAAGCAAACCCTCAACAAGACTTCGCGTAAGTACCATGGTTACCATCTCCATCCCCTAAGTAGAAAGGCCTGCCTACTTGGCAGGAAATAAACAAAGATATCAGAAGTAAGAAGAAACCAACAGTTCCCCCAAAATGAGCAAGTAAAGAAGCATTAGCAGGAAACTACAGTAAGGTCCCTGAGATATCTGGCTCACCCACAATTGGAACCAGTCCATGTACCTTGAAGTCCAGTAAATTCACATCGTAAGTCTGGGACATCAGAGATATGTGATGCCTTTTATAATTATAAAAGATGCACATAAGCCCAAGAGGGAATATTTCAGAAATAAATCCAAACTTCAAACTACCTTTGGGTCTCTTTTCTTTGTCTATGCCATGTGAAAACTATATAACAAAAATAGTAAACAAATGGATTGCTTCTTCTCTGTCTCTCTGTCTCTCTCCTCTCTGTGTGTGTGTGTCTCTGTCTCTCTCTGTGTGCATGTGTGTGTGTGTATGTGTGTGTATGGTGTTTCAACATCAAAATCATTTTATTCCCATGTATACCCTATTATGCTTGTCATCTTCAGTCACTAGTATACAATAGGTTACTGAACATATAAAGAACATAAAATCCACTCCAAATTTGGCTCCAATGTTTATGCTTCCTTTAAAAAAAAAACATAGAAATAATTTCCTAGTAAAGAGGACTCCTGTTGACAATGGAGCAATGGAGAAATGCAATTTAAAGAGTTTTAAGGTAGGACAGAGTCCAAGTCCAGAATAAATAAAACTCTAGGGTACAAGAGTTTATTATAGGTTACAAATTATCCACCTAACCAGCCATACTCAAAAGGCTTTGAAGACCCAGAAAACAAATATTTCCAGCTTTTCTTCCAATAAAGCTCAGGTACCTGTAACTAGCAGATACATAGTCATGTTGATACAAGTTTCAAACAGTATCTAGGAAAGAAGCTTAGGTGTAATGTGAGGACAAGTCAAATTCAAGTGCTTCTTGGAGGAACCAAATAGCCATCCTGTTTATCTGCTCTCATGTAGATATGGATTCAGCCATGAACCACTCGGGGATCAGACTCCAACTCCCCTCAAGAGCCCTCTAAAGTCACTCTATTAGGAAGATTTTGGCTGGGTCCTTCAGATGCAGATTAATCACAGGCTAGGATTAGAGGAGGAATGACACAGAAGACTAGATCCACCTTAAATCCAGCTCCCAGAATACTCTTTCACTCTGGAATTGCTAGTTTGGTATTCTTGTGCTCTTTGATAAAACTATTTTTCATGACAATTTCTTCTCTACCAAAGCACTAGAGGAATAATACTTTGATTGGCCATACAGGGCTGAAGAGTAAGGTTTAATGTCTTTGTGGGCTGTGATACCTAACTTCACTTAATTGGCAATACTCATTCTGAGGTTCAGTTGTGAGTTATTTATTGATGTAGTTATCAGCTCATGTGATGATCAGAGCCAACAGTCTCCAAGTTCAGAAGACATTCAAACTCCTCATGATGTAAGCCTTACGGCCTCAAGCTTATGATATCACTGATAACCTACAGAAGGTGATGCTGAACTGCATTTCAGGACCAGCTGTCCACAGAACCAGCTGGAGACCTTGAGTTGGACTTTCAGTGATGCCTTAATCAATGGAGAGTTTTAGTCATCGGGTGAAGTTACTACAGCAAGTGAACTAGTCACCAGATAAACTCAGATGACTACCTACTACACAGTTTCAATGTTCTGACAGTACACAATGGATACTTGTATCTGTCTACAGTGAATAATGAAACCTCGTTGTGTTGAGAAGACAAAGTCAAATAAGAATACACTGGACCATCTTTTTCATACAGTAGAACAGGCAGGTATCTAGGGATGTCAGAAATGTCCCTAATAATTGTTTCAGACCCTTTTAATAGCTACTGACTATTGGGCCAAGAGATTGTATCCTACTTAGCAAGATTTAATAGCTGACTCGATTCCTGGTGCAGGTTTAACACTGCCTCTGTCTGATCTGTCTTTAGCACAAAAGATTTCAAGAGGAGTTAGTGCCAGTGTTGTGGGCCTATGTCCTCAAGAATGCAGAGATCAGTAGCCACAAATGAATAAGTCTGAATCAACTTGTATGTGATATAGCATGAAAAATGAAAAATTTCTCATGGAATTAAGGAGACTCCTGGATGATTGTACTTTTTCTTAATCAAAAGTATGTGGTAATAATTACCCTTTCTTCTTTCAAGTAGGATAACCTAATGTTTAGAGTCAAACATGTAGCTCTCCTCTGGAAAACAGACAATGTGAAGGCCAATAATCACTCGATGGTTGCAAGTTACCTTTGTTTTTCAATGGTCAAAATTTCTTTTTTTTTTTAATTTATCTCATTCCTTTATAGGATCTTGTCTCCATGTAACACTTTAAGCCCTTTGGGGAACAAAACAATTTCTTTTGTAAAAAGAAACCAATCTACTGAAGAATTTGACCTGAACCTGAGAAAGTGAAAGAGTGATGGTCACTAGCTATCCTTGTCTCAGTGGTGTGTGGACCTGCTCTGTAAAAGCCTCTCTCAGTTTGAAGTAATAACTGTAACTGTACAAGTATCTCCTTGTTGTATCCTTCACTTTCTATGAGTCTCTCCACCTTCCAAGAGAACTGTCTCCAAGATATGTTTCCCATGAAAATGGTCAAATATGTGAAGGACCCATAAGAATTCTCAGAAGCTGAGGAACACTTTGGAGTTAGGTGAGGATAAGAACAAGAGATTGGAAATGAAAGAGAACAGAAGGCACAAAACTGTGGAGACATTGTATGATTGGTACTGGTGAGAAATTCATGAAAACATATGGTGCTTATGGAGGGATCCCTCATTAAAGACTACCAGCTAGGAATTCATCCTGTCAGCAATAGAGAATCCACAAAAGGTTTGTAAGCGAAGAAGTAATGGATCATATTTGCATTTTACAAAAATAGTTTTGACAGGGCATAAAAGATTGATCACTTAGGGTGGGAAATAAAAGCAAGGTAAAATTTAGTAAAGGCCTGAGACAAGGTAATGCCAGTGAGATGCGGAGTAAATTGCAGAGGCTTATAGCACATAATTGATGAAACTCGGTGGACAGATTGATAGGATGGGCATTAATCTCACTCTAGGATTAGACTCATTTCATTCAGACTTTAATAACTTAATACTTGTTGATTTCACTCAAAATAGGAAGTGGCTCAGATTGAAAGAGGATTAACAGAGCCAGATATTGAATACACATTCATAGATGATATGTCCTAATACTTTCCATAAAGGTAGCAGTTGGGAATGTTGGCTGTGATCAGATTATTATAAAACAGTATGTATTTGTCAAAACTCAGAGCATAGGGAGTATCTTTAAGGAGAGAAAACAAGAGGTTAGAAGAACATATGCATAGGAACTGACAATGACTACATTCTCTGTTTTTTATCTCTACTTCCTGATCTTTCCATTATGAGAAATATATATATGTGTGTGTGTAAATATAAAACAAAATGAAACATTTCTCAATCTTAAATATATCAGAAGACACTGAGAACAAGGTGTGTAAAACAGGTCATGGTTTTGCCCAGGATGATCCAGGAGTGTTCAGGGTAATATGAGAGCTGTAAATAGGTAGGTCATTGAACATCAAGAAATGATGGAGTAGCGGGGCGGTGGTGGCGCACGCCTTTAATCCCAGCACCTGGGAGGCAGCGGCAGGTGGATTTCTGAGTTGGAGGCCAGCCTGGTCTACAGAGTGAGTTCCAGGCCAGTCCAGACTACACAAAGAAACCCTGTCTCGAAAAAAAAACAAAAAAAAAAAAAAAAAGAAAGAAAGAAAGAAAGAAATGATGGAGTGGGAACAAGCTGTGTCCCAGCATCCCTTGTTGTTAAAAAAAAATCCCTTACTATATTATTCAGTATCTGATATTTAATATCTAATATCCTGCCTTCTGTGTTTTTGACTGTGGGACAATTTGTTATTTATTTGCTCTCCCAATGGCAAACTTATCTCCCAGCCAGAACTAGATGCTTATAAAATGTGATCACATTTGTGTCTTCCCCGCTATCATCCAGGCTCCTATGGAATATGCTATCTGTGACTTTTTTTTTTCTAAGACTATAACTAGAAAGAGTTTATGGAGCTTTTGAGATGAGAAGACTCCACAGCCCTTAGAAGATTCATTCTCTCAGGATGTGGGAGGGACATAAAGCATAAGAGAATAATTTGTTCCTGGTCTTTTGTGATTGTATCTGCCTGAAAAGGAAAGTAACAATCCTGAGGAACACAGGCAGAGTCTGACAGGGGAGTGTCTACTTAACCTGTTAAATATAAGCCTCTCATTGGTAAACATAAACAGAGAAGTCCTGTGATCTGAACATCAGCGTTTATATACTCTTAACTCAGCCCTACTCATCTCATGTTCAATGCGTTATACTGGATGACAAAAAAAAAAAAAAAAGTCAAATATGAAAACTAAATAAATGTACCATTCATTTATGAATGAGTCAAGGAGAGGACTAAAAAGCTTGTTAGATTTACTCTTAAAATATTTACATTGTTATAATTTGGTGCAACACAGATCAAAGAAGAAATGTAAAAAACACAGGAACTGAGTTAAGGTAGCAGGGGGCGATGGGGGAGAAGGTTCCTGTAAACAGCTGGGTGAATCTGAGCTCCTGGCAAGACTAAACAAAAAATAAAGGGTCCAGAACACAGCGTAAAAGAAAGGTCTAAGAAACAACGGTGAGAAGAAACTAGAGATCTTCCCTGCACCAGGAAGGTATTCGTGTAAATACTCAGCAATGGTCCAGAAAATCAGTGTTCTCCATAGAGATTTCTCCTTAGGATAAAGGAACTTACCACCTGTAACACAGGGAGTAAATGTGTTCCTTTAAAACCACACAATCCTCAGGTCCCTCCAATGAGGACAGGGAAAAGCACAAAAGTCCTGGTAAGTATCAAAATGGAATAAGAGTTCAAATGTTTCTTCTCTTTTATTCCTATTGAGATAACAAATCTTGCATCTCATCCCAAAGAGTGCAAATCATCCCAACTAGAGGTCTGAAAGTCTGAAAGTCAAGAACAGGCCAACTCCAGGGACAAGTGGACTTTCATCTGAGACTTTCCCAGAAGCCAGTCATGCTGCTGCCTACAGAGCTCTGCCAAAAGAAAAGCCTCAGAAAAAAAGATGGTGTGGGGTGAGCTGCACTGCTGGCCAAAGGAGAGGTGGCTGCCTGCTGGGCCAGAGGGCAGGATCTAGCCTTCCAAGAAAAAAGTGAATTGTGGATATCTTGACATCCCCATTGAAATGGATAGAGCCATACAGGCACCTGCTATGGTCCTTCAGACAGACTCCAAGTATGCCTGCAGATATATAAACCTCACCAAGCTCCCAGTCCTTGCTCTTTGAAGATTTCTTTTGCAACACTGAACATGACAGAAGCCTATGCCCAATATTCCTTCAGCACAAGGCTGTAGACTAACTGAAATTTACATGTGGCTTCAGCTGCTGCAGACTCACTAGCTTCCCAGGACTGCTGAAAAAAGCAAACAGGGCAATAAACAATGCCCAAAGCTCAGTCCTTCATTTCGCAAACAATAAGCATAAACCAGGTCTTCAGTGATAGAAAGCCCTGAACAGGAGTGGAGAGTCCAACGAAATATTTCTCTTTAACAGAGAATACACTCTGGAGAATTCTATGGTGATAGGCACCATTGTAATTCCTAATGGAGGAGGGCCCCATGTTTTCTGATTTGAAACATGTTTTGATTTTTGTATGGGAAAAAAATCAGAGGAGAGATGGACCTGAGATTCTAGCTGTAAAAGTTCACAGGAATTGCTTCTTAGCCTTTTATCCAATTCATGTAAAGTATTCATAGGATCACTCAATGTTGTTTTGGGAAAGTGGAAACTCATGGTAGATGCCAATGTGGAAAAGACTCCTGGGAAAGTCCCTAAGTAAAATGCAGAAAATCCAAGAGGGAACAGAAAGAATAAGCTGTGATTGGCAATGAAGAACCAAATGATATAGAGGCAGCTAGGACATGTTCCTCAAGACCAGAGAAAACTGTATAAATTAAAACAAATGTATTTAAAATCCATGTTTGGGTAAGATAAGAGTAGAAGGTAATATTAAGGTCAGAATAAAGCATAGTAGAGAGCATGTGCTGAGTCTATCTTTGCTACTACTGAAATTATACAATACTGATGACAGCCCTGCCAATGGTGGTGCTCCAGACTTTGGGATCATAAGATCCCACCCCTGAAGGCTTAAGACAGGGTGCAGAAGAGAATGTGCTACCTCTAAATTTCTAAGACATGAGAGTGACATCACAAGAAGTAAATTCTGTAAACAGAAATTACCTACATTTTTCATAGTCAAGACTCAAAATGCATGAAACTTTTCTGGATACTGGTGGTATCAAAGATTTATCTGTTCTTTTGCTTCAAAACCTAGAGAGTAGAAGGAAGTATATTGGCCCTCTATGGAATTCAAAATATACACAGAATTCAAATCTACAACAGAAAGGAAATTTGTTTTTCTGACTGTTGCTGCTGCCTCAGGTACTGTCCTTTAAGTTCTTTATAGTTATGTTCAAAGGGACAAAGACATAGCTATATGTCAAAGGTCAGTTGAATCTGGATGATGATGAAGAGTGATATGCACTAGACACTTTACATGGAAATTCCCACAGGTTTTTCCCCTTGGGGAAATTTCCATCAAAACCTTCCTAGCAGTATACCCTACAAGGAAGAGAAAGACATTGACCTGACCCAGGTAGCCAGAGGAGACAGGTGTGGTGGGTCACCCTGGATAGTGACCTTCTTTGGCTCCTCATGGCCTTCTATACTTCAGACATACCTGGAACCCTCTTAGTATCTGGTGAATGGAGGCTTTGCCTGCTCTGTAGAATCAAGGGCAGACCAGATAGATCAGAAAGAAGGACAAGATCAAGACCTCAACACGACCAAGAAGGTCATGTTGTAACTAAGCAGTTCTGTGCAGTCACTACTTTGTGAGCCTCCTCATGGTAGTTCATAAGATTGTGATTCTATGACAGAATTGACTTTCCACTTTCCCACTCCAGTCACCAAAGAACAAGAAACTCCCCCACATCAAATAGACCAATGACACTGAGAATAAAACAATTACAAATCCAATCCACAATACACCTATCATTAAAAAAAACAATGCGAAGGGATATGCAGTTCAGATCATTAAACTGAAGATAACCACATCCTTACTGCAAGTCCATGGGTTATCCCTTGTACCAAGAGCTAAGAAGGCTGTTCCTATTGAGACCAAGAAGAGGGTCTCTTAAACATTAGCAAGGAACACTCTACAATGATCTTTAGAATGCTGGGTTTTGCATCCTAGGAAGACATAGTAGTTAGAAGATTCAGTGTAATTTCATCTATGTTTGCATCACTTTTAAGTAGGAAGGGTCCATCACCCTGAATATTTAGAGTTTCTTTAGGCAGCTAGACAATCTGTTTAAGTCAGCTCAGTACAGAAGCATTTCATAAATGGATCAAAACATCTTTTTCTACAAGTACTTTTCTTCTTACTTTTACAATATTTAAAGAAATAGGGTCAAGTTACTGACAGAAAGAAGATACTCAACTGTTAGGTGGGCAGAACCCCCTCAGAGAGTGAGAGTTTCTTTCTTTAGAAATTTGTCTTTACTAGCTCTATGAAAATACTGCTTAAAATGTGTCAAATAAAAGCATAAAACCAACTCCTCCCCTTATTGACAACCTCATGTCTCCAATTTGGAAATCCTGTGTTTGGCCATATAAATACAAACTATGAAAACCAAAGCTGGTGCTGGTGGTCAAGAAGAGGAATATAGTGATCATAGGAGACATCTCTACTTATATGAAGAGATAACCCTACTTTATGCTAGAGGAGAGAGGCAAGGAATGAAAGGAATGTTAACAAGACAGTCTTCATGTGTCCGATAAGGTGAAGAGAAATCAATGTTGAGATCTCCAAGTCATAATCCAACATAGTACCTTGTAAACAGAAAGCATTTGCTACATTTGAGCTGTTATATTTAAAAACTCAAATTGGTCTTTCCTTTGCTTAGCAACTCAGAAGAGAGATGGTAAATTTTGGTACTGGTTCCCTATGGAGACAGAATATAGGGACAGCTCTGGGCCATAAAAGAAATTTGGTTTTCCTAACTGCAATATTGCTTTTCAGGCATGGCCTCTGCACATCCTTCCTGGTTATATTACCAGGAGGGAAGATACACTGCTATATCATAGGTCAAGATGGCTAGTATGAACTAGAACGTATCAAGCCACATCTCCGGGAGATTACGGCATTTTGAAATCTCCCTGAAAAGAGGACATTTCCACCTCAAACTCTCCTAAAAGTAGTTGGGCTTCACAAAGTAATAGGAAAGCAAATATAAAAGACACTGGCCTGCCCTAGGGCACCAAGGAGGCCTAAACTGTGCTATTTATCCCAGAACCCTGCATCTCTGAATGCCTGCCTACTCCTGGTGGCCTCCATTGCTTCCAGATAAGCTTTGGATCCTCTCAGTACCTGGGTCAGGGAAGATTTTACCTGCTCTGTAACCCATTCTAACAAAGGTAGACAAGCTAGATCAGAATGAAAAGAGAGATAAGTATGACCAGAATGATAAGACTAGTAGCATAGAAGGGGCTCTCTCCTGTGTGAACCTCCTCATGGTAGTCCATAAGGTGGAGGCAAGAGATTGAAAACCTGGCTTTCTTGTTTCTACACACTTCAAGTCACCAAAGAGCAAGAACTTTCCCACATCAAATGTTCAGACCAATCATAGTGAGACTGAAACAAATCCATACCTAGCCCACAGTACTTCTGAATGTAAAGATCTGGTGGAGCTCTTCTCTTGAAGCCTATCATCCTTAACTAAGTCCCAGGCAACAGCTCTTTCACTGGGGCAGACAGATGAAGATACCAGTGTAGAAAGCAAAAGAAGAGGATTCTAGTGACAAGATGTTGTGGAAGTGATTTCCTTATGTTAGACATCCAGTAATCTATTCATTGGTGAAGGCCACTCATTTTGGTTCTGGTCCCAAGGGACTCTCCCTAACACCACCTTCTTTAAACTGCAATATTTTGTGTGAAAAGTGGGTTTTAAATGGACGAAGAATTATTGTGAAATGAGTCTGGATAATTCCTCTTGCATACAAGAGAGGAGATAGTGTTTGAAGAAGAAAAACATGGCCAACAAACGTTGAATATCTGAGGCACTGCCCTCTGTTCTCAGACATAAGAGGAAACTCTAAGAAATCAAGTCTCAAGTATAACCTTTATATTCTCTAAAAAAAAAAAAAAGAAAGAAAAATATCTAACACATAATGTAGTCCTCTGATAAAAATACTACATAATTCTAAGCATAGATGACAGAATCAGCGCTGAAATTATTCAAATTCTTAAATTGTCAGCAGAGGTCTTTATAGCTAGTAGGGCTTCATCACATCTACCTGCTTCTCCTCTTGCAACATTGATGCTAAAGCTTTATATTGGAAGGAAACTAATCCTCTGGTAATATTACAGCCAACTTAAAGGAGGGAAACATTTAAAGCAACAGCTCCCGGATGGCAGAGAGTTACTGGGCATTCGACTCTACACATTTTCTTTAGAGGGTGTTAAGGAATGTGGGCTGGGCTGTCTGTATGATTGCATTGTTTCAACACCAGCTGGAGAGAGAGACTTAACTCCCTCCCAGCTGGCTGCCTCCTGAAGCTTCTACTTAGCGTTAGGCCACTTTTCCATCTGTAAAAAGAACTCTAGGGACTGTAGACTTAGAAAAGTGGTCCAGTATGTAGGCACAGCAGGGAACAGGGTGTGACTGTCTTGGAGGTAGTGACATAAATAATGGCCATCAGGCACAGTGAAGATATGTCCTTCATACAAGTTCTAAGGGATCTATAGCAAAAAGCAGGAGGTACACATTCCACCACCAAGAATTGAGTATGAAGAGCAGCAGAAAGAAAAGGAGCTAAGAAAAAGGGATTAGGGAGAGAATCAGAAAGATGGAGAGCATGTCAATGTGGAGCACAAACAAGAGCATTCAAAAAGCCAACCTCAACACTTCTAGGGAGAGGATGCAGTGGAGTGTAGAACACCCAAGGGAAATGTCAGCGGCTTCAGTGAGAAGAATGGGAAATGAACATTCACACAGTATGTGGCTCCTCACCCAGGAGGGGGTCAGTACCTTTTGCTCAAACCTGCACACCCTATTGTCATCCCAGACAGCCACCATATCTGCATGCCTGTCTATTCCTGCTGGCCTTCCATGTTGCAGACATATTTTGAATCCTCTAAAGTACCTGGTCAGAGGAGGTGTGGCCTGCTCTGGAACCTGCTCCATCACAGAGTAAAGGATTGAGCAACTAGATTCAACTCAGAGAATGGTTTTCTGTGGAGCCTTTATCCAGGCAGAGTTTCCAAAACCACAAATATGCCACAGGACTCTGAAGATATTCTATAGAACTGCAGTTTATGGGGAAATATGTTACAATTAACTTAAATATAAAATCCTCATATTTTTCCAGAACACAGGCTTTTTTATAGAGGAAAGAGGATGGGTGCAATGAAAAGGAGGGGAAAAACAGGGAAACCTACTCCCCAACATATGCATGGGCCCCTAACAAGCCAGTCTAGGTCAGTGCCTCCTTCCCTTTTCAATGCTTCTGTGTAAAGCCCTCAACTAGCATGAACCAGTAGAATTAACAGGCCCATCAAGATTTTGGTGAGCCCAAAGATTCTTGATAGCGATGAGAATCTGGAATGCTCTTTGTATAATTCCTTTTGTCCTTCCCTCTAGAATAAAACAATAAATAGTAGTGAATGGACAGTTATGATTCTTCCCAAGTTCCATGAGTGACAAGGCTGAAGAAGTGAACTGCTTCGTGGCAGCAAAGCAGAACAGAGGAAAGATAGCAGCCCTGCTGAGGCAGATGGAGGCCACTGGGATGTTCTGTTCCCAGATGGTTGTCTAGGCGCAGGTTATCATCCTGGGAGGTCCATGTTGGAACAGACAGCCTCCTGCCAATAAGAATTCCTGTGGGTGTAGAAACCAAATAGCTAGAGATCTACTTGCTTAAAAGGAGCCATTGAGTGCAGATTATCACTCCTGGCAGTTCATAATGGCTACGTGCAACCCATTCCATCTTGAGGGGATTGAGGACTTTAAAGGTAGGGCAGGGAGTGAGTAGAACAAATTATCCCTCCACAGGTTAATGGCAACCAGCTTAATACTGTCCTCAGAGGATTAGCTGCAGGAGAAGTAATTATGAAGCTGCATGAAGAAGGGGTCATTCGAGATCATGACATGTAGGACTCCATTGCTGCTTTGAGTATGATTGTACCTGGCATTGACCCACAATTCAGGAACCTTTATGATGGACAAACAGGTGATGGTACTATTAAATAGCATCAGAGAAGATTGCATTGGCCTCAGTGGAGTCAGGGGTATAGCAGAAGTGAATGTGACCGGGCTAGGAGCACTGTGGCCTCAAAAATTCCTGGTACAGCCAGTTCATGGGGTTATTACTTTCAATGCAGCTCACTGGGAGAACTAGACTCAGTATATCGAGACCCACCCTGTTCCTGGGCAAGGACCCACCCATCCACCTGGAGGGATACAACTTGAGCCCACAGATGCAGAGCTTCATCCTTGGGACCTAGGTGTGTACATCACTCCTGCTATTACCACTGGGCAGCCAGGTGGCATTTGTGGACCCCTGGCTCAAATGATGTTGTGCTTGCCTTACTGTTAGTGCTACTCTCAAAAACTCAAGGTACTTCCATAGCTCGCAACTTTATAACAAATCTCATGGTCCTTGCTGTTGCCGTAATAACTAACCAAGATTATTATGCCAACATATTATGCCAAGGTGTGGAAAATCCTGGTCACAGCATCTCGTGAGACCATGGTAGATAAGTTAATTACACATGATCAAATTCTTCCTGGCTGAGTCTATCTGACAGTGCACTGACAACAGGCTGAACGACCTGGGGCTGACTTTGAGCCGATGTTTTCATGGATTGGTGAAGCCTTTACTCCCATGTCCCTTTGACTTAGACTGTTATGTCAACAGACAGAATACCGATTGTTAACAGGCATTGTCACAACATTTCAAGCCATTTGAGGGTTTAGGGATTTTCTTTGGACTGCACTTTTTTATTTAGTTCATGCCCAGACAGGTCTTGACCAGAAAATAAGTATGTTAGAATTAGGACAATATATTGCCGCAGGACAAGCTCCCAATGGACACTGGAAAGAGTGGTAGCTTGCATTCCCCGAGCAACCTCTGAGGGTGTTTAAGATAGCAGTTTGTCAATCTCTTGTATGCTGCATTTGAGTTAAAGATAAAGGTTGGGGAAAACTTATCCATGCAACAGTATCAGGGGTTGGACAGTCACACTATCCAACTAAAGCTAATCATAAATCCATGGTTCCACTTATACCAGGCACCTGCCACTGAAATTGACCCAGTTTTGAATGTCATTTATGACCTGTGTAGCACAAGTTTCTTGCTACCTTGATACATTGTCCATCATTTAGAAAGCAACCACTCTCACTTGATTTAAAAAACAAATAAAAAAAATAAAAAAAAAGAATCCCTATGGAAAGAGCAATGCTGCTTTAATCCCTTTGGTAGGTGGAGAATAGAGTTCAAGAAATCCAGCTCTCTAGTAAGGACTGTTTCTTCTGGTATGTTGACTGGGTTATAAGCTTTACCTCCACTGTGAAAGCTACTTTCCCAGATGTACCAACTGTGCTGGCGGTTGGCTGGGTCTCAGTGCAGGGTTTGACCCCATGGGGTTGGTCTACAAAACAAATTCCACACAGCTTCCCCTCTCCAAGTGGTATCAACACCAGAAGCTCTGGGTTGTATAACTTTGAGGAGAGAAAGTAGAATAAATCTAACTTGGACTCACATGAGGATCTGTCTGCTCTTGCCAAATAAGATAACCAAGAGTGAACAAACTAAAAGCCAATCTCTTGGCATGACATACAGACACAAGATGAGAGCAATGGCGGTCCAGAGACTCAGTGTTGAATATAAGGTCTGAGTGAGAGTTCTGACATATGCTCAGATTTGGTTTATAAAACTGAGCCATCCCCACTTTTCATTCTTGGCCATCAAGACTACAAAAGTGTCCCTTTTTATTAATTGGTTATTTTATTTATTTACATTTCAACTGTTAGAAGGGGTTGTTGTACTCATCCCAGGATGGATTATAAACAGACACACCTTAACAGATATCATCAGCAAGACTTGGTGCCTTGCCTGTTCCTAAGTGACCCAGTCCCTCTAACAACCTTTGGTTTCACCACTGCTAGGACAAGTGTACAGCAACCACCTAGCATGTACAATAACTACCAAGCTTATTCCAGAATCCTGCCTAGCCCTGACCTAGAGGAGTCAGGCTTTTTTGACAGCCATACTCATGGTTGAGCTTCCCTTGTGTGCCATCCACAAGACCTCCCTCATTCTTCCCTTTAACCTTAAAAAAAAACTGTGGAGGTAAAAAGAGATTTGATTCTACAACAGAAAGATGTAACAAGGGAGCACATTCGTCAGGGCTGGAAATGTTCTACAGAAGAAAAGACGGTAAGCCAATGCTGTAAACTCCAAGAGAACTTTCTTTGCTTTAGGCTCCTGGATTTGCTAAGATACAAAGCACTAAAGTCTCTGTGAAGCATGGACCATGTCTTATTCATCAGTGAAGTTCAAGTGTTTTAACCTGCTTATGGTTCCAAATTAATAAGGCTGCTGCACCTAAGAGTGACTAGCCATCCCATGTCTGAGCCTAACCTGTGCACAGTAGCAGTTTTCAGTGAAAGGGCTCCAGAGATGTGTATGATTCTCAAACCCTCAGTAGGAAACTATCTACCAATCCAAAGGCTGGCCCCTTGGTAAATAAAGGAGAACAGACCCATTATAATAGTACACTGATGCTGGAAAGAGTCAGAGGAGAGAGATGAGGAGGCTGTTATACATGGGGTCATTCTTTGTTTATGGAAAAAAAAAAAGACTCTTACCCACAAAGTCCCTCCCCCCACACACACTCCCAATTGACATTGCTTGAAGTAGGATAAAGCTTATTATTCTATGAGATAACAAGTTTCTAGGGCAGCTGGTCCTCTGCTAAAACATACCAACATTAGAGTGGGCAACATGGGTCTCTTTTCAGCGCACAGGTTATGAAGGGGAAGAGAAGGGTCATATTATAGAAAATGATCCACCTGAGAATATAGAAAATGGAAATAAAGGGATTTTGTGCTTAAAAAGAAGAGAAATCTTTTAAAGTTTCTGTTCCACAAAACAAAAAGAAGAAGGAATCTTTCAAAATTCCGCATTCAAGATTTGGGGATGTACACTATGCATTATCAAGCTACAGTGTGGTGGAATCAATGCTTTCTTGTTCTAACTGTAACTTAATACCCCCCTCTACCCTTCCCTTCTTTTTCCTTATATTCTCCCCAGCCTTTGATAATCACCATTCTACTTCTCTGGAATTATTTTTACGTTCCATATATGAATGTGATCATGTGACACTTGTTATCTGTGCCTGACTTATTTCACATCACATGATCATCCCCAGCACCAAGTGTGTTGTCACAGATGACACAACTTCACTTGTGCTCATTTGTCTTCATTTCTAATGGCGGAATAATATTCTACTATGTGTATAGACCTCATTTTCATCCACTGATGGATAATTGAGTTGCTTCCATCTCTTGGCTATTTCGAATAGTGCTGACATGAACACGGGAGTTCAGATATCTCTGACATGCTAATTTCTCTTTCCCAGGTTACATATCCAATTATTGGGACTGCTGGCTCACACGACCATTCTTTTTAATTTTTTGAGGACTCTTGATGGTCCTTCCCATAAAGGCTTTACTAATTTTCAGTCCTGCTGCTAGAGTGCATGGGTTCCTGTCTCTCCACATTTTTGTCAGCACTTGCTATCTTTATTCAACATTTGTGATACTAGACTTAGAGACCTCTTTGACTTGTGTCCTCCTAACCAGTGTTTTGGTTTGGTTTTTCATGTCTGTTGTCCATTTGATGTGTCTTTTGTCTTTTCTGAGAAATATCTATCTATACATTCTGCTTTTGAGATCGTTTTTCCTCAGGTTCACCTACATAAAAAGCAGAAAGCACTCAGTTTTTTCTAAATTTTTTACATATAGAATGGATATATATAGATATATATAAAAAAGATATCGTGTGTGTGTGTGTGTGTGTGTGTGTGTGTGTGTGTGATATCAAACCCTCTTTGGGGTAAATTAGTGTTTTAGTAACCAAAACAAAATATATGCACTCCTACTCTGACAACTTTACATGGTTCTAACACATAACACTTCACATCTAACTTCCTTTGACTTTGGCCTCATATTCTTTGTGTCCTTTAGAACATCTCTGACACCTCTCTAACACATCTTTATCTCACTGCAGTAGCAAACATTTTTCTCTTCTTTTCCCTTCTGCTTATTCTTACTAATCAAATCTGCCACATTGAGGCCACTTGAGGCCTCTCTCCAAGTCTAAGTAAAACGCTTCCATCACCATCTTCTTGTCTTCCAAGTCTAAGTAAAACACTTCCATCACCATCTTCTTGTCTTCCAAGTCCAAGTAAAACGCTTCCATCACCATCTTCTTGTCTTCCTGTTGAATCCTATGCTGACACTTCCAAGCTCAGGACTTGCTCTCAGCATCCACAGCCTTTCCTCGGTTCAGAGAAGACTGTGCACTATAAAGAGAAGCTGGGAGGAGGTGATATATTAGACTTTCCACCTGCTTTTGTCATGCTCTTAGTCTGTTCAGATGGTGAGCTGGCTCTGGACCCAGACCACTGTACTTTTTATGACATACAAAAGAGATGACCTTCCCTTGGATATGGAGAGACAGACAATACTCCCTCCTCTTTTGTAGCAGACATACCAAATGTCTGCAGTAGCACTCTTTTTAAATTTTCAGCATGGCTAAATTACAGTGATTGCTCTGTGATATTACCCCAAGAGGACATGTGAACCAAATGGGATAAAACAGGTAAATAAAATCACTAGTAAGTATATTTCTTCCAGTCCTGCAGGTGAACTCTTGGTGCCACACATTCTCAGACTTGTCCTTAAATCTGTGACTATAACTCTTTATCCAATAAGGACTTGATGATGCTGGTGACGTGGAGAGTTTGAAACATTTTATATATTAACTAGCATTACTTCTTGAACTATCAGTTATCAAACTGTGCTGAAAGAACCTATTTATCTGTCTGTTGCAAGGTCAGACTCTATCCTGCAAACAATCAAAATAAAACTATTCAATGGCATTCAGAGGTAAGTCTTTAAATTTCTAAGCCAGAATGTCAACCACAGAACTTTAGTGGTTTATCTTCTGTGAGATTACCTTTAACCATGGAAAGTCTTCAAAGTCATGTGTTAATCTGACACCCAGCCTATGGAAAAAGACAACCTTAAACTGTGCAAATGGGACTTCTTTGTGTTCAGTAATTGAATTACCGCTTCCATTGCCACAGATAACACATGGAACCATTTGTCCAATCTAGCCAAGCTAAGAAAAGTTTATGATTTTTTTTTAAACTATGTAACTAATAAGTGCTCTCAAAGTTCTGCACTCAGGAAGCACTCGTTTGCAAAGCTAGAGTGAAAGGGAGTCCTCTGCTTGTGGCCAACTACACTGTAAAGTGGCACACTTAGCAGGTCTACTGCTAAGTCACTGCTAATACATCAATCATTAACCTTCCTAAGCCGCATACCTCCCCCCATTGTGTCCAACAGAGAAGTACTGATGGTTTGCATCTTGACAGCACCATGAAAACAGAAAGAGCAGGGATTTTCTAGGTCCTGGGGGAAGGGGAAGGAAAGACAGGTGAGACATGGACTTGATATCTGTGCTTCTATCATGCTGTGGATGATGAAGTCAAAGATTCCAGCACTGTCACCATTTCTCCTGTTGATACAGAAAGGAGACAAGAAGTTCCAACTCAAGATTTTTAAATAGCAAAGATCACTGACCGAGAGAGGATGCATTCATACAAACTCTCCATTCAGATGCATCAGTTCCTTCTGTGGGCACAGACAAAGAAGCATGCTCCTGCTAGGTATGATGTAAGTATATCATGTAAATATCACTGGTAGGTATAAACTATCTCCTACAGTTATATAAGCTATTTCCCTTTTCCTTAGGTATGAAGTGAATGTATAAAATAAAAATAAAGCAATTAAGTGTTATCCCTCCATTTTAAATGAAAATAAAAGTATTGGAAAAAAATATTCACAGGAGAAAAGAAATCCAAAAAGGTCTTGCATATCACCATTTTAAAAAAAAGATTCAGGTGAGGAAGACATCTGAACACTATGTTAAATCCTGCATTTCACTCCCTCTATCAATGATGTTTAAAACTTTCATCTCCCAGTGCAAGGTATTGATTACAAATTTCTCTGTGCCAATTTTTGTGTAGACATGAAGCATATAATGCCCAACTGGGCATCATGCAGTTGGAGGCTTCATCAGATGCCTAACCACATTATCTTTTTAAATTCCTGGTTTTGCTTCTGCCAAGTTTCACCCAGTCATGATGGCCTTCATTCTTATTCATCTTATAAAAACAGAAAATACACATCTGGGAAACCAAGAATGAAGGCCAGAAAAGAAATAACTTAGTAAACCTTGGCTATTGAAACACAGCATGTGCCTATTTCTACACCACCGAAAGACAAAAGGACTTATTTTATTCTTGCCCACCTGCCAGGTGGTGGCCATCCAAAGATCACCAAAAGAGAGGTGCTTCTCTGTGTGTTACACATACACACACAAAGTGGGCATAATAAAACATGTGATGTCCACAAAGATTCACATAGCCATATAACATTCCAAACAGAAACTTCCTCCCAATCTTAGAATTGATCTCTTAAAAAAACATCTATTTCTTCATGGTCCAAAGCCAAAGGTAAAACCAACTTGAAAAACTAAATGTATGAAGAGGCTGCCAAAACAGAACACAGAAGAGAGCCTGGATGGGAAACAGAGGGCAGGGTAAATATGTTTTCTCAGAAATGGAACTTCTACAGCAGCACTATGATCCTGAGAGGAAGGCTGGAATGTGGGGACCAAACTAGCCTTTGGAGGAAAATACACTGTAAGAATTCTCCAGTAGTGGGCAATGGGCAGGGAAAGAAAGAATGGGTCCAGTGATCAGCTGCAGGTGAGGGGAGCCAGACCAAAGGACATCATGGGAGACTAGCCAGCCTGGGAAAGCACTTGGCAGTAGACTCATCTAGCAGCAAGGGGTAGACATCCAGCTCTTAAGATTGAGGCCCATGGTCAGGACTGCTTGAGAAGATCCTGGCAGATCTTGTGCTAATAGGAAACATAGAGGCTACAGAGGGCACGGGAGCAAGACTCCAGTCCATTATTAGAACATGGGCACAAGCAAAGGTAATGGGAGGAACGCAACAAGCCACCTGCTATTTGCAGTAGTTGGTTTGAGGGTGAGCTATGAACCACGGACTCCAATAAATACTGTGCGCTTTTAGGCTCACCCCGAAAGCCTGAAGTGAAGAGCAATGAAGGGATAACTGCATAATTAAAAGTGTTGTACACTGCAAAACATGCCCAGGGCATAATGACCACCAGAATAATCAGCAATTCACCCTCAGCCACTATCTTAATCATTTACTAGACCAAATAGTCCTTGAAAGCCAGTCATGGACTGGATACCACACTGAATCTGAATGAGCCACAGAGTGGTCCCATTCCTAGTGTGTCTCAGATTCCAATGCCCCACCAGCTTCCATGCAGCTCCCACTCTTCTGAGGGAGGGATGGGCAAGCTTGATGGCACTTTAGGAAGAAGGAAAGGGAACTCCATGTCAGACCCTAACTCCAGCTCCTTCCCTCCAATAACGCCTTTGAGAGGGCAAGAGAGTGACAACTGACCCCAAAGCTCAGACAGGCCTCACACAATCACAGTCAGTCGTGTTGAGGAACCCAACCTGTCAGGAAGCATGTCTCACGTGATCTCCTGAGTAGAATCTGGGTATAGGTTGCCCAAGAAGTCAGTTACGTATACAATGGTTTTTTACTTAAGGACATGGTAGGCACCAAGGACAAACCAGGACTAGGCCCAAAGTACAAGACAAGCCACATGATGATCATGTGGAAGGATCTTTAAGGAGGATGGCTGAGAGGCAAGAAGAGTTGAAAAGGATCAGCTTCTTGAAATAGAAGGTTAAGCCCTAAGGAGGGTTGGGCCAAGATCAAGGCAGTTGACTGTGTGCCTCATGTGGAACCTTCTAAAGCTTTTAACCCCACCTCAGTTAAGGTCTCCTTTAAAAAAAAGCCTGCAATGGGCAGCCACTAATGTCAGTACACTGATGAGGAGCCTCCTCTGAGTTTATTAGCTACTGTAGAAGGTAGAAGCAAAAGAACTGGCCTTCCTCTGAGGCAGACTGAGGCTTCAAGCTGAAAAGCAGATGCCATGTGTATTCTGCTCTCAGCCTTTGTTGACATTTCAGAAAAGGACAGGGTTAAACTCCTGGAGTAAACTGTATAGCTGCTAGGTAGGATCCCAGGGCAGTGAGTCTATAAAATAATGAAGAGCCAAGGCCTGGTGGAGAATAAGATGTATACGATATTCCTGCTGACAGTGAGCAGCAGTCACACAAGCAGAAAGCCAAACCGCTACTGATGCCAACTGATAGTTCTGCTTCCCCTGTATGTACACTGAACATAGTTCAAAAGCCAACATCATCTGTAGAGCAGGATTGTCCTTGTTCCTAACTCATACGCTTAAATACAAGCCCCAGAACTTTGTTCAAATGCATTTCTTTCCATTACTGACACATAATTTTCTGTTCTAATTACTTTAAGTTTGCTGAATACTTTCAAATAATCCTATTCATTGTGTGCATCAATTGGCCATATCAAGAGGACCTTTTAGGGCTATGGGTTTCAAACATCTGTTCTGCCACTTGCTATCAGGTCCCATCCCACAACATGCCTTTAGTCATAAAGTATTAGCCAGGAAACACATTCCCTTTCTAATATGCCCAGTTCCTCCTAAGCCATTTTGTGTTTGTAGCTTGGCCTAAATCCGAGGCCAAAGTGTGCCTTGAGTTAGTTATTGTAAAACCCAAAGTCAACCCAAAATGCCAATCTGTCTCTTCATCCTGTAATTTACTACAGGAACTCACAGTCCCAGACTATTTCCAAACTCCAAGTAAAGATAAGTGCACTCTAGTGATTTCACCACCCTCTCTTTGCCCTTCCCACAGCACCCCATGGTGGAAGGGTGCTCTTTCTCTGTAATCCTTAGCATCCAGATCCATGCAAACCCAAGCTTTATTTCCAGAGTAATACTGGAACCATTGCTACAAAGGATGACTGTTTCCAGTGACAAAGACTACATGAAATCTTTCTACAGTCAGACCCATCTCTTCATTATTGAAAATACTATCTGCCCATTTCTGTCTCAAAGCCTTTGCATTTTGCTCCCATGATATGGAATGCCCTCTGCCTGGTCTCCTGCTGGCCAAATCCTGTTTTGGTCACTAAGGCCTAGCTTAAGTTCTGTTTCCCCTTCAAAATAATTCTCTTGGTCTTCATTAAATCATTCCCAAAAAAAAAAATCATCAAATAGGTCACTTGCAGCAAGTAAGATACAATGGTACAGAATTGCAGAAAAGTGCTAAAAGACACTTTGAGGCCATTTAATTGAGAGGCTGTCATCCCTAACTATGGAGAGGTAGTATGGTGCAGAGGACAAGTCCATGTAATTGAAGGGATAACAGATCTAAGTCTGGGTTGCAGCCCTGACACTATCTATGTGGCTGTAGCCTAACATTCAGATGGCAGCCACTTTCTTAAAACACTGGAGCTACAAGGTATGATGAAGCTCTAGACTTGGAAAAATTCATAATCTACGGGTTTTCTTTGCATGCCTTCAAGGCCATTGAAGGAATTGGAAATAGAAGTTGGTGCCAGGGACTGGAGACCGAATCTACCAGAATTGTGGACAAGACCTAAAGCCTGGGGAAAGAGGATTTGAAAGACATTACAAAGAGAAAAAACCAGGCGTTGGTTAAGTACAGATCTAAGAGAAAAATTGACATGGTCAAAGTATCTTGAATTTCTTGCCAATAAAGAGACAGGTGCAACACAGATAAAAATGTGTCTTGTGGTACCAGAGATCTGCCTCAACAGAGACTGTAGGTGTGTTTCTCAAAAAAAAAAATTGATGCCTGTCTCAAAGCCCCAACAGCTTCTTCTTTCATAGTCCCACTGAGGTCTTTTCCTCTCTGTCCTTTTCCTATGCTGGACAATTTGACTTTACCAACAGAGAGTTCATTGGTGATCTGAATATCAAGCAGGCTTGTTTCATCCAGGAGTGTGTGTGCCCTAATTAAAAGAAAAAACTCATTGCATCTTATTTATTAGTCCTACTTGACTTTTAAAGTTAAAATGAGTTTTGCCTAAAATAGCTCATCTTCCTCTTAATCATTCCTCCAAGATCACAGATATTAAGCTGTCCTCTGAAGCTGTCTGAGTCAGTTTCAAATGGGGTTGGGGAGATGATATTTCCACATTCTGAGCCAGTAACTGCCGTTCAGGACCAGCCAATGTTGGCCTTCTTTAGAATCTTTAACCCCAACTAGCCACTGAGCATGCTCAGTGTAGGTCAAGAAGGAGATTCTTTTATTTCTAGTTTATATTTTATATAAACTCAAAATTTTAATACTTGCCTTTCTTTTGCTCTGTTTTCTAGAAATGTATAAGAAAGTAATTTTAAAACATGCATTAAAATGTGGTAGCAAACTTATCAATTGAATTATCCCTTCAGATGGAAATATTCAGGGACAGTCTTACAGCAAAACAAGGGAGTAATGAAATAAATGACCATCTGTCCATAAAATAGAACAGTGTACATTTTAAAAGATGCAAAGACCTTTTAGTGATATGGAAAATTTTTTAAAATATATTTTAATAAGTAAATTAACCTACCAGAACTATATCTAATTTTGTCCTTGATTTTATGACATCCGTATACTTAATTGTATTCGCACAGATATGTGTACTATAGACATGTGTACACATACTTTGAGAAAAAAAAATTGACCTGAAAGGAAATAATTATCTCAGGGCAACAAATTACAGAAAATTCTTATTTTCTTCTCCCTGTTTTTCCCAATTATCCTTTGAAGTCTCTATGGAACCAGAAAAAAATATTAAAATAAAGGTAAATGACCCATGAAATCAGCCATGACTGTAGGAATAAGTGTGTCAAGGAACGTTTGTTCCTTTGGTATTTAGACAGATTGGTTAGGTATTGTGTTAACACAGAAATGATCCATCGTTGCATTCCTTGCAACAATATGGCTAGCAGCTCACTGATACCCACTCTCTGCCTTACCTAACTTCTTATACACACACACACCTGGAGAAATACTATGTGTATTAATTATATTTATGTTGCTGTGATAAAATACAACAAATGAGATAGTTTATAAAATTGTTTATTTGGGCTTATGGTCACAGAAGAATAAGAATGTTGGCAGCTTTAGCACTTGTCCCCAGGCTTTAGTTCTTGTCCAAAGTTTTGATAAGTTCGCCCTCTTGTCCCCACATGCAATCTCCCCTATTTCCAATATCTTTCAAGGGCCTGAAGCCATGCAAAGAATGGGCAGGAAATTAGCAGGCAGGATGGCTGCTAGTAGCAAGTTAAGAGCTCACATCTTGACCTGAAAGCACAAAGCAGAGAGAGAGAGAGAGAGAGAGAGAGGAGAGAGAGAAAGAAGAGAGAGAGAGAGAGAGAGAGAGAGAGAGAGAGAGAGAGAGAGAGAGAGAACAACTGGGAATAGCACAAGTCTTTAAACTCTCAAAAACCACCTCCAATGACATACTTCAACAAGACCACACCTCCTCAGTCTCCCAAACAAATATTTTGCTGCATTTACTTGATTGGTGTGTTTTTAAATTAATTCTTTGAATACATATCAAACAGTACAGAAATTATATCTCTGCATTTTATGACTTATTCCTCTCCTTCTTGGCTCTCAGTGTTTTCTTTCATCAAAAATCCTGTCATTTAATTTTAACAACTTTTGGGGATTGGATGGACATGGTGAGGTGTTTAATTTGTCCCAATGTAAGGCTCCAAGTTTTGAATTAATCTAGGGAAAGTTTGAGAAATCACCACTTAGTTATTCTGTAGTTCCCACTTAACTCTTCTAGGCAGAATAATCTCTGTTGTTTATAAAGTGATTTCACTTACAAATAAGAAGAGAAATTCACTTTTCTACATCTTAATAGATTGGGTTACTACCTAGCACAATTCAAAATTCTTTATGACTATGCTCAATTACAAAATAAAAAAAATTGGAAGAACACCCCATTTGATTATATAGTAAGGTCACACCAGCCAAATTACAAAGCATAATTCACCAGGTACTTTTAATCATGTAACAAGATTTTTTTTTATAAAGATAACTTGACAGTACTTAATTTTGTCAGTCAAACATATGCTCTAGCCTATGTCTTTCAAAAACATAAATGTGTTAGCTAACTTGTGCTTCTTAAAAGGTGACCATTACACTTAAAAGCATGTCACTAGAGTAGAGAAACAATCTTTTTGACACAGGGGTCCATATTTTAGACACCACCATTTAGAGTTGGTTGAGGATTTGAGACAGCTTAGAGATATGCCTCCCCATAACCCAGTCTATATTTATTCTCATACAACCTTAAGTCACTATCTGGGATACTAGGAACCTAATACAAACTTTAAAATGTTTAGCCTATAATTTTCATTAATTACTGTCTTCCAATGTAAAGCGCTGCTGGAAAATTAAAGTGTAAAAACAATGCAAGGGATTTTTGGCATGTATTTTTGAGAAAAAGAACTGGAACAATAAGGGATACACTAAGGAAAAGCTCCCTGTTCTTAATATATTAAAGGCATTATTTTCAGCGTGCTGTTCTTGCCCTCCAGGGGCAGCCCTTTCCCCGAACACAGAACCAGCCAAGCCCACTCTCCAAGAATACTCCCTAGCTTTCTCCACATAGCTAGGCACTGCTTTGTCACATCCCTTCTTTTAAAATGGTTAACTTCCTTAGAGATTTTCAAAGAAAATGATGTCACATTGATACAATAAAGTTTTGGACTTCTAAATATGAGAAAGAATAAATGTGCCAGCATTGGAGGGAGGGTGGCTTGGAGTCTGGGTTTTCAAAGGCTCTCGTCTGAATGCTGTGAAGTCTAGTGTTAATTGATTTCTACCTAGTATAACCCATATTTCCCTTGTGTTTCAATTGCATTGTTAAACATAAGTATTGCATAGATGAAATAAAACTGAGTTATATGAATAAGAGGCATTATTCAATTAGCAGCACTCAAGAGGTTACAAGTACATCCTTTCTGAAAAACTATTCATGTCCTTCCCCAAACTCTTTTAGCATGCCTTTCTATGCCCATGTCATCTTTGCATATAGACATTTGCAAATTCATATCATCTACACGTCTCTTTGTAGTTTTTATACTAGCCAGATGATGTAATGCCATATGGCTGATGTTATTTTTTTTCTTTCCCTGAACAAAATAACCATGTTATCTATTACTTCAAACCTTTACACCATTTTTGTTGCCTGCATATTTCCTCTGAACTTCCAAGTGTTCTATTTTTTGGTCAATACAAGTTTTTCCTTAGGTTCGAGAACCTTACCAATTCTGCACAGCCTGCCCAAGAAGATGCTTGCCTGGTTTTGATTTCATTCACTGGTATTGTTGTCCTTTACTCAGTATTCCTGGAGTCTCTTTGTGAAAATGAACACAGAATCCAAACAAACCCTTCTTCTCCAGAAGAAGCAGCACAGTTTTTCTTTTAAAACTGGGTTCAGAGCATAGCTTTATAGAATATACGGATTGAATACACCTTCTGAACCTCGAATGAGCATCTATAAAATGAGAGTCCCCATAAATACTTCTTATCACTGCTGACGGGTTTCCATGTGAATTTACCAGGGAAACATTGACAAACTTACATATAACTCCTCAGTATTTTTTTTTTATTATTATTGGAAATTATATTTACATTTCAGATGTTCTCCCCTTACCCCATTTTCCCCCTCCCTCCCAGGAACTCCCTATACCTTCCCCCCCTCCTCTTGCTTCTATGATGGTGTACCCCCACCTACCCACCCCCATACTTCACCTCCCCACCCTTGAATACCCCCCCACGACGTCCAGCCTTCATGGGACCAAGGATCTCTTCTCCCCCTTATATATAGCTCCCTTGCATATATAGCTGGAGCCATGGGTACCTCCCTAAGCACTCCCAAGCTGGTGATTTAGACCCTGGGGGCTCTGGTTGGTTGATATTGTTGTTTTCCTCATGGTGTCGTGAATCCTTTCAACTCCATCAGTCTTCACTCTAACTCTTCTATTGGGAACCCCATGATCAGTTTAATGGTTAGCTGTGAGCATCTGCCTCTGAATATGTCAGACCCTTGCAGACCTCTAAGGAGACAGCTATATCAGGCTCCTGTCAGCATGTACTTCCTGACATCCATATCAATGTCTACCTTTGGTGACTGCACTTGGGATGGATACCCAGGTGGAATGGTCTGCAGACGGCCCCTCATTCAGTTTCTGTCCTGCACTTTGTATCCATATTTGCTCCCTTGAGTATTTTGTTATTCCTTCTAAGAAGGACTGAAGACCCCGCTCAACTTGGTCATCATTTTTCATGAGCTTTATGTGGTCTGTGAGTTGAATCTTGGGTATTTCAAGCTTCTGGGCTAAAATCCAATAATCAGTGAGTGAATACCATGTATGTTCTTTTGTGATTGGGTTACCTCACTCAGGATGATATTTCCTCAGATTCCAGATGTCTCTGTGTTCCTGTGATCCTAAGTTCCTGGGTGGAAGAACTCCTGGGGCTCAGGCCACCTTGGGGATCCTGAAATCCTGCTGCCCTGAGTGCAGCAGCTCCTCTAGGATGGTTCAGGATAAGGTGTCTCCACCAGAACAGACCAGATAGGTGCTCACTGCTCTCAGTGCAGTGGCTCCTCTAGAATGGCTCAGGGTAAGGTGTCTCCACAGGAGCAGTTCAGTTTGGTGTCTTCCCCGGCCAGAAGGACCAGATCTCTGCTCTGAGTGCAGTGGCTCCCTCTGCTCTGAGTGCAGTGGCTCCTCTAGGATGGCTCAGGATCAGGTGTTTCCACAGGAACAGACCAGCTAACTATCTGCCCCAGCCAAAAGGTCCAGGCTCGGGGTGGAAGGGAGGTGGTATTCCGGAGGGGTGAGGTTTGGGTGTCTGCTGGTTCCTTAACCCCCCCCCCGGCTCCCAGTTTTAACTCTGGGGTGTGGGGTAGTGGGCAAGGTGTCTTACCCTCTGCTCTGAATGCAGTGGCTCCTCTAGGATGTCTCAGGATCAGTTGTTTCCACAGGAACAAACCAGCTAAGTGTCTGCCCCAGCCAAAAGCCTGAGTGTTCTTTTTACACACACATATTCTCAACCCTCTTTTTGCTTTTATTAAATGTTTAATCAAATATTATCATTTCTTCGGACTACAAAGCTCAATATGAAAAAAAACAACTCATTCTTTCTATAACTCTTTAGGGGTACTCTCTCTCTCTCTCTCTTCTCTCTCTCTCTCTCTCTCTCTCTCTCTCTCTCACACACACACACACACACACACACACAAACACACAACTTCATCTCATTTATACAAACCATGTAACTCATAAATCTATCCTAACTGCTGCTGAAGACTCGGGATTTTACTTACTCTACTTTTGCTTGGAAAGCTATAAGAAATTACAGAAGACACAATCACAGTTTCGAGATTCTGAATGGTGTCTTCTTTCTCCTCTTTCAAGGAAAGGATTCCAAACGTAGACCGAGCACTTTCAGTAAGCAGTATAGTTATCATATACTGATATCAATTTGGCATATCCTTGCACAAATGTGATCTTTGATACACAATTGAGTTATAAAAATCGGATAATAAGAAATTGTAATGAAGTGAAGGTGGATTCTAATGAAGCTTGAGACCAAAACTGAGCTGTCCAAATCTATTGTTTATATGTGGGCTTAATTTCACCAGGACTGCTTGCTCAGCTTAACATAAATCCAGGAGGATAGAAAAGGCTACTTTCACATGAAGAAATATGAACTGAAACTCAGAGACACTGGAAGAAAAAGTATAACTCTAATCTGTCTACAAGAGCAAACTTATTTCACTAATGGTCTTTGTGATTCATAGCCACTACCCTGTGACAGGTTCAGCTGTAATATACAAAACAAAAGAATTTTCTTTATAGCAGAAGACGACAAGAAAGTTGTTTTCTTTGTCAGGCTGAAGAATGGCAACAGAGTCACTGACATCTCCGAAGATGGGATGTTACTGGGCTTGCAAGCCTTCCTCCTGGATGTTCTTAGCACTATGAGGCTGGGGGGTACAGTAACAGATTCAAAGTGTCCTCCAAAGACAGCAGGAGTGATGGGTTCTGTGCACTACTTTAGATCGATGGGTTCTCTGTTCACAGGGTACAAATGTGGCCTGGTGAGATAAGGCATTTGAAAAAGATACTGGGCATTATCTTCACAATACCTGCCCTCCATTCTCCCCACCTATCTTTTCCTACTGCTCTAATGATTTTTAAAGATGGGAAAAAACTGGATCCATTTCTGGATCCTCTGTCAGTCCACACTGAACTACATACTTTTAGACACTAACCAATTGTTTTACAGTGTGTATGTTTCTTCTAGCTGCCAATAGTCAGAAGAATTCTAGAAGAACAAGATGAGAGCTTATTTTCTCCTGTAGCAGTCATTTCACTGGAATGTTCTACTGGAGCATCCTTCATTAGTGTGAGTTGTAGTCTGCTTATGATTTGGAATACCAGTTTGGATTTCGCCTGACTCCACCATGCCTCTTGAGTCTTGACCTGACATCAGGGGTTTATTATATTCTTTATGAATCAGAATGCCTTTATTCTTTACAGCCAATCCATTCAGAGAAATTCATACCACCTCAAAAAACATGTTGCTGCTATTTTCAATAACACCATGGAAATCTATTTGTAGGGGATAGGAAATAGACAGCCCTAATCCTTTCTCTCTTGAAAATAGTGCTTTTCAGTGTCACTGAAGTATAGACTTGCATTTAGGTGTCCAGCAAGAAAACAAATGATAGAAATATTTTCTGGAAGAATCAATTTTCATAGTTATACTTTATACCTACTAGCAGATTTCTATAAAGAGACTTTCCTAGTCTTACATCTTTACAGAAGATGGCATCCACCCCTTCTGCCTATAACATTGTTCCATTGGTCAAATTAGTCAATAGGCTAGTAACCAAAGAGGAACTAACAATAGAATTCAATCCTAGAACTACAAAAGCTGAGCTGATGCTACCAAGCTACAAATTCAATAATTACAAACACATGGTTTCTGATCAGAAATGATCAATTTATTTAGTAGTATCAGGGAGTCTGACATTACATATACTGTTTATTTATAAGAGAAAATAAATGTTTTCAGTGTAAGAAATTTGGGGGTTTTTTGTGAAATATTGAATAATTTTTCTCTCTGCTTATGAGCTTACCTAAGCCAGAGTGCATAAAACATTTGTTAGTTGAAAGAGCATTTAATTGTTGTTCATTTTCCCTATAATAAATATGCAAACTTTTCTTACTCCCTAAGTCAAGAGCTTTGTAGTCTGACATAAGCTAGAAAGACTATTAGAGGTCTTAGATATTAAAATGAAGCTACTAAAAACTCAAAAAGCAGGCTTGATTCTTACAAACAATTTAGTGCATTAATTTTCCCACAAAGTTCTCATCAAATTCAACACACTGTGCAGATGGGAAAGACTAACTATTGAAACAATTAACTATTGTGAGTCATTTCCTCAATCTGCTTCTGTTTCAGCCAATATGTCAAGTGGTGACAGACGCTGAATTTCACAGGCTCTACTGTCTTCTTGGAAACAGCATAATACAATTGACATAACTCAGCTTGATAAATCCGCCAAACTCATAATGATGCCTCCTTCTTTCTAGTTTTCAATGCCAATCCAAAGATATTATGCAGAACCTATTCAGCACGAAGAGCACAAAGTCCATTTTACACTGAATACTCCCACTTGATCACCTGCTGGCTCCTGCTCTCCTAGTCCCTTTGAATTGAGGCTAAAATGAACAATGTAAAAATTACATTTGTTCCATCCCCTCATCTCAGAAAAAGGTCACCAACAGGCCTGATTTTTCCTAAACTTTGTTACTCTCTGGATTTTGGTCTGTAAGTTACTGCTTCAGATGACTTTTACATAACTAAATGCCACTTGGCCCTGATCCATCATAAATATATGTAAACTTGGGTTTGTGGTTTTCCTATTCATTTGTATATGTCACATGTCTGTAGAAAAAGAAATGTTTGCTGGTTTGATCAATTCAATAAGGAAAAAAAAAAGATTCTTGGGTTTCTTCTTAAGCACAAGCTTCCAACTCAAAAATGACAGAATACTCAGTTGAGAGGAATTCAGATATTCCAGGGTCTATACTAAGGCATTCTCTCTCAGTTCCTAGCATAATTATGGGAACCAGGCAGTTGATTCAGCCAGATCCAGGCAGATAGGACACAGATCCATCCCAGATATTTACAAGCAACAACTGACTCAAGATCTGACAGAAGATAACAGCTGATAGACAGCTGGAAAACATAAAGGAGTATCTTCAAACATGATGAGACCTAGGCCAGCAAGAAGCATACAACAATATATCTGCACTGGAAATTTATAACTTCCAAGCACAAACAGGTACTTCAGGCTCCTAACCAATCATCTCGGTAACTAAGCAACTAAGTAACTCAGTAACAAAGACGTAAAGTAACTTCTTAGTTACTTAACTGTTGTGATAAAATGCCCTGAGAAAAGCAACTGAACAGAGGATATATCTTGACTCACAGTTTGTGGGTATAGTCCATCATACTTATATACATGTATATCATACATATACATCATACATGGCAGGAAAGTCGAAGCAACAGAGACTTGAGGAATCTGGGCACAATACATGCACAGTCAGGAATCAGAGAGCTATGAATGCTGCTGCTCATCTAGCTTGTTCTCCTTTGTGAGGGTCAGGACCCAAGCTCAGGAAACAGCCACTTCACCCACCTTTAGGGTGGGTCTTTCTACCTTACTTAACCTAATCAAGATAATCCCTCAGAGGTTTGCTTGAAAGTTTGTCTCCTAGGTAATTCTAGATCATATTAATATGCCCAACAATATTAGCTATCATAACTAGCAGTTCACTCACATCATAACTTCCAGAGCACCTTCTCTCTGACAATCCGTAGTGGGTCTTTTACAATTCTCATCTTGACCATCTCCATCACCACCCTTTCCATCCATTCTGATTACCTTGTTTTGCCATTACTTCCAAAGTTGAAGCAACTAGAAATAAACTCTTCATGGACTTCTACCATCAAATCTGCCTACTTACCAACCAACACCCATGCTCAAATAGACCAGATTCCCACAGATGAACAAAGTCTCCAGACCCCTCTCTAAAATATTTAGAACCTTTTCGATGTGAGAAAAGAACTTTTATGTGTATTATTAAAATTATTAATTCTTTTGATGCTTTTCATTGATATCCAATTGAATAAGATATTGTGTAGTCAATCATAATTAAAATTTGGAGGACTAAATCTGGGAATAATGGCACATACACTTTCATTCTCAACAGTCAAAAGACTAAGGCAGGAAGACAAGGAGTCCTGAGTATGCTGGGAAGTAGAGGCCAAGTCTGATTAATATAACAAGGCTGTGTCTTAAAAAATATATATATAGAAAAAGAATCTTGAAATAAAAGATAAATATATGCATATGTAGATATATAGTATATATGTATATATTATTTAAAGACTAAAGGATTCTTAAATATTAGCTAAAGCTAGTTAATTCTCAAACCTGATTAAACGTCAGAACCCAAGGACTACTAATACCAGGTCAGGGATTCCAAATTAGTTTTGGGTTTATGACCTAGGTATCAGTATGTTGTGCATTTCACTTGATTCTAATATGCATCCAAATTTTGGAAACATGAATCTAGGCTGGTATGGTGGTTTGAATATGCTTGGCCCAGGGAGCGGCGCTATTAGGAGGTGTGGCCTTGTTGGAGTAGGTATGGCCTTGTTAGAGAAAGTATGTCACTGTGGGGATGGGTTTTAAGACCCTTGTCCTAGCTGCCTGAAAGCCAGTCTCCTCCTATTTGCCTTAGGAACAAGATGCAGAACTCTCAGCTCCTCCTTTACCATACCTATCTGAGAGCTGCCATGTTCTTGCCTTGATAATAATGGACTGAACCTCTGAATCTGTAAGTCAGCACAACTAATTGTTGTCCTTTTAAGAGTTGTTTTAGTCATGTTGTCTGTTCACAGCAGTAAAATGCTAAGACAGCTGTTTTTGTTGCTGTTGTTGTTGTTGTTGTTGTTGTTGTTGTTGTTTTGGCAAGTGACACAGCAAAAGTCCAGAGAGGAAAAGCAGCCCACTGGAGCCCAGACAAATCTTTAGTGCAGGAAGAAACAGAAAAACCCAGTATAGCTTATTCCCAGGCCAGTGCTCTTGATAACATCAGGTGATTGGTCATATCCCACACAAATGTAATCATGCCAAAGAACTGAGGATGGCACCAAAAGCCATGAACTTGGTGATTGATCATCTCCACTGAGAATTTTGGTCTTTCAGTCTCCAGTTCAGTAGAAGAGCTTTAAGCCAGGATTCTGAGATGGTGAGTGGGTAGGGAACAAGAAGAAACTACTGCCACAGTTCCACAGCAGATGTTCGGAAGTTTCAGGATGTTGAGGGACCTAGGGGAGGGTGCTGGGCAGCAGCATGAGGTACAGTGTGATAAATGAAGCTGTCTTTTTCCCATTACAGGAACATAGCAAGTTTCAAGAAACAAATCAGAAACCTGCAATGATTAATTGTGTGGTCTACAATGAGTCTTGTAGTGTTTGTCTATGAATCTCTTTGCTCTGCAGAACAGACAAACCAGGTGCAGGGAAACACTGGGCTAGGACGAGCCTCTGAAATCCATAGTTGCCCAGTTCAAAAAGGATGAACAATAATTTTGTTTTCAGTGAGCTATAGGCAGGAAATGAGCAGTAGTGAAAAAATGGATATGGAAGAATAAGAACGAAAGAATCTTCCTTAACGCCAAACCTTGCAAGTTCTACCCTACCTGTGAATTTGCTTCCTCTAGTCATAATCCTACTTGTTACCAACAAGAAATCAAACCCTTTAAGGAAATACTAACTTCAGTTTAGTGTATCCCCACTCTCAGATTCAGCTGACCTTTCCAGCACAATGATGTTTTGGCTAAGCACTCTACTGAACAGCGCAGATGTTAAGTGTGGGATCCAGTCCCATGGCTTTCCACTTTCTTCCTTATCAACGTCAGGTAAGGTAGCTTTGTGTTTTTCTAATTGTCCCCCTTATCAAATAAGACTAAGAATATATATGACTTAAACCTGTATTGAAGACTAAAGGAAATAGGGACAGCAGATGCCTGAGGCCAATAATATCTACACCAAGAATAGATATTGTTAAACAAGGTGGAAAGGCAGATTTCTGTGGTTTTTCTTTAAACTATTAAAAATACCATAACAAAACTGTCTTCAGACAAAGGACTGCTTCAGTTGTACAAAGTCAGTAATCCTCTCCTAATGGTTATAAGGTACACTAGTATTTAGCTTGCTAATTTTGTTCAATCATAGAAGCAACAGGGCTTGGTCTAAAGACCTACATTCAAATAACAACTCCATTGTTTACAAAGTACAATCCTGGAAATGTTATTTACTCTCTATATATATATGCCTCATCTATTTCTTTTTTTTAAGTGAAGAAAAATACCTCATTTCAAGGGTTGTGAGAAGAAAATGTCATTGATATAGATGCCAAGAATGTAATGCATGTCTATACTGATGGATAATTGACATCACAGCACATATATACTTTAAAGTACAAAGCTGCTCTCCATTTCAAATATTCCCTAATTTTTCCCACTGAGCAAAATAGCATTTATGCAAATTAATTTAAATATTTTAACTTGTTATGGTTTAGCCATATTTCTTAATTTTGAACAAAGCTAAATGACAAGCCACCATCTCAGAATGGCTTTAGAAAATATACCATCTAAAACAGATTAATGTTGATGTAAATATTTGCAAGATATCAAATGAAAATCAAAATTTCTTTTAGTCAAATCAGAAGGAAGAAGAAACAATTAGGTTCAAATTTACTGATTCAAAGAGGGGGAAAAAGAGTAAAACTTGTAAAACAATATATATATATATGTATATATATACATATATATATGTCAAGTGTTTCCAAATTTACATTTCTTTTTTAAAAATCTGCACATTAAATGTCTCTAGTGTGTCTAGTCTCTACAATACCAGTAACAGTATTTCTGTATTTCTGAAAGCAGAAGATATATATATATAGGTGGTAGTCCCTATTTCTAAAGTATCCCCAGACTCATAGAGCCCAGGACTGGGTTCTCTCAGTCAGGCGCTAAGACAAAGATGCTGCTGCAGTGCAATTTTATTATGGAAGTGTTCCTGGGAAGATGGAGAAACTCTCTGAAAAAGGAGGTCAAAGAAGGCAAATCAGCAAAAAAAGCTTGTCCCCAATAAGGCTTTGCCTGCTCCTCGGGAGAACCCTGGAGGATTAATTACACTTCAGAGTGGTCCCAAGAAGAAGCAAGAGATGGGAGAGACAGGAGCTCCCTTACAGCTGTATTTTTTGGTCACTGGGTGGTAGGATGTGAAATGCCAGTTATCTCCTACTCTCTTGAACAACCCTCCCAAGAATAGTGCAAGAGGCTGTCCCCTCAGAAGGAGAAGCCTGTGGATTTTGGAGGGAAACACACGCAAACAGGAGTAGGTGACTTCTCATGAAATAGGGAAAAGAGAAGAGAGAAAGAAGTCCAGTCATGGCTAGCTTTTCTCCCAACTATTCCAAAGTCAGTTGTTTCTTGTACGTGTGTGGCACTCTACTTTTTCTATTATGGGTGCTATGCTCACAAAACATAAGTTAGGTATCAACTCTTCTCCAACAGTATTGGCACCAAGTCCCACCTAGCATAGCATAAATTCAATAAGAAACAAGGTATTTTAAAGTTTTAATGTTATACACTTTAATTGAAAGTGTGCATATAGGCAAATTACTGTGGAAGATTGGTGCTATTTCATTATGAGTTTTAGACAGTCTTAAAATTTACTAGTGTAATTGTAATTTTTTAGATTAGTTGCCTTTGCCTACACTTTTAATAGGCAACTATATGGGTTTCTTCTTTACTTTTTTTCTATTATTTTATTTTGACTCTATTTACTGAAATGAAATTGTATGTCCGGTGTAACTAAAAGTAATAAAATTGTAATTGCGTTTTCTGCCTTTCATTCCAGTTCTCTAGTTATTCATTTTTATTTTGTTTGATAATAGTACCAGGCTAGGACAGGTTGAAAACTATACTACTTGGTCAAGCACCGGAGTTATTTTAAGAAGCCCTGTTGTATGCCCTGCCCTGCCTCCCTGATGCCCAAGGGAGGTGGTCAGGCTCCTAACAAAGCAGAGATGAAAGTAAACCTGAACTCTCTCCAGTAATAATGACACTACGAAAGTTAACATCCCTGTCTGAAACATGGAGGCACAGTTGCCGGTGGGACATGAAGTCAGCTTCACAAATTTCAAAACCTAAGATAAGTTTGCCTTCGTTCTGCAATAATTACAAGGTTTCTTCTCAGGACTAAAAGCAAAACCAAACATGAAGAAGTAGGGGTGCCATCTTGTGGTGAAATCAACCAGCACCAGGTCCAGCTCTGCCTTGATCCAGTCAACCCATGAAGGCAAGCCAATAAACCTCCGGGCTCGTGGGTGTTTTTCAAAAGTCAAACACTCCTTTTTTTTTTCAAACATAGGTCACAAAAATAAGAAAATCGCCTCATGCCTGCTCCATTTCCCCACAGAGCCCTGTTACTGGATTGGGCTTTAAGACTCCTGGAAAATCACAGGGTATAACGATCCCACCTGCTCCTGACCGGAGGGAACCTTCTGCAAAGCTGAGTTCTTTTTTTTCCCCTTCCACGTGGGCTGTTTTTCTCCATCCCTCACCTGTCACAGAAAGTGGATGCAGCAAAAAGAAGCCCGGGGCCAGCCCAAGACTGGCTTCATCTTGTGCGACAAATGAATGGTGTGTGCAGAGGGCTTTTAAAGCAAGTGCTGCCACAAACAGGCCTGGTTTTGAGAAAATTATGGTTGGGAGGAATTTTGGAAGTCATCTGTCACTTGTTTCCGAGAAGCACCACGCAAAGCAGCTGCACATAAGAATGGCAGTTCATCTTCCATCTCCCAACTGCTCCTGGGGATTGGATTCAGTATGTAACTACTCGTATCCAGAAATATGCCCTTATATTCAACATATGTTTAAACTCGGCTTCATCAGGTTTGAATGATAAATGCACTCATGTTTTTCCTTGGATTTTTAATTTTTGGAAAGTATTATATACAGTGTCAGTGACTGTATTGTAACTTCCCCTGTTACTGGAATAAAATACCATGACCAAAGCAACTGAAGAAAAAAGGGGGGGTGTTATTTTTGGCTCACACTTCAAGGGTGCAGTCATGGGAGGGAAGTCATAGAAGCAGATCACAGTATACATCCACAGTTAAGAAGCAGAGAGAAATGAAGTCCTATGTTCAACTAGCTTGCTCCTTTTTGTTTAGCTTAAGACCTCAGTCCCTGGACTAATACTGACCACATCTAGGCTGGGCCATTTCATCTCCGTTAACCTAAATAGATAACCCTTACAGGCGCAGCCAGAAGATTGTCTCTTTGGTGACTAGATTAGTCAATTTGGTGATATTATTCTCTAAAGTAACAACGCATGCAGCTCAATTACCCTGAGAATAAGTAGAAAGGTAAAGGAAAAAGATTCAACCACATAACTTGGATCCTATCTAGGCTTCAGGCACACCTAGATTCGGGGCTAAAATGATGCCACTAGATACACCTTTTCCTCTGTCACTTAGTTACACCTCCTTTTTACCCGTGGCTTTATGTTAAAGACGTATACAGAGTAAAGACATATACAATCAGTAGCGGGGTTCACATCTGTGCTTCTAGTACCTTGGACTTAAAAATAGAATTGTGTGTTTACTCAAGAAAAGTCTTAGGAGGATTCCTCTGGTTGGCTCCATTTGTGTTATTTGTCAGAATCCAGCACTATAAAAGTTGGCCAGGCAGAAACTGAGAGCAGAGGAGGAAGAGGAGAACGTAGGAGGAGGAGTTCAAGATGTGAGGCTCCTAGCCCTTTAGCAGAAACTAGCCACGGTGCGGGCTCTGTGCTTGGACTGACTTCAATATAAAAGCAGCATCTTGCGCACTGCTCCTCTGTTCCCATAGACCACAGCCTTTTAGCGGTAGTTTTTGACCTTTGTGTCCATGCAAGGTCATTCTGGGACTCCCAGTGATCCGCTGGTTCTCCGTCTAAGTACCAACATGTTGAACATACATGAAGACCCCATCCAGACTTCTGCATCTTTAAGCACAAGTGAGAAATGAATGAGCCAAAGCACCCGCCTTGACCTGGAGGCACAGATGTGATGCTGAAGAAAGCAGACGGTCTGATTGGCTTCTCAGCCTCTGCTTTGTGCTTCAGTCTCAGTCGTGATTGAAAGAGAAGGAGAACTTTATGAGGAAAAAGTTAACAATGATCGATACAATACCAAAAGAAATGCCATGCCTAGGATCTAGACATATGTCTGCTCTTACCTGTCTGAGAAAGTATAAGCAAATAGTTTAGCCTTTTCTAGTACAAAGGAAGAATAGAGCTGGTTATTGTGATATGTACCTTTAATCCCAGCACTCAGGATGCAGAGGCAGGTGGAGGATCTACTTAAGTCTGAAGCCAGCCTAGTCTACGTAGTGAGTTCCATGACAGCAGAGGCTACATAGTAAGACCCTGACTCAAACAGGGGATGGGAAGGAGGAGAGAGATGAAGATGGAAGTGGAGGAAAGAGAGAGAAAAAGAAAGAGAAATAATTTTTCAAAATCAGTGAGCAAAATTCTGTATTAGAATGTTAACAATGGATTTTCTATTTCTATTGTCCTGTTATGAATAGGACCCGATTCTTTGTATCCCAGAAAGGCCAAGAGCCCCACAGCCTAATTCAGCCATTGGGACCAAATGTGTCTCAGGGATTTCTGTGAGGTTCAGAGACAGACCGAGCCCTGCCATCAACCACTACACTGCCAGGCATCACAACAGGGCTGAAGAGAAAGGAAGGATAACTGATGGGGCAAATGGGCTTGTAGTAGGTGACTGACTTCCTCCCAAAGCCACAGAGTAAAAGCATCCAAAAATGTTTCTAAAAACTGGAGACAGCCCCACCAACCCTAAGGGGCCCATAAGAACATTTCCCTATTTCCACTGGGGCAAGATAAAAGGTGTGTCAGGTCCCCTTGGGGCTTCCATGCTGGAACAGGGTTACATATATGTATATCCATTGCATTAGAGCTCCTATTAAATTCAAAATGCTTTCTTTCCTCCAACAGTAAGTAGGCAGATTATGAGTGAAAATGGCGATTCACTATAAGACACTTATTGACAACTTTAAATAACAACTTTTATTTTTTGTTTTTTGTTTTGTTTTTCTGTTGTTTTTTTGAGACAGGGTTTCTCTGTGCAGCCCTGGCTGTCCTGGAACTTACTCTGTAGACCAGGCTAGCCTCGAACTCAGAAATCCGCCTGCCTCTGCCTCCCAAGTGCTGGGATTAAAGGCCTGCGCCACCACCGCCCGGCTAAATAACAATTTTTTAAAAACTTACAAAGAGGCTTCAATGAGTCCAACCCAGAAAAACCCTCCAGAAAGGTTCCCCAGAAACAACAGACACTAGTGAAAAAATGATAGCTCATTCCTTTAGGAATTTGTGGTTTATTTTCCTACAGAGTCCTCTCTGTACTCTTGAGTAATTTGTCATCATTACCTAAATCTATTCTAGAAACTGCTTTTTGCTTCAGAAATGCTGTAAATATCAAAGAAAGACTTTAATCATTTAATGATGACCATGACATCAGAGGCCACTCCCATTACCTTGGACTCTAGAGCTCTCTGATTCAATGTGTTTGGAGACCATGATCCTCCCACTAGCATCTCATCAGGTCAATCAAGAGGCCTCTACTTGGGGCTAGTGAGATGCCCAGCAAATAAAAAGTCTTGCTGTGCAAACCTGGCAGTCTTCAGTTATATCCCCAGAACCCAGGTAAAGATAGGAGGAGAGAACCAGCTCCTAAAAATAGTTCTTCAACCTACACACACACACACACACACACACACACACAAACACATGCCTTGATATGCGCATACTTGCACTCTCATACACACACAACACAGAGAGAGACATGATCAGACATTTCTTTTTTAAAAAAAGAGACCATGCTTCCCATACTTTCTCTGTCCTGAGCAGATATGCCAATAGACCTATCAGTAAAAGAAACTCTTATCACTGAAGAACTGATTTATCATTTAGCAAAATTCCAACTGCTCAAGCAAATGCGCAGTTTTCAGTCTGACCGTTCATAACCAAATTATTGAAAGTGAAATGTTAGGAACAGTTCATTGCAAGTTCTTGAAAGACTGGAAACATTGCTGCATCTGTATTAACTAGTCTGCCATCTAATAATAAAAGAGGAATACTTGTCCCTTCAACATAACAGAAATGCACAGATCTGGGCCATTGGGATAGCTCAGCAGGTAAAGTGTCTATTGCCAAGCCTGAAGGCCTGAGTTGAAACCTCAGAATCATGTGGAATGAGAGAACTACCCTCCACATGCTTTCTTCTGACTCCCACATGAGTGCACACACATCCGCACAAGAAAAAGAAATCAGTTAAAAAGTTTTTTTTAAAAAAGGAGCAATCTGAAGTCAAAAGAACTACCAGTCTTCACTGCCTACTATTCTCCCCAAAGAGCCAGAAAACTGCACCCCACTGGACCCCTGCTTGAAGGTCCCTAAAGCTTCTCCCCATCATACATACAGTGAAATGCAAACTCTTCTTGGGGCCTGAGGGCCTTGTCTAGACTTACTTTTAGAGCACTTACCAACAATTTGTTTTGCTTAATACTATTCCATGATACTGAATTTTCAGTGCCCAGAAAAATGTCTAGAACATAGGAGAGGATAAGGAACACTGGAAGGGAGAAGAAAGAAATAGGAGCCACTTTTTCCCCCAAGACAAACAATTCCCTCTCTCATATGGAAACTGCCTACACAAGTTTTCATGTATAATTTTTCTCATGCTATTTTCTGGACCAAAAAATATAAGACAAATATCATTTTATATCATCATTTGTTGAATAGACGGAGGTGGATAGATGCTTAGATGGGTGGAGGGTTTGTTAGCTTGTTTTTACTCCGTGTGTAATGGTTCAGAACCCTTACATGGAGTTCAGTTATTTTCTTGGGTAAATAAGTACTCAGAAACACTATGTAGTTTTTTTTAACTTTACTCTTTATCTTTTGGCTTCTTATGCCCTAGTTTATTAATTAAAGCACACAGGTTTCAAGTGATCATTGTATTGACTAGGAGACTCCTGAACGTCAAGACTTGGAAGAACAGAGCAATAGAAAATCCTTATCATAATGCCCTTCCTTACAAGCATATAACATATTTCACATGCATCAAGTGAGCTTTCCTATTTTATCTTCAAAGCAGCAATATTTACCCACTTCTGCATAGTATCTGGTCATTGTCCCTGACAGTTCTAATAAATGGTCCTTATTCTAACCCCCTGTGTCCTGTCAGCTATGAGAGTATCTTCTCCCCATAATAACCAGCTTCCTAATCCTCTCACACAGCCCCTGTCCTCTGGCCTTTTCCTTGTCTCTACTATGACTTTTCTTCACAGGTGCCAAGTATTCGTCTCCTTTCCGAGGATGCACCTCATTCAGGAGTTGCAGCAGCAGCACGGCAAGTGATCAAACTCCACAGCTCAACTCCATCTGTCAAAACCCTATGCTCCTGTCCCAGCTCTCTGCAATGATTTGCAGTCATTGTAGTTTCATAGAAAAACTACCCATGTAGAATATTTGAAGGTGAGAAGAACAAAGATAAATAGTTGCAAATTTGGTCTTGAAGTCTAATCAACAACAGAAAAAAACTGCCAGAAAAGAGATATCACAGTGCCTAGTGACTTTCTAAATAGAGATGATTCAAGGCTGACATAATTCATACAAAAAAAGATAATAATGGCTCAGAAATCATAGGCTACTGGGACCACATTTTCCAGAAAATCCTAAAGATCTCCCATTACACACAGACACACACACACACATACAAACACACACACACTTTGTTTGATTTCTAGCCCCTTCAGCTTTTAACATAATATTTCACCCATCATAATAATGACCAAAATGTATCATCTACCAGACCTTGTGCTAAGCATCTTACAAAAAGTTTTGGACTTAACCCTTCCAATCCCATTAACAGAAGTATTGTTATCCTCACTTCACATAAAACAAAACTCTTCTACATAACCAGCATCTATATAGTTCTGTTTATTCGGATAGTGTGTGTGTGTAAGAGAGAGAGAGAGAAACAGACAGAGACAGAGAGACAGAGAGGGACTGAAAGAGTTTAGACAAGGTCTTAGACAGGGTCTTATTGTAGAACCTGAGCTATCCTACAATTCACTATGGGAACCACCAGACTGGCCTTAAAATCAGAAATTCATTTGCCTCTCTATCCTGAGAGTACAGGTGTTAGACAAGATGCTTATCTAACCAGTGTCCTACAAAGAAGCTATTTGTCTCTACATTGAAGAATCCAGGGACTAAAAAAGTTGAACAATCAAGGCTGCCCATCTGGTAAGTGTGACAGAATGGATTCAAAGTCAGGACTGTTGTTCTATAATTCATCCTTTTCAAGCTGCCTGTTTCATGGAAGTCACACTTGATCTTTAAACTAAACTAAAATATAATAAAGTCACACAATCTAAATGCCAAAAGCATATTTTAAAAGAGGAGTAAATGTGCCCAATAACTATAATAAGTTAGCAACTATAACTGAGTTAAATGAAAATTTCAGCAAAGCAACTAAAGCAAAAGATAGATAGATAGATAGATAGATAGATAGATAGATAGATAGATAGATATAAATAGATAGGATAGGATATATATTAGATACATATAGTTATATAGGTGGAGAGAGAGAGAGAGAGAGAGAGAGAGAGAGAGAGAGAGAGAGAGACTGTTCTGGTCCTAGAGTCATTGGCACCCCACAGCTATGCTAAAAAGCTAAGCTTCTACATCAAACAGATGTAGTTGCTAGGTAGCTAAGACTAAATCGCAATATCCTACCCTGATCTATTAGAAAGGGTATATTTAAGTATACACATCCATGCAGAGTAGCCAGAACTAACATACATTCAGGACCTTGGGATGATTTCCAAGATCTCCCACTCTCACAGAATGCCTCCCTCCTGCAGAGCATTACAAATGTAGAGCAAAGGAGAGAGACAAGGTCACAAAGAAAGAACTTAAAGAAAAAAATGAATGTTGGCTAATGTGTTATGCCATCTCATCTCATCTTCTCAATAGCTCTGTAAAAATAGCACTAACAGCCACCACCTTACACATGAGAACACGGACGGCTAAGTAACTACAAGAGTGCAAGTTGCCTGAATGGTAACTACAAGAGCATTGCTTGCACCCAAATCTGTTGCACCATCTCAGAGGTGTCAGAAGACACATGTTTGGTTCTCGTTTTACCTGTACTAGTGATGTGACTGACCCTAGGTAATTTTTTTTTCCTACAGAGCATCTCCTGATACCTGAGTCGTCATCTGGTAAAAAGGACTTACTGGTTGGTGGTAGGGTAAAAATGAAATAATGACTGGGAAACCCCTTTACAAAAGGATAGCATATTTCATAAATATTTCATAAATTCTGCTCTTGTTATATCTGATTCATCTTTCTCACCTTAGTTCAGAGTCATTTCCTCAGAGAAGCTTGTCCTAATCTCCTTGTTGATATCAGTGTGGTGGGTTGGCCTGATGCTGCTTGTACTCAATGCTAAATTCTGTACCCCAAGATCTGGTTACTCCAAGATGAGCAGCTTTTCCTGTATACATTGCCCAGTGATTGGTTGATGAAGATGCCTACAACCTGTAGATGGGCAGAAGAGAAGTAGGCGAGACTTTAGTTCCTAGACTTGGGGTCTAAGGCAGGAACCATGAGGAAAGAAAACAGGGAGAAGGAAGAAAGAAGCAAGCTACCATTGGGTAGGTGGATAGTGAACGCATGGCCATGAGGGCCAGCCTATTAGAGTAGGGGCAGCCCAGGCAGAACATAGCAAGTGAAAGTGATGTCTCAGAGTTATTGACAGGAAGCAGACAAAACAGCATAGATGGTTGATATCTGCTCAGCTCTAGTGCTTTAAGAATTTAAGGCTTTCAGTGCTTTAAAGGTTCAGTGTTTTGTATCTGGGAACTAAATGATCAAAGGTTTGGTAGAAACCTCTAATTATTATTTGCCACAACAGATCAGTCTCTGAATTATAACTGCTTCTTCACACACCATATGAGAGCTGTGCTTTTACACTTTCGTGCTTGCCTCTCCAGGCTGTAGCTCCACGAGGGCAAAAACTCTCCCAACTTTGCTCAGCACTGTGGTAACTCCAGAGCTAGACACCATTTCTGGTACTCTACGTGCATATCTCATGCAGCAAACATTTGTGGAATATATATCAAATTACATACTTTGTGATTATAAGATATGTAAATAATTTATAATAAAATATCAACATGCTACTTGTTATCTTAAAAATCACATCCATCCTAACCATCTAGAACTTAAAAGGAAAAAGGGAAACATGTCTTCTGTGTGGAAAGTGGCTGTCACAAAGTCTACACAACCTGACTCTTTAGAAGAAGTGGATCCACCCTCACGTCACCATCCTGGCACCAAACAAAACATAAGGCTATGGGGAAAATGTCTGGCAGTGACAGACACAGTAGCACGTAAAGGCATAGTGTAATTCTCACCACAGCTATCCATAGACACTTAAAGTGAGGCTCGACACTCACACAGCTTCAGATAGCTTTCACCACTCAGCAGAAGAGCTGATGGTACAGGTAGGAAACGGCGACTTCAATGCATGGAAAACAGTGCTGGAGACATGAACAAAGGGACTGCAGCAGAAGCCCCAGGAAAGCCTGCTGGAGCAAAAATGCACTGGCTCAGCAGGAAATAAGAATAAGATGGAAAGATACATCACTCCACAACTGCTTAGCACAGCTCACATGGTGACAATAGATGGTTTTATTTGACAGAGGTTAGGACCAATGATTTGTGTCTAAACTCCCTCAGAAGTCCAAATATTCCCTCCTAAAGCCTTATTATTTCCCCAAACTTCAGACTATCTAGTATTTTGCATGAGTGACATGAATACAAGAGAATTCAGTCATTACTTCTCAGCATCTGAGAAAACATAAAAGCTAATGCCAACCTACAATAAGGAGGAAGTAACATAGGGCAAGAGAGTGATGGGCAGAGGAGAGGAGCAAAGGGCTAAGAGCCAAGCTACAGTCATGTTCAGGATCACATCCAACATCAGGGAGAAGAGTTTTCTTCTGCCCCCCCATCACTAGGCTCATGAATGAGACCACTTTACCAAATACAGATTCAAAAACAAAAGCATTTGATTTTATTTAACGTGGATATTTAATGACAAAGATTCTCCAAAAATAAACACTGAGAAACAGGTGAATGTTGACTCTTAAGATTGATGATGGAAAGGAATCACAGAAATGTGATTGGTGAAGTGCAAGAGGACAGGATCCAGTGGTAACAAGGGGAGTTAGTCAAGTCATTTGTCTCTGATTCTTCTCAGGATCTCTAAATTTAACGATTACAAAAATGAGAGGTGTCTTTTGTTCCACATTTGGGTATAGGAAGGACACTTCTGGAATAAAGTTTTAGGACTTTAGAGAGAAGTCTAAGAATTTTTTAGGGCATGCATCAGAAGTGAAGAATAGGGAAAAGGGAAAAAAGAGGAAAGAGAAAAGAAAGAAAGAAAGAAAGAAAGAAAGAAAGAAAGAAAGAAAGAAAGAAAGAAAGAAAGAAAGAAAGAAAGAAAGAAAGAAAGGCAGACTGTTCATTTAAATACCATGATGTTGTTTTATGGGGCAGTGTGTCCTAAATCCAATATCTAAGAAAGTGCCCATGAAAACTGAAGCAGACATGTGCTCACCAATAGAATTCATGTTAACACTCTTGTCTTTGACTTACTATTATGTAATTCTTGTAGCTAGCCTGGCTTATCTTCTATACCTTAAATATTAAAAAAGGACATCCCCCAACCATATAATGATCACACTTCCTGTCATTGAAGTAAACACTTATTTTGGTTCCCAGAGGCTAGAGTATGTGGATTCAAATAGTCCCATCGCTGGGACCTTCAGTGAAGCAGAGCACCATGGCCAAGAGGATAGGATAAGGTAGAGACACTCCATGAAAACCAGGAAGCAGAAAGGGAGCATAGCCACACTAGCTGGATTTCACCTTTCTTCTTGTTGCCCAGAGAACCCAGATTCTCCCCTCAGTCACCAATTATCTCTAGATACACTTTCGAGTGCATGCAGAGAAATTCAACCTAGTAATCTACTTGTCTCTCTCTCCAACCAAACTGAAAATAAAGATTATCACATCATCTAGTTTCAGTAGGATTGGACAGCACACATATGGACAGAACAGTGCAGCACATAGGCAGGCAAAACTTCTTAAGTGCTCAGTATTCTTACTGTAGGCATCTTCATCATCATCTTCATCATCATCTTCTTCATCATCATCATCATCACCATCATCATCATCATCATCACCATCATCATCATCAAGTGTATTCTATACTAAGCATGGCAAAATAGCTAACGCAGGAAAGAAGACAGACACTATAAGATGATAAAAAAAATCAGGAATTATAAATTTACATTAAGGGCTAATGAATAGAAAGACTATTGTACTGAAAATTGTAGTGAGGGAGCTACATTAGTGAGAAAGAGCAAGAAGCCACTCTGGAGGAGATGATGACAAGGAGGTAATCTGTTCTTTCCTCCTACTAGGGTCAGGAGGAGATTGTTCCAGGTATAAGACACAGTAAATATAAAGAATGTGAACAGGGAAGAGGTTCAGTATACTTTTAAATAACTGTCTGGAAACTTAGCATGACTAGAGCTGACTAAGCCAAAGGCAAACTGAAGCACACAGGCCAAATAGAGTGCAATGATGCTGGGGGAGAAAGACTGTGGTCCAAGGGCATCCTAAGATGTGTCCCAACTAAATTTCATGATTGCTTACCCTCTCTTCTCTCCCTCTTCCTCTCTGCTCCCTCCCCCTTTCTTTCCCCCTCCCTCCTCCCACCCCTCTCTCTCCTCACACACACACACACCTCCCCCGTTTCTCTACTTCCTTTTCTTTTGTCTATCATCTGAGTTCCACACCTGGATAATGTCCTCTCAATGATAAATACATGGAATAGATGTTCACAGACATTTTGTGGATATCACATTAAATCCTATTGACAAAAGCTTATAAAAATCCAGTATTTATCCAACCTCTTCCAAGGACCAAGCATCACTCGTGCGACAAAATGCTTCTGTTCAATCATTTGATTCTCGCAGTAGCAAAAGGAAGGGCACATCAATATCTCCATTTAACAAAAGAAAGTCCTGAGTTTAACATCAGAGATGTGAAAAGGTAACTTGTCCAAGGTGACCCAGGTACTCGGCCAGAACACAGATTGGAACTGAGAGCTCTCTGGCTCCAGCATTCACTTCAGTCACAGCCGTTCGACATTTCCCAGGAGCCAGTGTTGATTTAGTGAGCCCATGTCCATTTCTTTTTGGCATCTGAGGTTTTACCTTTCTTGTGACAAGGAACATAGCAGCTAAAAGTCAAAACACTGGCAGGTTGAGTTGCAAAAAGCATCTATTTGTTGTAAATAATGGAGAGTACAGCAAAGATCTGCAGGAGTGGCGCTACTGAGGACTGCTTTAAAAATGTTTTTACGATAAAAGTTCAGAGCTCATGAGAATCTTGCAAATAGAAAGCTAATTTGCCTTATCAATTTTTGTCCACGATGCTTGATCCTCAGGATAATTTGTGAGCCACTACATCAGTCTCACTTATATGATAGTCTTTTATCATATGGATGCAAGATATATTTCTTGCTGTCAAAACTAATCAGAGCATCTCTGGGAACCAAAGCAACCTTGTTTACTTCCTCAGAGATCACAGCAAATGTCCTCTTGGTCTTTTTTTAAATGGTATTATTTTATTTTATTTTATTTTATTTTATTTTATTTTATTTTATTTTATTTTATTTTGGCTGCACATCAAGGCACTTAAATTAAGGACAGTATGTGTTCATTTTAAATGTTGGGTGAGATATACTAAATGCTTGCCTTTTCAAAAATGAATTCACATCTAAAGCCGGAAATAATAGGCACTTTAATATTAACAATTTAAATCAAAGTTTAATGCCTTTAATACCACAAAGACATAAATCCTACATTATGATAACCCCTAGTAAATTAATAGTAAACTAAACATCGGCTTCTGAAACATCTATTCTAAAAGGTATAATACAGATAAGAATATTTAAATACAGAGATTATTGATATGTGCACTGGCTCTGGTATAGCAAAGGGACAGGGGTTGTTTAATTTTAATGTCCCCAGAGGTTGACTTTGCTCATAACATTTATAAAATATTGAAAGACAAGAAATGGTACAGATGTGAATTCCAAAGTTGGTTTTCTCAGTTGCCCTTGAAAGCAACTGTCATAAATCTTGGATGAAGCCAAATAAGGCTGAGGATTTTGATCTTCAATACATTCTTCTCTATCCTTCAAAAGGTAAATGATCCTGATGGAATCAGAGCTCAGCAGAATGGCTTTCTTCTGTGATCTGCATACCCAACGATGCGCGCCGTCATCATTAACACCATGGAGCCCATTCCCTCTTGTGGCTGTGCTTGAGCACTCAGGCTTGAACGGAGTGTTGAGCAAGAGAGGCATTTCCGCATGGAGCTCCCAGGCTTTCCACCTCCTCCCTCTCCCCCTCGCTTTTACTTCCCCCTTCTGTGTCGGCTCAGCAAAAAGCCATCCTGTGAACTGAATGAATAAGAATCAAATACAAACCTGTGCCACCAAGTCCTAGTTAGCATTTTAAAAAGCGTCAGCAAAGGATTTTTTTTTTTTCAGTCAGACTCTGAAAACTGTGCCACAAGAACTTGTGGGAATTAAAGTAGCCCAAGGTTTCTCTTAAAGAAAATACCAAGGCCCTTCCACTACAACATGGAAAGAGGAGTCACTGCCATTCCTATGGTAGGACAGTGTGTCACTTTCTGGAGTCCCACTCAGTCATACATAAGACATGGCATCCTGTCATTAGAGATGGCAATGAATGTGTCTATGTGGGTTTGCAGCTCTGATTCAGACTGCAGGGCAAACCTGGTTAAAACAACCACAGAGAGAACCATCTATCTTCATAAATTCAGTTGCAAAGAGAAATTCATCATGTTTACTGTCTTTAAGGAAGGAACGAGGCTTGTAATAAAATGCTCTCTGGTCCAGATTCTCTGTATTTATAGGATCCCTTTCTTTCTGCCTTTCACAGAGCATGGCACATTCTAAACCACTGGCTGCACCTTCATTTGCATAACATAATAAATAAGTTATGGTCTCAAAATGAAAAACGTGCCTGGAGAGGGTGAGAGAGGGGTGTCCCTTCCATGGTAAGTAACATCCTTGAAGAGGACGAAACTGCCGAGCTGAGCATTTTGAACGAAAATATGCAGTAGAGACAAAGGACCTTTGTGATGAAAATACATCCTAGCCTTCTATCTTCTTTCCCTCCAGAACTGCAGACAGTTATTGTGGGAATGTGTTCACTCTTTTGACACACATTTATAGAGTATTAATATGTTCCGAGCAATACAAAAATACAAATATGTGTGCAAAAGTCAGGAAATGTCTGAGTCAATTTTCTTTGTCTTACTTTTAAACGATATATTTTTGCCATCAGGTGCACACACACACAAATATATATTCTCACAATATGAAATAGATACCTTTCATTAAAGAAATGGTCCAAAATGGGCTTCCAGGCATCTGGTCTGGTGCTTCTACCCCATCCCAAAAAAAAGAAAAACACAGTGGTGACTAATAATGCAGGCTGAAATCAGGGAAACTCAGGCTGGGAGAATGTTCCCCTACACATGCCTGTGTGAGTGTTCCTGACCTGCCTGTTGAACAGTGTGTCCCTTGCTTAGCTATGTCCTCTAAGTTACATAATTTCATCACTCACACTAGCACCCTAGAAAATTCATATTATCTTAACTTTATTATGTGACTTCCAATGATCTTTTAGTGTTTCCTTGTTGCTTTGGGATTTGGTTTTGGTGTCACATTACAAATGCAGATTAAAAACAAAAACAAGAAAACTAACATTCTAGGAACTTAGACTCCTGCAAAAGCCTAGGTGTCCAGCTGCCTGGGTTGATTTTTGTTTTGTTTTGTTTTGTTTGTTTTGCTTGAGGTTTTTTTGTTTGTTTGTTTTGTTTTTGTTTTGGTTTGTTTTGGTTTGTTTTGTTTTGTTTTGTTACCTAAGACCTTGCACTAGTTCACATCCTTGGGAAAGGTTTGAGCCTGTGACAGCTCTCATTTCTTGCTTCACATTGTAGGTGCTAGTCCTCATAGCATGAGGATTAAACACAAGGGAGATAAAGCATATGGGACACTTGAGGAGAGATGCCTAGTACACGGTAAGCACAAACTAAGGGAAAAAACTATAATTCTGTGTGAGAAACTTAAAATTCAATCTCAACAGAAAACTGTTAAGCTACAGCTAAGTTACAGACATTTAGAAAATTGCACCAGAAAGGCCACCTTTGTGGAGATCTTCCCAAGTCCTTGGATGGACTAATAAGTGGGACTACCATCATACTCTACCAAGCCAGAATATTTTCATTATTTTTAGACATTTCCATAAATGTATATAACGCATTTTTATCATATTCGCCCTCATTGCTCTCTCTGCTGCCTTCCTCTTGCCAACCAGCTTCTCATTCCATTTTCATGTATATCTTTCCCACAGAGAATTTCATTAGGATTTGAACCTGGAAAGAGTGAGGGGCTAGTAGTCACCTAGTAGATATCCATGGGACAGGATGTCTCAGCAGTCCCAGTCTGCTGTTGAAGCATTCCTAAAAATCCACTGGTCTTCAGTTTATAATGGAAGACTCAAGAAGTTGAGTTCTGATGCCAGTGAAAAGAGGCCAAGCAACAGCAGCAGAGTAGATGAACTCACAAACCATGCAGATGAATTCACCAATAAGACACAGAGTCAAAGAGGCAAATGGTGTACATCTGGACCATTGCCAGAAGGTGACACCCACACTTGGTATGAGTTTCCCTTCTTCAATAACCTCACAGGTGTGCCCAGAGACATTTTGCTTAAGTGGTTCCAAATGCAGTCAAGTTGACAACCAAGTTTAACCAGCATAGAGAGTAAAAATATTTCCTGTTTAATTAAACCTTAATAGCATGAAAAAGTTAGAAATTGAGCAGTGGATAGGGGCTTTCCTGGGAAATTAGTCAATGTAGCTATAACATCTACAGGGCCATCTGGATAATAAGACAATGAGCTTAATACATAATCTGACTCTCTCTCTGTCTCTCTCTGTCCCTCTCTCTTTCTTAAAGAGTGTCTCACCATATAGCCCAGGCTGCTTTCAACATCATACTCTTCCTGCCTTCAAGTATTAGAACTACATTCGGATGTCACCAGCCATGGTGAAACTGACTTAAACAAACATATTCCAAAGGAAGTGACTTGTGAGGAAACCTACTGCCCTGCCCTTCCACATTGTTCCTTCAATTGTAGCAATGACCTAGATAAAGATATAGGGAGCATATTAAACAAGTTTAACGGTGCCACAGACTGGGAAAGAATCGCTAATAAAGGAGATGTCAAAATGAAAGTTTAAAAAGTATCTTTAAACTGGAGCATTAAAGCAAAGCCCAGGAACGTTAGAGAAATAAATATGAACTCCTACTTTCAGATTCAAAATAATCAATTGCTGGGATGCAGAAGGGTTTGCAATATTTTGTATGGATTACAAAAACTGCCTATGGGTTATAGTTGACCACAGGCTTAATATGGACAGTCAAAAGGTTGTTGTGTCAGAGAATAGATTTGCTCGACTTTGCACTGAGCAGCTGTAAATGCCCCAATAAGCTTGTAAAAAGAAAAGTCAGCAGTTTTTTAATTCTGTTGTGAAGGAATAAAATCAAAAACACAGTTTAGTTGGCTGTGGATGGGTTTCTGGCATTAGGATACCATACCTATAGACTTCTAGGATGTCTTCTGTGGATTTCAACATCTCATTTAAACTGTATCTTACAGTTCAGTACACAAAATATAAAGAACTATCAACATCAGCTGGACTTTAGGAGGTCATGAAGACCCACCCATCACATAGCATCTTTTCTCTTCATTTTAGAGATATTCCCTTCTTCTGGGCATCCCATCACTCCCTCTGCACTCGCCCCCAAATTTTGCATTTTTTTGCCATAGCTATCAGGTTCTTTCTAGTGCCAAAGATGACACTCCACAAGGCAGAGCCTAGCTTCTGAGAGCGCTGAATGATTTGAAATATAAGTGCTTGGGTAAACAAACAAATAAATAAATGGATAAAATAAATCTGTACTTCTCTGTTTTCCCTAGGGGATATTTTTGCCATCAACTTTTTTTAAAAAAAATCTCTTAGAAAGAAAGAAAAAAGAAAGAAAGAAAGAAAGAAAGAAAGAAAGAAAGAAAGAAAGAAAGAAAGAAAGAAAGAAAGAAAGAAAGAGAAAGGAAGGAAGGAAGAAAGAAGGAGAGGAAGGAAGGAAGAAGGAAGGAAGGAAGGAAGGAAGGAAGGAAGGAAGAAGGAAATGTTCAAAGAGACTTAAACTACTTTCTGGTTAAAATGTCCCCTGATCCTGATATAATTCAATCTAAGTATTCTTCCGTGGATTCAAAAGTTCAATTCTCCTAAAAATTGCAAAGTAATGCAACTATTTCCCCTTTATATGGAATCATTTTTGCCAAGTGAAACAAACCCATGGCCACAGGAAAGCTAATGTTTCTGTTGTATTGCTTTTCAGAATTTAAAGCAATGATGATCTAGCGCCAGCTTCCCTTGGAATATCAGGAAAGGGTCACATATACACTTCCCCAGTGAGTTAGTTATTGCAGTTGTAAAACCCAAGCCCTCTGTAGCCTCCACTAACACTGATTTAAAGCCCAATTCTCTGAGCACACAATATAAATCCTTCCAGCCAAATGTCCACTGATCTGGAACTGGAATTCACAAGACAATCATCTTCAAAGAATCTTATCGTGCAACTAATGTAATGCAATAAATTAAAAAAGAGCAGCTTGCTTTCTCCTTCTTCTGGCACAGTAGGGAAGGAAAACCACAGGGGAAAAAAAAAAAAAACACAACTAGCAAACTGCAGAATGGAGCTGGATCAGTAACGCATATCCGCTTCAAGTTTCTCTAATTTAGATACCTGAAATTCATTTGCTTCTCTGCTGGTTGTTTTACAAGAGTTATAAACGTACATGATTTGTTAATGCAGCCTTCTCTGTGATCTTGTGATGCACATAACAATATTGGTACCTAGTTATCCATCATGGCAGAGGTTCTTAGGTTTATTTGATGTTACATATCTGTTAAAGTTTTTACATGCCTCACAGATAAATGATTAATTCAATTCTAGTTGCTTATTTGAGCCAAGCCTTGGTGGTGCAGTTATTTTCCTACCTGATTTTTCCCATTTTCCCCTTCCTTTTTAAAACATTCTTGGCCAGGACAAAAAAGGAAAGTGCTTTAATCCTCACTTATCTTTAACTAAATTGTTCAATGATTGCAGGCAAACAATAAGTCACAAAGCAGACACCCAGATTCGGACAGTAATCTATGGGCACATAGATCATCCTGCAATGGTACATTAATCATTGCTCTTAAAGACAGAGCAAGACGGATGACATTTTTTCAATTGTGTCTATTGCAACTCAGCAACATTCAAGAATTTTTAATCTCAGTCATTTCTGCCCATAGAGATGGCTGTATTTTCATCTAGAATCACATAACAGCTCCACCCCCAAGCAGCATGAATACAACACCTGAAAAGTGGAACTCTTTCTCAACACAGCAAGGTTGCTCTAAACAGTCAAAGAGACCTGCAGGAGTCATGTGCCTTTCCAACACCATTCCAGCCTAAAAATAAAAAGAACTCATGACAAAAATCCAAGGCCTACTACCTCCATGACCTTCCTTGGTCTGGTCATCAGTGCTACAGTGGGACAGTGAGGACAACTACACACGTAGGCAAAATCCCAGTGAATTTTTGCTGGACCTGTTAAACATTTCAAAAAGATTTCCACTGTTGTTGTTCCAAGTATGTTTAATTGTGGATGACCCTCGTGCTCTTTATTAAGCTGAAGGTGTCTAGTTCAGTATTAAGAACTGCATGCAAAATAGCAAGACACCAGAACCTCCATTATATCTGGAAAGGAGATTTTAGGTAAAGGTCTATACACTTCCCATCCTCACTCTGGGAGAACAAATCTCTTTGAGACAGAATCTCTGAGTGAGTATAAGCTCCTGCTGCTGTCCTAATTCTCTTGGTAAGTATAGAGCCTTTCCTCCACACAGACAGTTTAGGATCCCCAGCTAACTCCTAGCATTAATGCAAATGAGGCTTTCTTTCTAAACATCAAGCTGTTGGGCATCATGTATATCTAGCATATTAGTAAATGACCAATAAATTCACTTTGTATAAAGAGAGCCCATAATTATGTAGACATAGGCTATTGTAAACAGCCTATTAAAGTTAATGAGATTCTTTATAATAGTCTTTTTTGTTTCAAAATATTTAGCCATTTCTTCTGAATGTCACTTTAGAGTATATCATGTTGTTAAAAGTTAATGATCTCAAACTCGATGGTTTCACCATCCTTCTGGCAGGAATTCAGCTTTTAGGTTAATTTCCACCTTCTGAGATGAGTCAAGAGTCTTGTGAGGTTCCTAATCATATGGCCCCCATTTGTGTCTCTTACGTCTACCTGAAACAAGCCTGGGTCATCTAAACCTGACATTTGCCAACCACTCATCTATTACCACACACATAGATAGATAGCACATTTTAGTGTCAAGTGTAGGAAGGTCAGAAATACAACCACATCCAGGCTCTCCAGGTTTCCCAGGCTTCCCAGGACTTCTTCAGTGGTTGACAGAAAAATAACCTAAGAGATACTAGCAATCATCGCCGTACAGGAAAATGAGAGCAATTGGGAGGAGCTAGAGTTCAAACAGAAGCTTCTAGCATTGGGATAAAAGTTAGAGTGATTCTAGAAAGAGAAACCTCACAGTAAAATCAAATAAGACGATTCATGCAGTATGATTAGCGTAGTGCTTGAGTGATTGCTGGCAATGAGCTGAGACTGTGCTGGGAAATGCAAGGTCTTCACAGGTGTCCAAGGATAAGGACGACCCTTACTCATGCTCATGTGTCCAGTTGTTACTGCAGTGTCTGGAAGTTAGAAAATGCTCACTTAAAGCTTTTGTTGTGGCAGGCATCTGGAACCCTAACATTTGGGAAGACAGGTTAGGTGAATCGGAAATTTAAGAGCTACAATCCTGAGGTGCAACATAGATCCTGTTTGAAAAAAGAAAAATAGAGTCAGTTATTCTATGATTGTTTGTTAAACTGAATTCACTAGAACTTAACAAAGAAATGTCACTATTAAGAAAAGTAGAAAGGTCGAAAGACAAATCAAAGAGCTAAATGGCAAAAACCAAAGTGAGCAAAATGAAGGGCAGAGAGGTAGGTAGCATAAGCCTACTGTTGACCAATGTCCCAGATAAACAGTGCCCACAAGGTTACGGACACATTCCCTCCTGGGTTCTGCAGTCCAGAGTCATCCCAAACCAACACAAAGCAAGTCAATGTTGAAAGCATGGGCCTCTTTGCTTTTCAAAATATAAAAGTGAATACTACTTGAATCCAACAAATCTTGTAGTTAAACAGAACAAATGTTAAAGAGGAAGGGGTAGGCACTCAAGATCATCTAAGAAAATCCATCTCCTGAGGTTAGAAAACGAAGGGAAAAAGGATGACCCAATTTAGCCAACTCCAAAGAACCTGCCTTGCTGTTAACTGTAGCAATCACTAGTACATTTTTAGTATACAAATTTGCTTTCTCTTTAGTAAATGATAAATTATATGAATATATACAAAAATTTTTAAATAATTTTGCTATGAATTTTCAGTAAATGTTTGATTTCTGTACCTATTTTATATACCTATTCTGTTCCTACTGAAGATTTTTCTAATGAAAATGTGAAAACTGAAAATACCTAATTTAGTTCTTTAAAGGAAGTTGGCAGAGAGCACAATAATGGGCCATAACAGTCACAATAGGTGCCATTTTCCTAGATCACTAGCAACTTTTAGGTCCAACTGTGTCACATGTCCCGTACATTGCTTAGCAATACAGTGCAGTGTAGATGATCACCCACTTTTGTTCAAGAGCAGAAACTAGCATTTAGTAAGTGTAATAATTATATAGACAGAACAGTCACATTTAGACTCAAGTCAGGATAACTTGAACTGAATCCTTAGTCATTACCATAAATACTGCTGGTATTTGACAACAAAACAGGCTTTGACCTGCTATATGTTTTTAACTTCTCCACCATTTCCTGAGCTTTGCCTTTAACCATGCAGGGAACCAAAGACTCCAATAGGCAATAGATAACAGTTTGTGAATTTCCTAAAACTGAAAATATCAATCTGAAGATATGGCTAGACACAGTTTGCTGGGGTGAGTTAAGTTTACTGTGAAAGCAGTCTTTAAATGGAGTTGTGATTCAAAAACACATCAGTAACTATTGCATTAAACTACACATTCGAAAACAAAGGGCATTACCTGGTAATAATCATACCTCTTTGGAAAATAGTAAGGTTAGATAAGGTACTAAATAGGGATGGCTGAAATCTAAATAAATGTAAGGTTACTGCAGTCAGTGGACAGTCTTTATATCGCTTAATTTTAAAGTACAGGTGAGCCAGGCAGTGGTGGCACATGCCTTTAATCCCAGCACTTAGGAGGCAAACAGGTAGATTTCTGAGTTCGAGGCCAGCCTGGTCTACAGAGTGAGTTCCAGGACAGCCAGGGATATATACAGAGAAACCCTGTCTCGAACCACCCCCCCAAGAAAGTACAGGTAAAGGGACTGAAAGAGCTTGAGAGATAGCTTAGAAGTTAGGAGTGTTGTCCTTCCCTGACAGCCTCTTCTGGCCTCCTTGGCTACCCACATACTTGTAACATACACTCATATAGACACATAAAGACACACAAAATCGATCTCTCTGTGTGCCTCTGTCTGTCTCTCTGTTTCTCTGTCCCTCTCTCTGTCTCTCTCTCTCTCTCTGTCTCTCTCTCTCTCTGTCTCTCTCTCTCTCTCTGTCTCTCTCTCTCTTCTCTCTCTCTCACCACACACACACACACACACACACACACACACACACAGTGGGGCAGGTATAGGTAAGGATGAATAATAGAAAACTGGGAAAGGAAAGGAACACTATCAAATATAGTTTTTCTAAGACATACGATTTGAGGAAGATCGTCTTTGTTGCTGATTCTTAATTATTACTCCTCTTTGTGTCTGGAAAGTTGGCTCAGTGAATAAGAGCACTTGTGGCTCTTGAAGAGGACCCAGGTTCAATATCCAGCACCTACATAATTTCTCATAACCATTTGTAGCTGCAGTACCAGAGGATCCAATGCCCTCTTCTGAATTCCTTAAGCATCAGTCATGCATGTGGTGCACATGCATGCGTGCAGGCAAAACACTCAAACACATAATAAAATAAATGAATCTTTAAAAAAAAAGTTATTATTTGTGTGAGAAAGAAGGAAAAAATTCCATTTGTCCATAGCCATAACCACTCCCATCTATACAAAGAACGATTTGATCACTTGGCAAAGGTAAAGAGAACATTTTGAATCAGGTCTCAGAACAGGACCTAGAAGAACCCAGCTCACAACAGCTGCTCAGCAGAACTCAGACACATCACATGGATCTGAACAGCATGTCTGGCATCACACAAATCTTGAAAGTAGAAAGTTGTGGCTGAGGAAGGAAGGACATCTTTTAAAGTTCATCTCTTCTCAGTAGATCCTGTTATCCCAAATGCCAAGTGTGTTCTTCCCTAAACCACCACAAATTCTAATTCCAGATTTTTCCCTCATTGAATAGAATATTCTCCACAACTTTTTTGCTGTCACTTCTCAGCTTCTGATTTCCCTTTGCCACAATGCCCTCATTAAATCAACATACACATCAAGTAGTACAAGCACACGGAGACACACATAGACACAATACAGCTAAATGCAAAGTTCATGACTAGGAAATAATATTCTTCTATTGGTCTAATTCATATCAAGCCTGGTTCCCAATGTACTTTGTCTCTTACACATAACATCTAACTCTGCAGAAAAAATGTCCTTTAAAGAAATAGGAAAATTCTCTGGAGGCATGTAGTCAGTTGTGGTTTGTTTTATCTTGTTTGTTTGTTTGTTTGTTTGTTTGTTTTTAAGATTGGTGGGGTTTGGAGGTAAGTATAAGCTTTTTGTGCACCTGGAAAAATGTGTTAGTTTTATTTTTATTTTATTTGGGATCAAGAGGATTGGGTTTACTTTTTTTTTCCTACTGAAAAAAAGAAAAAGATAAAGTGATTTGGCCTTTCCAATCTTAGACCAACCCTGAGGTCCTGAGTTCAACCTTTCTCCAAAAAGAAAAATGTCAGAGCTGAAATGCACCCAATTTCACCTAATTTTCTGTGCCTCACTCTTCAAGAAGATGGATTGAGATGGCTCCCTTCGCTGAATGGGCACAACTAACTTGAGAAAATAAGAAACGTAAGCCCATGGTTTAAGTAACTGCACTATAGTGAGGCAGGTTCTTAGGCACTGTGTGCTATTCTCACTAATAGCTGACCGGGGCAATTGTGTAATTATGCACAGCACTCTCTCTATTGGCAAGAGTCATTGATCCTTAAGTGTACACTTTCTGGCATCCAATAAACTAGGACGATGAGCGAGCAAGGTTTTCAGCTCCCGGAACAGCAAAGGGCTAATTAGTTGCATCTGCAGATTAATGACTTTCAAGTAGAAAGGGTGAAAGCAAAGGGAGAAGCCACAACCACGGTGACAGAATGCAAATAAAAGTATTTATAAGGGCAGGAGGAAGGGTGGAGGCCAGGAAGGGCCATCGATTGCTTTTACCCTCTACATTGTGACACATTCCAATGAGGGAGGGCATTCTGCCAATCTGGTTGTCTTCAACACAGCTAAGACATAAACAGAATCTATTGATAGATGTAGGCAAGGCCAAGAGGAGAGATGGAAAGAAATTCTCCACAGAAAGAGCAACAGAGATTGAAAAGCTTTGCCACTGCAGCCAGTCTGCCTTCTCTTTGTCAAAGCAGCTTTGAATTTCAGCCAACTGTCCTGCCCTGTCTCTCACCTTCATCTATAAGAAGGTTGACTCAATCACTTGCTAGGGAACTTCCTAGGCAGTGTACAGAATAACACGCTCACATTCTTTGTTATTCTCATTTCCCAGGACAACTTTATGCACAAGGAATTTGTCATCTTATTTTTAACCCTGTCTCCCACATGAAATGAAAATGTTCTTATGCCCTTGATATATTATATTAGTAAAAGATCTTTCTCATTCATAAAATCAAAAGCAAGGGTTGGAGGTGAGAATCATGCTAAGGTAGAGATCACTGTTTCCTAGACTTTGGGATGCTGTTAATTAAAATTTTCTTAAATTTACACACAGAGAGACATAAATAACAATTAAAATAAGCAAATAAAATGGAAGGGGATGGTGGAGAAAAGACTCATAAGTAAAGGGCACTTGCTCTTCTTCCACAGGACCCTAATTTATTTCTCAATAACTGAGTCAGATGGCTCACAACTGCATGTAATTCCACCTCCAATACCTGGTACTCACACCTGTATACACACACATATATACACACACACACACACACAGAGAGAGAGAGAGAGAGAGAGAGAGAGAGAGAGAGAGAATATTTTAAGTTTTAAAATCATTTTAATAAATTTTTAAAAATTGTCTTTAATGATATTTAAGAGACTGATACAAAATTTTTCTTACCTCAAACTATTACTGAATGTTTCATTTACCATAACCATAATTGAACTAGTAACTATTACTGAATGTTTTATTTACCATAACCGTGATTGGACTAGTTAGTTTTGTTTGTTCATCCACTTAACACCCCTTACAGTCACCTTCAAAGAAGGTATCTTAACTGAAATGTTTGTTGGCCGGTTGGTTGGTTGATTGGTTGGTTGGTTGATTGGTTGGTTGGTTGATTGGTTGGTTGGTTTTGGTTTTTTGCTTCTATCAAATTGACCTGTGAGTACGCTCATAGGACATTTTCTTGATTGATGTGGGAGGACCCAGGCTACTGTGCCTAGTACAATCCCCAGTCAGAAAAGTAAGTGAGAAAAAAAAAAAAAAAAAAAAAAAAAAAAAACAGAGAAAACAAGTCAGTAAGCAGTTTTCCTCCGTGGCTCCTGGCTCCTTTTGTGTTTGAGATCCAACCCTGATATTTCTTGGTGATGGAATAAGACTTGGAAGTATAAACCAAATAAATGCTCTCCTCCTCACATTGCTTTTGGTCATGGTGTTTATCACAGCAACAGAAAGCAAACTAGAGCAACTGTTGGATAAAAGATGGTTTATAGGTAGAACTAGAAAAGAGGAAGACAAATGTTGTGTGGAGTTCCTCTCTCCAGGTCTGCAGATGTGAACTTATAACCTGGAACTTATAACTGCAGAAAACAGGAACATAAACGGGGACAATGGGATGAGGGATCAATAGAAGAGAGAATAACAATGCACAAGTGATTTGAAAGGGAAATAGAAAAAGTAAGGGAACATCAATTATGGAGGAGAAAATAAATGGAGAAAGAGGGTAGATGGTAAAATAACAGTAAAGATGTCTGAATAAGTCACAAGGAATCATATTATCTACATACTTAAAATTGCATATAATATAACTAAGTTTGTATATATAAGTACATATACAGTTTAAATAAGTGTTCCACCTAGGCTGATAATAGTTTTCACAAGAGCCATATATTCAATAAAAATCTTAACATTAGGCATAACAAGCCCCATTTTGAGTTGTTGGTCAGGGTTATCCAAAGATCCCCAAAATATTATAAGCTATTGCTGCTGCCCTTAATTATCTCCAAGAGACAGAAGATATTATCCATATCTATTGGAAGTCTCTATTGCTGAAGATACCGTGTACTCCAGACACAGCACCCAGAGGACCTACGTTACATCTGATCTGCAAGCCTCCTCCCTGAGGAGTAGCTTTCATGATAGCAGAAAATGCCATGCACACTTCCAAGGAAGAGAAGTAACTGATAGTCCTACACAAATGTTATGGCTATGAACAACAATGACCAGCATTGTATAAAACCCTAAGGGTTCAATAGTGGCATGCATACCTTGGTGTTAACTAACAGCTCTCTAGTTGGAGATAAAAGGTCTGCTCAACTGGAGGGAAACCATACTAGGTACTAGAAACCTAGCAAAATACGCAGGGCTCATGAAGTCATGGAGCTTGGAAGAGAACCCACAATTGTCACCTTACTAAACCAGTATAATTCCTAACCACATTCTAAATATTTACCTTTATATCCACAAGTAAGTCCTTAACTCTCATTAATGAAACTTCTCTGTGCAACAGACAAAGACTGTTACAGAAAAACACAGCTGATCCAAATTCAGAGAATAGAGGAATGTAGTACCTAGTCCCAACTACATACATCTATTACACAAATCCTGTATCTAAGGCTCAGAGATCATTGCAGAAGAGGGAGCAGAAATATTATAAGACCCAGAGGAATAGCAAGCTTGCTGTGAGATTGTCTCCTTGAAATATCTGAGAGGCTACAGCCATGAAGTCTTAACAAACTACACAAAACCAGAACAAGAATGACACCAGTGACACACTAACATGGAGGAGGGACAGCTCAGGGGGCCTGAACCCTAGACAAAGAACTATGGGCAACCAAAGAATTCTGGGAGTGAGAGAGAGATCATCATCATCTTGAAGAAAGAAACCTCCAATTGATTACCAATACCAAGTGGTTACCCCTGAGATCATATATATACAGGTAACATAATCAGGTTACATTCATATTTTAGGAAAGTGTGTGTGTGTGTGTGTGTGTGTGTGTGTGTGTGTGTGTACGTGTGTGTATACGTGTGTGTACAAACACATTTGTAAAAACAATTAATGAAGAAAAGTTTCTTAGAAAATTGGCAATAGTTCTACCTCAAGACCAAGCTAAACCACTCCTGGGAATATACCAAAAGATGTTCCACCATCCCACAAAGATACTTGCTCAACTATGTTCTTAGTAGCTTTATTCATAATAGCCAGAAACTGGAAACAACCCAGATGTCCCTCAGTTGAAGAATGGATAAAAAAAAAAAAAATGTGTTTTTTTTACACATTAGAATACTACTGAGCTAGTAAAAACAAGAAAATCATGAAATTTGCAAGCAAATGGATGGAGACTAGAAAGTATCATCCTGAGTAAGGTAATCCAGACCCAAAATGACATGCATGGTATGTACTCACTGATAAGTGGATATAGCCATAAAGTACATAATACTCATGATACACCCACAGACCCAAAGAACTTAATTAAGAAGGATGGCCCAAGAGAGAATGCCTAAATCTCACTTAGAAGGGAGAACAAAATAGTCATAGGAGGCAAAGGGAGGGAGGGAACTGGGTGACAAAGGTGAGAGGGAAGAAAATGGGCCAGGATCATGTGTGGGAAGACACAGGGAAAAGGCTCAGCGAGCCAGGAGAATGAATGCACATCTGCAGCAGCCAGGAGTCAGGGTGTGGAGGGAATCTCTAGGAAGTCCTAAAGATCTGGGTTGGGGGAGGCTCCTAGGAGTCAATGCTGGTGAACATAGCCTAGATGCCTAACAATGGGGACATAGAACTTGAAGAGGCAACCTCCTGTAGCCAAGCAGGACCCCCCCGTGGAGGGATAAGAACACCAACCCAGCCCACCCACAAAACTTTCAACCTAAAATTTGTCCTATCTAAGAGAAATTCAGGGACAAAGATGAAGTAGAGACCAAAGGAATTCCCAACCAAACAATAATGAGCCCAACTTGATACCCATTCCACAGGCTAGCACCAATTCATGACACTATTAATGATACTGTTTTATGCTTGCAGACAGGAGTCTAGCATAACTGTCCTCTGAGAGGCTCTCCATAGCAGCTGACTAAAACAGATGCAGATACCCACAGCCAAACATTGGGGACTCTTCTGGAAGAGTTGGGAGAAGGATTAAAGGCTCTGAAAGGAATAGGAACCCCACAGGAAGACCAACAGAGTCAACTAACCTGGACTCCTGGGAGCTCTCAGAGACTGGGCCACCAATCAAACAACATACATGGGCTGGAATGAAGCCCTCATCACATATGTAGCAGTTTCCATGTGGTTTCCCCAACAACCAGAAGGTAGGCTTTCCCTAAAGCTGTAGCTTGACTTTGATATTCCCAGGGCTGCCTTGTTTAGCCTTAGTTGGAGAGGATGTGTAAAATCCTGCAGAGATTTGTTGCACCAGGGTAGGGGGATACCAGGGGAGGTAGGATCCCTCTTCTCAGAGGAAAAGGGGAGGGGTAAATCGGGGAGGAAATGTGTGAGGAAGGACTTGAAGTAGAGGGGGCTGATATTGTGATGTAAAGTGAATAAATACATTAATTAAAAAGAAAAAAGAGGCCACAAATTTGAGAGAGTAAAAAGGTCTCCTTTGGAGATGTTGGAAGGGGAAGAAAATGGGGAAATGATGTATTATAATTTTAAAAATTATTGTGAAGAAATTTTTAAGGAAATGATATTTTAAAGCTATAAAAAGGGTAAAACTTTAAATATATTTAGCTTGATTGAAAGCATATTTCCCTCTTATTATAACTCTCATTTTCTCATATAGTGTTAAGATTTTTCTGACCAGAGTATAAAATCCAGTGGAGTTGAGCTCATAAGAAGGCTCCAGGGCATGATCTGTAAGGATAAAAGTTTCATCTTTGGGCCAGCTTTTCTAGCAAACCTCACACATAAGCAAGGTTACAGCTTGCCTGTAAATTCTCATTGCAATCTTTACTTTTCTTGCATTGCACTTATCACAACTGTTATAAACATATTTTTGTTTGCTGTCTGCTCCCTTCTTTGTTCACAATCTGTCTCCAAGATCTAATATAGCACTATCCATAATAGGCTCACTGAGTTGTTTTTTTTTTTTTAAACTAGATGAAATTAAAATCACATTCTAGTTTCTACTCTGTCACTCACAAGCCAGATAACCTTTGTTAAATCATTTAATCAAGCTGTTTCATGTCTTGTAAAGCTTGTTTGGGGGACTAAATCAGATGGTGCATGGAAATGAGCTGTGGCAATTGTAAAATTCTGTGTAGCTGTAATCTTCCCCTCAATACACACACACACACACTCACACACACACACAGAGAGAGTGGATAAGCAAGAGACATGTTTATCTTGTTAGATTGTCAATTAAATCTCTCAGTCTAGCTAACTATGACTCCCAAGATGACTTGGGATTTCTAGAAGACAGCGAAAGGATCTCAGGACTGGGTGTAAGCAGTATGGTGTCTAGTTTCTTCTCTTCTACCAAGGAGCTATAACATCCATTGTGAGTTTGTTTCTTAACAAAAACAGAAAAGAAAGGAAGAGAGGAGGGAGGGAGGAAGCAAGGAAAAAGAGAGGGAGAGAAGGAGGGAGGGAGGGAGGGAGGGAGGGAGGGAGGGAGGGGGAGGGAGGGAGGGAGGGAGGGAGGGAGGGAGGGAGGAATGTAGATCAGCCTCAAAATGTCAACCACAGGAATGCTTTCCATAGTTAAAATACATAGGAAACTATGCAGTAAAGGCTGTACCTTGCCCGTTAATACACGTTACTGAGCATTTGTAATTTGCTTGGCATTTTTATGTAACTTAATTAATTTTGAATTATTCTAAATAAGATAAGTTAGCTATTTTAAATTAAAGAGATTGCTATGGCACTTTCATACTGTATTTGACTTTCAGGTTTAGTACCTGGAGCCATCTGCTAGGTCACTTTGCTTTGCTTTGTAACATCTCTCGCAGCATTAGTATGTCTCATAAAGACTTTTAGTATTTTCAAAACTGACATTATATATGAGAACATAAATTGAAGGCATAGAGATGTGGTTAAGCGATAGAGCATATACCCAATACATACAAAGCCTTAGGGTCAATCTCCAATGCTACGAGACTGAACAGAAAGTTGAAATTCCTCAAATTTCATGAATGTTCATTGAATGCTATAAAAGAAATTGCACTTAACTCAACTCCACTAAAAGAGAAATCAGGGAGCAGGAGAGGCTGTTAAAGGATGAGGTAACAAATGAAAAGAAGATGAAGGATGTTCAGGGGGAGGTTGGTTAATATGGTTTACAGAACTGGTTCCAGAGCCAATAAACTCCATGATGGTTCATCTTCATAGTCCAAATCCAACAGTGTCTAACCAATTGTATTTTTGATTCCATAGGCCAGTGGTCTGTCTCCAGTTTTTAGTCATCTTTCTAGCAATGTGATCTGCTTTTTTACATTATGAAGAAATGTGAATGTCTTACATTCCTTATTAAATTTTATTAATATGTGTTGGTTCTACAGATTGTTATAATTTGGTTAATACTTCAATACATACATACATGATTCACTGATTAAATTCAACCTCCTTTCACCAGACCTCCTTCCTGTGACACACCCTTCCCAATCTCTATTTTATCACTAGTCTACATTTAGCTCAAATTTTTTAGCATTTTTGTATGAAAAAAATGTACTCAAAACATGTCTTTCTATGTCTGACTTATTTACCTTAACATGCTACTCTCTATGGTTTCATCCATTTTTGCCACAAAAGACAGGATTTCAATCTTCCTTGTAGTTGAATAATATTTCATTGTATGTATACCTTTATCCATTCATCTGCTGATGGACATCTAAACAAATGCTGAATCTTAGCTATTGTGACTATTGCATCAATAAACAGGCAGAGATGTATATAAATGTGTAAGTCATCAGTATGAAGATTCTGCTTCCTTTAGCTATCTACCAGAAACTGTGATAACTGAATTACATAGTAGAACTATTTAATGATTGTTTCAAACCAACAAAGCCCAAAATTAAGGCTAGAAACAGGACCTCAGGCATGAGTTTAATCAAATTTTCAATCTCTAACATTTTATCTTCTTCTTCAAATGAAATTATAAGTTGATTGTTTTGTAATACTCTATCCTAACTTCCGTCTTTTCCATGCTATATAAATATTTCTATGCATATTACTAAGCTTCATCTTGCTGGAGTGTTTGTCCACCATGATAACATCAAGTTTATGAGTCCCACCAGAATTATCACATTTTATTGGGAAAATTGGGGTCCCTTTTGGGGAATTTTTAGTCTCATCAATAAAAGAACTTAAAAATGCACTCAGAAAAAAGCCCAAGGACAATATTATTAGAGTTTAAAAGAAAACCCCAGTGCAGCAAGTTGTCAATGTTGGCCATCGGCTGGAAGAAAAGAATGAAAAAGAGACAGAGAGAAGTCAATGTCACTCATATTGAGCCAGGCTAGACGTTATACATGTGGCAGACAAGCAGCTACGGTGTAGAATGGAGGTTTAGATATACTAAGACCCAAAGTGTTAGGAAAGCATGCTTTTAAAGAGATGAAGAGAAGAAAGGGGAAAGTTATGCTTTTCTGGGTATTATAAAGCAGAATGGCTACAGCTCTGTAAGTGACCGCACTAGGTTATGGGAATTCTGGGAATGAGGGATATATTATCTTCTGAAAAGGATACTTATTCCTCCGACCTCATGAGCATGGCTTAAGATGAGTCTATCTTCCTGAGGGGTGATTTCTTAGGTGAGTGACTTACCAAACTAGATTGACTCTTTTATGTTGTGGATAGCTTGAAATCTTAGGTCAGAGAAGTAGCTTTCTGTAATGTCCCTCCAGGCGCCCTAATCACGGCCACTGTAATAGTAAGTAATATACTGCTCCAAGTGTTATCCCGGTGTTTTTATTACTGTCACTAGCATATCCAGTTGCTCTTGGTCTCAGAGTTCTCTACAAACTCCAGAGCTCTTATGTCTTATGACACACCCTCAACTGTAAGTTAAATACTGCCCATATCTCCCTTTCATTGCATTTAATCACATGGCATATTTACAAGATGAGCCCCAATAAAGAAGGCTTGTTAAATTTAATAGGTCACATTTTATATTTGGGTGAAAGGTCTTAAACCCTTATAAATTAGGGCTTGGATTTATAATCCATGACAAATGTGATGGCAAATACTGATTCCCTAGTAAATTCCTTCAACACTCTAGCCCCCGCCAATGATGGATGGACAGTACGACCATGTGTTATTGTTTACAGAAATGACACTGGTATTGTTTGATACCTGGACAATACGCTTAAACCCATGACAGATCTCATATAGTCAAGACACGCATTTCCATTTTTAAACTTCTACTTCAAAAAAATATACTACATACATATGTGTACACATGCACAGAGAACTTAAACACATATCATACCCTGTGTTCCAAATAAAACAGAACAAACTGACAGAGATTTGGAGTTCCCCACACCAGTGTTTAAATCACTGCAACTGTAGTTTTGGGGGGGAGGGGTTCTTTCTTTCTTTTTTTTTTTTTTTTTTTTTCTTTTTTTCTGCAAATTACAGCTCGGTGATAATTTCCCTCTTGGAGAAAAACCATAGAGATCAGTCAGCTTCAGCCTCAGCATCCTTAATCCTGCTGGTAGACTTTTATAATTTTCTGCTACCAGTGAGTTATTGCTTGACAAGTGTTTAAATACTATACATTGTGAAGTTTAAATAAGGAAATTATTTACACAGGAATATTCTTTAAAGTATATTACCAATTATATAGTTCCCTGAACACTTAATCATGCAGCCAAGTGGAAAACCCTTCAGGAAGTCTGTCCTCTACCACTTTCCTGTAATGAAGGGCACCTCAGGAAATACGCGTTTAATCTCCACAACTGCATTTCAAGTACCTAATCTTACTCTGCACTGCACTCCGCACTTCTTGTCATCCAAACAAAATGCAGGTAAATGATGGAGAAGCTTAGCTTAGACCCTTTAAATATTTACTGGCTAGTCGACTCTTAGTAATACATGCTGTAGTGTTAGACTCAATTTCATCCTCGAGTGGTCTGCAGACAATTTGGACAGGCTTACTGAGAAGCGCAGGATCTTTCCCCGCTTCGCCTTTGAGAAACCATTCCCTTATCGTAAGTGAATTAGTTGAAGAACTTTCCTGCTAGTTGGGGTGTATCAACAAATCAGCCAGGCCCGCTGCACTGATGGCTCACTTATCCCAGCTCCGTTTAGCTGACTGGAGAAAAAAGGCCTATGGAAGGAGGGTCCGCTCTGCCGAGTTCTAGCGGACACTCATCCCAGTAACACACGGAGAGCCTCATTTCCCAAAGTGAAATTGGTATATTCGCCGGACAGAAAACCAACTTGATTTCTATTTCATTTCTTTTCTACAAGAGGGGTCTGCGCCTGAGTGAAGAGCAAGCATGGCTTCCTAACTCTGAGACTGCCTTTAAAAGCTGAACTGTACCCAAGGTCACAGCAAGAAACCAAAGCCACTGAAGAAAAAAACCTTCCAGCTAACTAGTTGTCGTCATCCTTATTAAATGACCCTGAAAATATGATTCTTATCTATATAAACTTATGAAAATATCAGAAATATATAATTAAATTTAAAACTGTATCTATATTTCATTTACGTGCATATGTACATGTGTATTATATATGAAGAAAGGGACTCAGAGAATCAAAACTAAGAATTGAGGAATTTTACTAAGAATGTTCTGCATTGCAAGAATGCTTACAACAAACGGATGTTGCCGCTATCATATTAGTTTTAATAAGGAGGTCATTTTTCCCTATTCACTTTTCACACATTGTGCATTTGGCATTGGAGTACAACGTTGGACTGTAGATGGGAAAACGGAAGCCAGTCCCCTTCACTGTGGAGATACAGCACATAATCCACTGAACCAGAGTCAGAACAGGCTGCAGACATTACCTGAACTCAGCCGACCCTGCAAGCTTTCTGTCCAAGAAGCTAAAATGCTTTTACAGACTCTTCCATCTCCCTCTTTTCAAAGCATCTTTTCTCAAATGTGGTCCATGCTGTACCTGACATTAGTATACTTGTGACTTTGGGAAAATATTTTAATAATGTTTTGTTGAGGGTTCTTAAAGTACTAGTGAATAAGTAATAAATAAATAAATAAATAAATAAATAAATAAATAAATAAATAAATTCCCTAGTCTTGATTCTGCCTGAAGGCTGCAACACAGGATGCCTCCAGATGTCAGAGAGATGAGTCCTTGCTTTCCTGAGGCAAAGGAAGCCAGACCTGCCATAATTACTCTGTTGTGCAGATTGGCACAGTATCACAGCTAACACAGCAGAGAACATGAAAGACCAGGTTATAACATCTCTGCCGCTGTAAATTGAAATAATAAACTTTGGCAAACAAATCAATTTTGACAGCGCTCTCAAAGCAGACTAAGAACAACAGAGGGAAGCTGAATAAATAGGATTAGAAGGCATTTTATTTGATTATTACATCATTGGATGAAGCAACTTGTAATGCAATTCCTCCAAATTGTTAATGCGGTATTCACAAAATGGTAGAAATCAAATTATTGTTATGTTTGACATTCAAAATCACTGATTTCCAGGCTGGAAGGGAATTTTCTAACTTTAGCTCCAAACATTCTCTCTTTAAGCAAACACACAGGTGGGAGTCCACTGTGTAAAACAGTTAAACCCAAGCTTGCTCAGTGAAGGGAAGAGGACTGTTGCTGCCCATTTCCAGATTATAAATCCTCTACCACTCAAGACCCCAGAAAAGGTCCAGGAGAATGAATGGAAATATTCTACCCTGTAGGGGGTAGGGGTGGGGAAACCTCTAGAAAGTACAGGGACCTGAAATAGGAGAGGTTCCCAGGACTCAATGGGGATGACCTTAGCCAAGATGCCCAACAATGGGGAGCTGGAACCTGAAGAGACCACTTCTAATAGATAGACAGGGGCCATAGTGGAGGAATGGGGCCACCCACCCATCTTAAAATTTTTTGACCCGGAATTGTTTCTCTTTTAAAAGAAATGCACGGACAAAAATGGAGCAGAGACTAAAGCAAAAGGCCATCCAGTGACTGACTCAATGTGGGATCTATCCCATAGGGTGACACCAAACCCTGACACTATTACTGATGGATACCATGTTGTACTTGCAGACAGGAGCCTAGCGTGGCTGTCCTCTGAGAGACTCTATCAGCAGCTGACTGAGACAGATGCAAATACTTACAGTCAACTACTGGACTGAGGTGAGGGCCCCTATGGAAGAGTTAGGGGAAGGATTGAAGGAGTTGAAGGGGATTTACAACCCCATAAGAATTACAACAGTATCAACTAACCAGGACCCCTCGGAGTTCCCAGAGACTAAGCCACCAACCAAAGAGCATACACGGGCTGGTCCGTGGTGCCCAGCACATATGCATCAGAAGACACCTTGTCTGGCCTCAGTGAGAGAGGATGTGCCTAATCCTGTAGACACTTGATGCCCCAGGGAGGACGGAGTGGGGGGTAAGGTAGGGGTGTCGGTGATGGGGATGGGGGAGTAACCTTCTCAGAGGCAAGGAGGAGGAGGTGAAGAACTCTTGGAGTGGGGACCAGAAAGAGGGGGGATATTTAGAATGTAAATAAATAAAACAGCTAAAAGAAATCTTTAGGAATCTAGAGTATCATTAGAAAATGATCTCCACCTTCAATTAAATATAAAGACTTTCCAAGCAAATTGTGGCATTGCCTATTAATCCCAGCACAGAAGAGACTTAGACATTAAGATGGCTTGGGCTGTATAGTGAGATCTTGTCACAAATAAGCAACAATGTCAACAAAGGGTTCTATCTCTCTTAAGATTTACTACTAAAAGAGCTATGAAAGAAAGAAGGAGAACTACTGTTAGGGATTATGCTAGGTTACCAACTAGTGATTGTACATTCTCCTCCAATAACCATGACTTCACTAGAACTGATTAGCTAATGTGTGGGTCTGAAGTCCAATGAGAGAGCAGTTGTTTTCCATCAAGGTATGTGTGCCACTATCAACCCCAAAAGGTTAGAGTGCAATATGCTGGTCCTTGATGTGGTTCATAGGCATCATAGCTTAGGAAGGACTGTTGAATGCCTCCATCCTTTAGAAGCTTGCATGGCTCTGCCTGGTACCATGAAAGCTAGTCATCGGAGAGGGGGCACTCATGTCAGTTACAGGAAATTTTTTGTTAAATATATTGGAAGAAATATGGCCTACATTCTCTAATAAGTCTTCCAATATTCTGTTCATCATCTTATGCTTTAACTGTGTTTGGAGTCCAGAACCAACCACTGCTTTTTAAATAATGAAAAGAAATAAAGTTTTAAAAGACAGACTAAGGCTGATTAGAAAGAGGACAAAAGCCTGGAGAAAGATAAAACTACTTCATGCTGTTTAACTTGCGTAAGATAATACTGAGGAAGGTTGTGGGGAAGGATTTCCTCAACTGCACAAAATATCCCTGCAGGAAAATGCTTGCTCTCTGCAGTGGTTCTTCAAGAACCTACCATGTGTGGGGACAAGAATGTGGAGACACAAGAGTTCAGTCTGGCCAAGAGCTAGACATATAAATACATGATTGACACTGCAGTGTCATGTGTACTGTAATCAAGGCACACATGAAGAACAACATGCAGAAGAAGAGTGCTAACTCCTAAAGTGATACAGTTGAGCATGAGCAAGCAGAAAGGAAGGTAAAGAGAGCTTCCATAATGACAATGAGGGGAAATTCCAGACAGAGGAAATAGTATGTGCAAAGACAGAAGACAACAGAGCAGCAGTGACTTCAGAGACTTGCAGCGAGTTCAACAAAGCTAGAAACTGTTGTCTAACATAAGCATCCAGAAAGGTCAGAGACATAGGTTGATGTTAGATAATGAAGAAAACTGCACATCAACTCCTTGGCTGTGCTTATCTCCAGCTAGAAAGAGTATAAAATCAAAATATATCTGCCGAGATGGCTTCCCAACAGCATCCTTTCCACAAGCAACTAAAGAGTAATTCTGGGGAGAAGGTTGTCAATCTCCTTTCCAGTTATACATCATATTCATTTTTATACCATGATGGCTGTTTCAATATCATCCCTGCTAACATTTGAGGACTTTGTCCACCATGAAAGGGAGCCACTGAGAGGCCAGGAAAAGGGTCAGCAGGTAAAGTGCTTTCTATTCTAGCCTGCCAACTTTTGTTCAGTCTCCAGAGCTCACATAAAAATCCAGAGATGAGGACATGCGTTTGCAATGTCAACACTCCTACAAGTGAGCTGGGAGGCAGGCAAGAGAATTACCCAGAGACCTATGGGTCATCTAGGCTGGTACACAGCACAGGGGCTGAAATAAGAGAGCCTGGTTCAAACAGTAAAAGGCAAGAACCAACTCTTGAAAACTGTCCTTTGACCTCCACAAGCACACAGTATAAGCAGCCACACTCTTACACAAACACACACACACAAATAAAATGTACAGAAAGAGAGTCACTAGACAGTTTCTACCAAGTAGGATACACAATCAAATGGCATTCTTTTTTATTAAAACCTCTCTCCATGGAAATATTTATTACATAGTTTTTATACCCTGTGGATTGGCTGTTTCTGACATTTTTTTCACCATTGGGCAACTAAATGGGGGAAACTACAAAAGAGTTCTCACTTCACTTATGAGACTGCTCTGTTATCAACTTCAGAGAGCAACTGCCCAGTTAAATTTTCTACCTTTCTGAGGAACCCATTACATGCAAAAGAGCTCACTGGGAGCGGACCCTCCTTGAGTGACAATCTACAAAAGGCAGAGGCATTGGTGTTGGAATTCTTTTCACACTCCTGTCCTTGGTAACCCTTAGCAGCAGGAAGCATCTGGAAGTGGCCTCCTATCCCCAAGCTGTCCACATGCTTGCCCTCTGTTGCCCCAGAACCAGCTATAGGGCCATAGTGCGCTGCTGAGTTTCAGAGTTCCGCCTGAAGACAAGCCAAGAGCTGTCAGGAGGAAGGAAAGTATTCCAAGGTCACTCAGCAAAACTGGAAAGTGTGGGGAAGGGCGATCAGAATTCATTCAGCTCAGGGGTCACCACCTAAGTCATATCTTTCTGGATATACTCGATTCACCTAAGTTCAGTCCTTTCCATGTGACATCATAAGAAGTTAAAATCTCAGCATTTTCTTTTTAAAATATTTCCATTTCTTGGTAAATCATCACATCAACCATGTCTTGAATTTTTTTTTTCTTTTGCCAGTTTTTCCCTCATATTTCAATTACCTATTTATCTACTACTGTGTGAGCATTATTTTTCCTCATCTTCAGAAGATATGACTTCCCACCTCTCTCTCTCTTTCTCCCTCTCTCCCACCTCCTGTAATTCTCACCTAGTTAAGTCAAGCAGTTTTGCATGCAAAATCTCTAAGGTTTAAAATTTTTTCTTCGGATTAGAAGTTTAAAAAGAAAGAGGGAGTTGCTGACTTTCAGAAACAGTTCTTTTAAGAGTTTTAAGCATGAGGCCACCAGGTCATCCGTTTTGAAGGAATAAGTGTGGATAGCAGTTGTAAACTCCCTGGGTCTAGAAGACTTGTATTCCCTGAGACGATCCCCAGAGTCTCAGGGTCATGGGCACACTATCAAATAAGTTATGTGATCAAAGTGGCCATGTTGGCAGCCTTATGAACATGACCACGATAACCTGATGGAACCATCTTCAGAAGAAGCCCAATTCCTTAAACCTCTTTTCATGATGCTGCTCTTAAAAGTTTCAAGTTGTCTCATTTTCAAGCTCTTATTAATTAATTCAACAATTTATTGAATGCCAGCTGGGCACTAAGCTCTAAATTATGTACAGAGATAAATTAATGAGCAGAAGATACAATCATTCCCCAAATGTAGTAGACAGTTTCCATCCAGCTTTAACGTTGATACTCCCCAGGGAGCTCTGGCAATCCAGACCCACCTCTAGTCCCAGGCCAATTAATTCAAAAGTTCCAGGGATAAAGCCATAATTTTTCAAGAGCCCCAAGTGATCCCAAGGGTGAAAGATAAACACAGTAAACAATTATATAAATAGATGCAAAGATATAACAGTAATGAAAACAGGATTTCTTACATGTTTAGAAGACATTTTCATTCATTAATATATATAACCCAGACTAAGTGGAAACTGCTTGCTCATGAGTAGCTACAAGGGCAAGCATAGCACAGGATCATCTAAAGAAACACTGATCATCCTGGCCATGCTTCCTCTCAATGTGTCAGATCTGTGCTAAGTATATGGGAGTTTCTGGTCATTGCCACCTGCTCCAGTGAATAAACCCCCTGCCTCTCATGAAATGGGGATATAAACTAAAGGCCATGAGCCAAGGTCCTCACTTGCCTGACCCTCCCAAACTCCAGTGAGTTATCTAAACAGAGCCACTTTATTAAAATGCAGTGCTGAGAGGATGCACAGGAGTAGATAGTTATGGAGTGAAAGTTCCGACTGGCAATAGATGCCCAAGCTAAAGGAAAGAGGAGAGCTGATCCACTAGGTCTGTTTGCAGACCTAAAGGGAAAAAATAAATTCTGTAAGGCTCTAAGCAAGATTGTCTGGGATTTGCTAAGGGATATGTGCAGAATCCTTATATAATGAGCTTCTTTAAATAAACAAACAGCTTCTGGCTTTCCAAAGCTTTTGGGTACTGGAGAGGTTATTAAAAAGCAAGAGGTGGTGACTGAGCCTTGTTGCTGCACCTGTGAGAATCCCTTCACATCCGTGTGCGCTCACCTGGTGCACACAGAGGCTCTCAGGAGAATGATTTTGTTCTTGTTTCATTTAGTAATTTTAAAAAGTCCTCTGGAATCACTCATTTGACTTACATCATAGTAGGTAGAACTATACCTATGAATCTATTATTGCTTCGTTATAGTTTTGTTTGATCTCTAGTCTTTGCATGGGTTGTAAACTTTAATCAGATCACTACACTGCCATGTAGTGGTCACAGAGCAGATAATATGGAAATTTAAGGAACGGTAATAATGTGGACACGTACATATCTTTAAAGAGAAAACACTCTTTCCAAAGCCCATGTAATCAAACTTTTAATTATATAATGAGAATATCTTATTTTTAAAAAAAAATATAAGCATACAGGAGTACTGTAAGAAGTGACTTCAGAAGAATTTGCCACTTTTCCCAAGATCCTAAGGGGAAACTAACTAAGGCTGGATTTCATTGCATAAAGGAAGAAAGATTCATTTTAGTAATTATATAAGTTAGGGGGTGTTTTAAACATAGCATAACATGCACATACTTAGTTTTTTCCTGAAGGCTGCCTAGTGAAGCCTACTTTGTAGATGACTGACACAAGACAGAACCCAGAAGCTCTGAGAGGTCCCGGCTGCTAGTCAAGATTCATCCCTAACTCAATTCACATCATAAATGTATAAAGTAAGAAAGGGGAAAATAAGATGAATCTGTAATCAGAATTAGTGTCCAAAGCTATGATCTAATTTTCTACAATAAGGTGAAACCTCCTTTTCAAGATTTCCAGGAACTGACCAAACCTATATGGTAACATTTGGTGGGATTTCCTTGGATTACCAAAGTGCTATACGTTCTGTTAAACATATGAGATAATTCTCCTGCCACATTACTTAACTGCTAGATAGGTCATGGACCTTAGGGGAACCTAACTCTATGGTTCTGCTAAATGAACATAACAATAAAGTGACATATAAGTACACATTGCTGTGGCCATAGATCAGTGCGTTGCTCAATCTTCATCTGAGAAGCTTCCTCTTGCAATAGATGGTCATTTGCACAGAGAACCACAACCGAGTGATATGCAAGGAACAAGAAACTTTGGAATACTACACACTAGATGGTATGGATGTCTGTATTCCACCCCCTTCCCCTAAGACTCTGGATCTATACAGAAGAGGTGGTGGAAACCTTCTGAGAGTCAGAAATGATGAATAACCTTAAGGAAACAACACAGAAAGGTAGGTGCACATATGAACTCAGAGACTGTGACAGTATGCACAAGAACTGTGCAAGTTCAAGTCAGACAAAATTCCAGCAAAGAATGGGAAGTCTAACACAAATTAGACTCCATGGGGTGTTGGGAGGATAAGGGAGAGTTGGGGAAGGGAAAAGAATATGAGAGAAATATAGTGTATGAGATTCTTAAAGAATAAATAAAAACACCATGAAAATAATTAAAAAAATGACCCAATAATAATCTCAACACTCAGATTTGCCATCTAAAAATATCCCAAAACAATTCTATCTGTTACACTGTGTAGTCAGCTAGACCATAAGGCAAAATTACATTTTCCAATGTATAAACATACATAATATGATTCACAAATATTTCACTTACCTCGATAGCTTTCTAATCTTTATGTTATAATACGGTTGCATTCTAAATGATCTTAAGGTTATTTAAAGACATTTGTTGTTTAGACAGGTTTTGCAAAATAGTATGTGGCCAATGTATATCGATTGTTTTTAAGCTATGGCTAAGCCCCAGTTCCACAAAGGACTATGAGGTCAAAATAGGAAGAAAATGTAATAGAACAAACCATTTTAAAAGGACAACATATGTAAAACTAAAAATGACAAAAGCCAAACTCTAAGAATATTATTTATGGTAATTTCTCATTTTTTCACTTGTTCTAGGAAATATTTTAAATGTCTTGATTATGTGCATGCAACAGTTTAGATTAGCTTTGAGGGACTTGTGTGCTAGACATTTAAATTTCTGTCAGTTATTAGACGTATTTGAGGAGAGGGACTTTGGTAGGTTGTCAGTATCAGATGAAGAAGTCAAATGGTAGGACCCAGCATTCTATTAAAGACTTTTTATAAAGTTTTAGGCTATCCTACAATGACATGGCTTTATTGGTCCAACTGACTTTATAAGAGGAGAAAGAGAAATTGGAAGTGATGGCATTGTCCTCTCTCTCTTTCTCTCTCTCTCTCTCTCTCCCTCTCTCTCTCTCTCCCCCCCCCCCCGACCCGTGCAATTTCCTGTACTGCTTTGGACCTCCAAGAGTGAGGAGGTTCTCGACAAACATGGCCCCTTGATCTCGGACTGTCCAGGCTGCAGAACTCTAAGAACTAGCATTACTTTCATTATCAATCACTCCCCCTGTAATATTTGGGTACAGCATCAAAAGAGGTCCAGGTACCTCCCACCTGAACTTAAACTCAATGCTTTTCTTCATTTTTTACCACAGCCTGCCTCAAAATATATTAATGCTCCTAGAATCAATTTCTTTCTAAGGCTTAAGAAGCTCATCAATAATCTAAGCAAACATAAACTCTGAAAAAGTCCAGGAATGAGATGTGGTTAGTTTAGTTTGTGATGCCTGGGGAAAACAAAGACGCATTAGTCTTTCTCATTTCCCAGGGACCCTAATGTTTGGCTTACAGAATACAGAATAAACAAAATAAGACATATTTCATGGACTCAGTAATACACACCCCCACATTGAAGATTCCCATTAAGGCTTTTATGAGTTCAGTCCCTAGCTTAAAAAAAAAAAAAAGTTTATTAAGGCAGTTTTTATTGTCATTTTTAATTTCTTATGAGCATTATTATTAGTGTTCCTGTATGATGGAGGAGGAGACATGAGTATGCCACCGCGTGTGTGTAGAGATGAGAGGAAGTAGGTTTTTCTCCTTCCACGTTATGTAGGTTCTGGGGATCTGTTCACCAGGCCTGCTCAGCAAGTGCTTCCTTCCATCCACTGAATCGGCTCGTCAGCCCAAACTAAGAAAGTTTTAAAAATAAAATTAAGTAGAAAAAGGAATCGCTGGACATTTATGAAAGTTTAAGAGTCAAACGTGCCAAGTTTATTTATCTAAAGATATATTCGAAGTCTTGAAACTAAAAGAATTCTAGTCAGCATTTCTCAGGCAGGAGAGGAACGCCTCTCAGGAGTGATAACCCTCGTCTCACAGGATCCCTGAGAAGGCTCTCTTCCTCCAAGTAAATTCCACTTTATCAAACCCTAGGAGGGTTTGATACGGCAACAGCAACTGCCCTAAAGTGATTTTTCACCGAGACAGCTACTTTAGGCAGATGCTTTAACGCTGACCCTCAGGAAGGAAAGTCATTGAGTACAGATGGGAAGGCATAAAACCCTCTTTTTTAAAGTAGAGTCAGGGCCTAGATAACTGAGTGTCTTAAGATAATAATCACCATTTATGGCCAGAGTACTCTGGTCTTTCGAGAAACATTACCAAAGAAAATAATCATGTTTAGAATTCTGTTCATGAATGCAAAAGTGGACAATGAAGTCCAAAACCAATAGATCGTGTTGCCAGACATTGTCCCCACTGTGCTGTGGGTCTCCACACACTCTGTTCCCATTTCCAGCTTCCTTGGTGTCCTAGGAGACTCACTGACATCGTCTGCATCAACAGCCACCTTGCCCTCGGGCTGTTAGGTCTTTCTGCCAGTGGGAACCAGGACCCGGAGACTCGGGCAGGAAGCAGAGGGAGTGTAAGAAACAGTAAGCTGAGTAGAGGTGAAACAAGACATGAAGAACAGAGCAGGTGGAAAGGCCAAGTCAGATAAATGAATATGAAGCTGATTCCTTAAGAGAGGTAGTAATCTAGCTGGTGAACCCGGGAGGCAAGGCTTAGGAAGACCTCTGGCAGACAGAAGTACTGGGTCTGTGTGGCACGAAGGCCAGGACTCTGCATGTGGATGAATTCACATGCCTCCCAAATCCAAAGCTGATTGTAATGGTCCTGTTCACAGAAGGATTTGGCTGGCTGGCCTCATTTGCAGCTCAAGATCATTCTTGGCGCCTGATAGGTTCGTTAGACCTTGTCTAAGAGGCCTGAGTAGAGGCCACAGTTAAGATGTGTTTCCTCATCTCCAGGTGCAAAAAAAGCATGGATAAATGATTTTTGTAAATCTGCCACAATGCTGTATGTACTTCAAGCATTTCATTTTCACACAGTCCATTAAGAGATGAAATGGAATCAGTAGATCATTAAGGTCAGAAGTATTTAAATGTTTCGATATGACTGGAGATATAAATCCATACTGTAGTCCTTGATTTCTTCCATTCACCCGAAAACCTTTATTATTCAAAAGTGTTCACCATGTTCTGCCTCATGAAGAAAAATATGCTCATGCAAAGGACTATTACATATTCTTACCATATTCTCCCAAACTTGAATGGTAAGCAATTGTGCACCACTACCACCACCCGCTGCCACGGATGTGCATATGGAGTCTCACAAATAAGAACATAAAATAATGACAGGAAGAAAACAAACCAAAAGCTAAAATTACCAGTGGAGCTGATTAGCATATGTATAAGAGACACTTGTACAGATGTGGGTTGCTTTCTTTAGAACCTAAGTTCTCAGAGCAGTGATTCTTAATCATTTTTGGAGTTGTGAAGTCTTATTATTTGTTTGCTTTTTATGATCATCACCAGCTCCCTCCCAAAAGCATATTTTTAAATGGGAAGAAATAATTTTATTTTGAGCATTTGCTCTTATTTTTACCCTCCCAAAGAATCACTCTAGAGGTTTGCCTAGTTATCATTAATTAGGAATCCAGCAGCGTTTCCTCTTGACCTTTTTGGTTTGCTTCCTTTCATGTATGTTTAAATATCCATTGGCCACAGCAAAAGGTAAATAAAGGGAAGAAAGTGAACTAAGAGTTATTTCTACAAAATCCACTCCAAGTTCATATAGTTTTCATTATATACATGCATAGTGCATGTGTGTGCTCATGTGGGTGCATGTGGGAGATGTGCACACACATGTATGGACATTGGTGAAGAGACTGGAAAACAACCTCCAACATCATCCTAAAGAACACCATCTATCGCCTTTGTGACAGAGACTCTCATTGCCCATGAGCTCATCAATTAGATCATATTAGCTACTGAAGAAAACCTCCTGTGTCTGCCTCCCAAAACATGCTACCACAGTTGACATGTGTTTTCATTTCTTCCATTTATGCATATATAGAAGGGGGCATGTGCATGCTATAGAATATATGTGAAGGTCAAAAGACAATTGATTCAGTCATTTTTCTTTCATTGCATGACGGGGCCAAGGGTTCAAACTCATATCAAAATCATGTCATCTGACTACCAAGTGCTTTTACCAGCTCTCTTTCCACCATTTCCTGGCTTTTTATGTGGATTCTAGGGACTGAACTCAGAACCTTACACTCAAGAGGCAAGTACTTCACTGACTCCGCCATCTCCCCAGCCCTACCCAGGACCTTTTTTTTTTCTTTTTTTTAAGACATTTTGAAGTAGAACTAGAAGAGGTTGTGGTACCTGACATGTTTTTCCCACATATATACTCGGAGACCCTTCTATTTAAAAACAGATCACAATAACTAAATCTCCACAGATTCATGCTCAGCCCCTCACACACCCCACTGAGCTAAGCTAGTTTCATAGGCTTTACTGAGTGAATTTGAAAGAAAGCTGTTACATGCAGAACTTGATTTTGCAATTCACTTTAAGCAAAGGTTTAAAATCTTCCTATAAGGTTTACTAGAAGCCCTCTAAGAGGACCAAAATGTAAAGTAATCCATTCTTCTGGGGCCTGGGGAAAGCTGGTATTCTTACACATGTTTCTTAGAGTCCAAGTTGGAAGAAACTTTTTCTTTCATATGGGAATAAATAACCCATAAATATAACTTGAAACTTCAAACTCCACTGGATCACTTTCAATAACTTTCTCATTTTCATTTATCTTCAGGAGGTTTCTCCAGGTGTGAAGCCACCTGGTAGCAACATTATGTGTCTAACAAAGGCACTTCCTGTATCAAAGAATATCAAGTCCTATATTGTCTAACAAGCCAAACACCCATCACTGACAGTTTCTATACATGCCTCCTCCCCCTCCCCACTCCATTTCATCCATCCACCCACCTACCACTTCGGTGACTCTTTCTCTGTGTAGCAGACCAGCCTGCTCCCAAAGAGGCAACGTGTGGTTTTACCAGATAGGTGATATCTCAAGTGGAAAGTCTTAAGTCCATTGTGAGCTCTACCCTGGAGCAGAGAGAACAAGGATCCTCTCGACATATCAACACCCAGAATGGCATCACTCAGCCAAGAAACAAAAATTCATGTGCCTACTCCGAAGCAAAGGCTCTGTTCAGAGCACTTCAGCAGAGAAGGTAGAAAGGGTCATTTGATTTGTCTGGTTGTTTGCACAAACTAGCTACTCATTCTGATCCAAATCATGACTGAAATTGCAAATCAACTAAGATCCGTTCTGGCTTTTATCTACAGGATTATTTATACAACCAACATTTCTGCTTCCTCTGAAAGGGATAAAACTGTCTTCAAATCCTTTAAAAATAAACTTGGTGTTTTAGTCCTAGCAAAATGCAAGAAAAGGCAAGGAGTGATAATGTCACTGCCAGGGGAAAAAAATGATTAAATTCCACTTAGAGGAAATGTCATCACTACATATCACGTACCCATTTGAAGACTACAGCAGCCCTGTTAGGATGATGCTACGAAGACAAAGAGCAAGGGGAAGGGTGGGGCCACAAGTCAGGGAAGGAAGCATAAACCAATATAGTAAAAAGGGAGTAACCTCACAGCTAAATAGTTTACTTTTCAAAGGCAGCACAAGGGCATAATGCTTCGTGAAAAAAGAAAATTAGTTTCCAAAGCGTATGCATTCTACAAAGAGCCAAGTTAATTATTCAAAGCAGAAGCCCATGAATTCCCACAATTTAGTCATTCTATTCTGACACATTCAGGCCCAGTGAGCTGCTTCTTATCACTAAGACTTTGATAATTGGCTTAGACATATCAAATAAACTTTCTGGAGAATTCAGTTGTAAGCAGGTATGACATCCTAATAGGGGTTTTATTAGCCCTTTCTCTGTGCGGTAATGTATTAGCAATCACTGTGACATTTTCTGCTTTGGGGGCTTTTGGCCTTGCTCATTTTTTACACTTGCTAGAAAATAAATTTATTCACGGTAGAGATCTAATCCAATACACTACAGTGTTTACTATGCTTTCTAAAGGGACAGACTTTGCAGAATTAATGGAAAGTGACATATACATCATAGGAGAAAATGTTCTGTCTCCAGCCAGGCATAGCTGAAGAGTGAGAATTCCTTATGATTCTGGCAACTTGGGGATTATGTCAGCACAGGCTCTCTATCCCTTTCCCTGGTCACACTTTTGTTTTTCAATCCATCTAAGAAGAAGAAGTGAGACAAAACAGTCAATACTGTGGATGGATTAAATTTCTCTCCTCAACAGCAATTGTAGGTTAAAGCATTCTCTGAGATGTCCTAAAAAAAAAAATCATTTTCATTTACTGTCTTTTTATTTATTTATTGTGGGTGTTCACTTCTGTGTATGTGGGCATGCATATGAAGGTCAAAGGACAACTTGTGGGAAACAGTTTACTCCCCCCACCAGATGGGTCCCAGGGATCAAACTCAGGCTGTCAGGCTTGGCAGCAGTTTTGTTGAGCCTTCTCTCTCCAACCATAATGTACTCCTATCACATAAAAAAAAAAAAAAAATCAACAGAGGACCTGGTAACAAGTCTATGAATTGAATGTGGTTTGATTCCCACATTGCTTATGAGAATAGCTTAGAATCTGTGACTCTATTGTCTGAGTACAGAACTATCATTATAGCTACCCTCAAAACTTAATATATTTCCCCTTTTGGCATGGGCTGTGTGACCTGAGAGGGGAAGAAAGGTGTCAATTATATGTCTGTGCACAGGTGCAGTAGATTTTGTTCAGCCTCACTGCTTTATCAAGGGCAGCATAGAGGAAGGGCATCATCCAGGACCCTGGCCATGGCACTCCCCTACAAAGGTAGTCTTTCCTGATTCTTACTAATTCAAAAATCACATCAGAAGGAATCATGTACTACAGCAAGAAGATTTCACTCAGTAGCCACAGTGTTTTGCCTATGGGCACCATGCCTGGGTACTATCATGAGTTGTCTAGATGAAAATCAAGAGGACAGGGACAAGTTGGCTCAATTCTCTTGTCAATAATGTCCCACAACCCAGAGACCAACCAAGAAGACACAAATGAAGCTGCCTTCAGGGTCCAAGAAGGTAATTTTCTTGGCCAACAGAGCTGTTATTAATGTGATGGCTGGTGGGAAGAAAATTGACAAACCTCTCTTAAAGGTTGGCAGTGAGCACCACAAGTACAAAACAAAGAGGAGCAGCTGGCCACATGTACAATGCATATCCATGAATTCTGGGCAGCATTTTGTTGGATGTGGCAATTACCAGCACAATGGCAGACACCATGACATCAGAAGAGATGTCCCTACTGTGATCAAAGTGGGTCTCACTGCTGCCCATGGACTGAGCAAATACTTGGAACCACTGTTCAAGAAAAATAAAAACTAAAATGGAGGAGCTCAATAGAGCTTGTCCTTTGTTATTAAAAAAAAAAAAAAAGGCGATGGATTAGTGTGTTGGGACTATTTAATTCTTATGTTAAAGCTTCAGCCCTAAGATTTCTCATCCTTAGAGAGTTGAGCTCATTTAATACTTGTAGCAGCAAAACTACTGCACCATAAATCATAACATATATATGTCATAAATATTCTATCATATATTGTAAATATATCATCACATTATCCAATAGAAGTAAGAGGGAAATCAAGTATCATAAATGACATTTAGTTAAGAAGGTGAAAATGCCCACTCTTACCCTTCTCTCTCATAGGTTCTTAGGTTATGTGTGCTCAAGCATCAGTGACAAAGGAAGGACGTCATTCATTTTCAGTCACTGAGCTTAGACCCTAAGACCTGAGATAAAATTCTTTGATAAACTGAGCAGGAAATGTTTGGTGTAAATAGAAGAGCCCAAGACTAGGACTTCAGCTCAATGGTAGAGCACTTGCCCAGCATATAAAAGGCCTTACATTCAGTCCTCGGTACCACAAAGAAATCCTTTGCAATACAGAAGCTTAAACAAAGTCACTCAAGTCATAAATCATCTCCAGACTCCCATTTAGTGTCTAAAACATTGAACTGAGCAGTGTTCCTGGCAAAACTCCCCAGATGAGAGGAGGGATGGTGAATGGTGCATGGTCCTGGCTTCTTCCAGGAAGATGTGAACTGCCATGTTGCCCAGAAGCCACAGAAAAGATGTAGACAGAACAGTCTTAAATATCTAGGTGGACTGTTTTTTAGCATAAAATAATTGGAAAGATAATGGACTTCAATATGACATTCTATACATGTATACAATGTACTTCAACCCTGCTTGTCCACACTTCACATTCTGTTGGATCTCTCCCTTCAGCAGGTGATTTTTTTGACATGGAAATCACATATGGGACCCAATATGGCGTAACTGGGACAACAACATACAGAAGCTGACAGAAGAAGCATATGGTGCTACTCAGAAGGTCTCAGCATCTAGTCTTTGAAATATAGAAAGCTTTCCTTCTATGAGGTGGCTAATTTTGTGTTTCTCTTGAAACCTTATGTAAACTTCATGCATGGCTGACATTTACTCCCCTCCATGACTTGGATTTTCTCTAATGAACTATTATATTCATAAGCATTTATTTCCCATGGATCTGCTAAAAAGTAAAAAAAAAAAAAAAAAAAAAATTCATAACCACATCCTAGACCAAACAACATGCAGAATAATCATGTGGTTAAAGTCCTTACTAGAGTGCTACCTCATTATCCACAGATGGTGTCTGTACAGTGGCTAGCATACTCATGGGAGGAAACAGCTGTTCTTACTGACTATTTGGCAAAACTTCACTTTGAGGGATCTAGTAGAGAGTTTTCAGCCTCTGAACATTCCAGAGTCCATGAAAGTACACTTGTTTCTCTGAAAAAAGCTTGAAAGTGCTGGAAGAAGTAAGTTAGGCTTTAAGCAGAGCAAAAGGGTAGTGGGCTTGATTATTGCTAGTATAACAGCTTTAATTTCATTAATTGCTAACACCACTGCTTCTGCAATAGCATTGACACAAGGAGTTAAGACAACTATTTTTCTTAAGCATCTAGCAAAAAAATGTTACCAATTATTGAGTATACAAAAGGATTGATATAGATATCTGGAACAACGGGTGATGCTCTATAACCTATTCAAATTATCTGAAGGAGGTTCCGGATTCAAGAGGTAGGGGCCATCCCAAGTGTCATGACAAATATCATTGGAGTAGTGTTACTTCTAAAATTTACAATGATTGTCATTATAATTAGAAAAAAAGTTTAAAGACACCTGTAGGATATTTGGCATAATCCTAATACCTCTCTAGGTGTGTTAACTTTGCATAGTGAAATTATGAATTTAAAGAATGGTGCTCTGTTGAGCAGATGATGCCGATAAAATTATCCATGGCCTGAGGTCAGAATTTTCATTTGGTCAAACCATAGCTTGATCAGGCTAGCCCTTCTTGTCCTGGGAATACTTTTATTCCTGCCCATCGTGTTAAAGCTTGTCTCTAACTACATCAACAGGCTGGCAGCCAAAGTACATGACTTGAAACTGATAATGGACCCCCAGACAGAGTTATTAATTTAACAGGCTGGCACGCCAAGGACAGGTAAGATTCTGCACAGAGCCTTACCAACCTAAGACAGAAGTGCATTGCTTATGATAATGCATATTCCACGACAGGTAAGGAAGGCTTTCTTGTCAGAATGACCTAAGACAGTCTCAGTCTGGTTTATTCAATAAAAAGGGGGAGATGTGGAGAGCTTTTGGGGCTTCCTGGCAGGAATATGATATAGGCCAAGGACAAGGAAATGGACTGCAGGCAGGAATCTGACATTGGGCTGGAACAAAGAAGTAACTTCAGGCAGAAATCTAAATCCTAGACTAGAACAAAGAAGAAATTTCAGGCAGGAATCTAAATCTTAGGCTAGAACAAAGAAGTAATTATAGGCCGAAATCTAAATCTTAAGCTAGAACAAAGAAATAGGCTTCAGGCATGAAAATGACTTTGAACTAGGACAGGGAAGTAGACTCAGATATTTTGATCATCCTGATAAGCCCTTAGAAATAGTGATCACAGGAGTGATCATGGGACTCTGTTTATTGTCATGCATGTTCTTTGATTATTTGGGTTTATTGTCTTCCTTGTTCCTGGACTATTTGCATCGATTGTCTTGCTAGTTCCTCAACCTAGAACTGACCTTAATACTTGCATGTAATTTAAACAGCATAAAGTGGGGAATGGGGAAAGGGGATAACATCTGAAATGTAAATAAATAAAATATCGAATAAAAAAAATGAGAGTTAGCTCAGTTGGTAAAGTGCTTCCTCTGAAACCATGAGGATCTAAGCTCAATCCTCAGAACACAGGTAAGATGAATAAATAAAATGTTGGACATGGTGATGTGTGCTTGTGAATCCAGACATAAGAAAGATCCCTAGAGCTCACTGGTATCTCTAATTACTGGGTAAGTCAGTGAGGACACTTTGTCTCCTGTGCTAAGAGGGCATCATTAACATGGTTAAAGAAATCCATCCCAATCTTTAAAGTTTGGCATGTCATAGTTTCTGTTCATCTGTCCTGAGGATCTGCTGCATCCCTGTTCTTATATTATCATACATGTATTTGTAAAGAACTTGCAAGCAGGGGCAGCAATATATTAGAAGTATAAGTCAATATCATAATTTCCCATGACCTAGATAGAATGTAGCTGCTGAGGTGTAAGAAACAATTCAGCTGATCTCCAAGGATGAAGATGTCACTAATGAGGTTTTACTGTACAGTTTTAATGACAGTCTTAATAACAGCCATATCTGAGGCAATTCACCCACTATAACATTTATACATTGCAATTAAGACCACAGATTAATTTCCTGCCATGACTCCAGAGAAGGATCAATGCTTGTCAAACAAAGTGGCAATATAAAGTTTAAAGCTAGAGTGGTGTGGAAAACAAGTATTTTTTTTCTTAAATAAAAATAATTAAAATATCTCAACTACAGATAACTTCATTTCCCTTTATAAAAATAATGTATTAGGAAGCATATTATTTCTTCTTTCACCCTCTTGTAACAGTTCTCCCTGGAAGAGTTACCACTCTTACTTAAGTAAAAGACCATGTCAATCACTTTGAAGATCACTTTAGTTACTAATCGTCACACAGCTAACAGACTATCTGGTCACTTGCAGTTTGAATTTGGCAATCCAAATAGACACCTTAACCAAGAGTAGGGATCCAATTCCTGACATCTTTCATGGAAACTTACCACAATCTGGAAACACTGGTCATAAATGTGCCATGCTCTGATAGTTACGAGATATTCTCTGGTTGGATAATTCCCTTAGAAGAGAATAGCCCAAGCCAGGAGAAACAGATTAAGGAAAAACTTAGTAGCCAGTGATCCAAACCACAGAACCAAAATGAAGGTACCTGTATTCTCTTTACACTAGCATTCTTCCACATAGTAGGTTTTATTTTAGTCTTCCCAAGCTTCTACAACAAAATACCATAGACCAGATGACCTAATCAACAGAAATTTATTTTCTCCACAGTTCCGAATAATTCAAGTCTGAGGATCAGGAGCCAATAAGGCTGGGATCTGTAGCAAGCCACTTCATGGCCTTAAGACAGCTGTCTCCTTCATCCTCACAGGGCCTTCGCTCTAGGCATATATGTGGTGATGGACTCTGAGCAGACAGAACTATGGTTAATGCTGTACTTTAGGGAAAAATATGAAGTTAAAGTATGAAGAATGGCTTTACAAGGAGGAGATCTAATGCACGCAGCCTTGTCAATTTCAGTTCAGTGAAGTTAGAGGTTATAATATTTATAGGTTTTTACCACTTAAGATGGTTATGGCAGGCTCTTTCCCTAATTGAAAGAGAAGGAAAATTAGTCCTGATCCTCAAGCCTTCATGGATTAAGAGACGAAGTCATGATCACATAGATAAAAAGCTGCACAATGAGATCTACTCTCTGGGACTTCCAAACCCCTTCAATCTCTTTATTTAAAATCAAGAAATTTCTAAGTCAAAAGAAAATAATTTTCATGTGTTTCCTATTTCTTCTCTATCTCAGTCTTTGTTATTCTGAAATAAATCCAGACGTTTTAAGAAGACTCCATAAACTTGGGTTTATAAGTAGGAAGAGAAAATTGGACTAAACTCCACATCAGCAGAAATATGTCAGAAAATATTCCATTATGGTTAAGAATATAGGTCCAAAAATGAAGTCAGTAGAAGGTGAGAAGGCCTCCCACAACCATGGATTGGCAGAATTAATATTGTAAAAATAGCCATATTATCTAACTCAACATACAGATTCCATGCACTCTTTGTCCAAATGTCAGTACCACTCTTTATAAAAATAGAAAAAAAAATCATAAAATTCAAGTGGAAGCACAAAACAACATGGTACTGGCACACAAAAACAGACATATAGATCAATGGAATATAATAAGGACCCAGATAAAAACCCATACAATTGTACCTTCCTCATTTTTTAAGACCACAAAAGAATTCATTGGAATAAAGTCAGAATCTCCTATCTAGAAAATATGAACAACTTAAGGAAAACAAAACTGCCTAATCAATAAAGAGACTTATAAAATTGGTAGTTCTTGAAAAATGAAATATAAATATCTAATAAACATATGAAAAATGTTCAGCATCTTTGGCCATCAAGGAAATGCGGTGTGCATGCATGCACGCGCTCGCGCGTACACACACACACACACACACACACACACTAAGATCATCTTACCCGGGTCAGAGAGGATAGCTACCATTAGGAAAAAAAAACTATAAATGTTAGTGATAATTGGAATGCAGAGGGAGTGGAGATTATACCCTGCTAGTAAGGATATAAATAAATCCATCCACTTTAAAAATCATCTCAGGGGTTCTTTTGAAAAACTTAAATGATAATAGAACTACTATATGACTCAGCTATACCACTCCTAGCTACTGACCTTAAGGACTCTATATCAACATACCAAAGAAATATTTGCACATCTATGTTTATTGCAGCAGTATTCACAATAGTTAAGCTGTAGAATCAACCAAGGTGTCTAACAGATGAATGAATAAAGAAAATGTGGTATATATACTCAATGGAATTATATTCAGCCATAAGAGAAGTAGAATTTCTGGAGGTCATCATATTAAGTGAAATAAGTAAGATGAAGGACTCAAACCAAAAACCATACACTTCACATATATACACATATATCTTATACATATGAATGTAGCCAAAGTGCGTAATACACTTGAATGAAAATGTCTCTCTGAAACCAACATTATGCACAATGAACATGTCAATAAATAACTAAATAAATTCAATAAAATGGAAAGATAAATGATTTATATTAGAGAAATACATGTAAGTGTCCATAAAGCTTAATAACTTCAATAGTAAACAAAACTTAAGTTACAAAAAGTCCCCAAATATAGTGATATAATTTATATTAATTTCATAAATACTCAATACCCACCTAAGCCACAGAATAGGAAGACTTCCCAGATTATGTTCTATTTATGTTTAGAATAAAGAAAATATTCCAGGAAACTATGCATATAAAGTTTCTACTACAAATATTCAATAGATATAAAGTAGTAATTACATGTATGTTTCTATATACCTGATATGCTGAGCTATATCAAATTGGAAAACATATCCCAGTTGTTTAAGCAACATGAGTTTGTTGAGTAGAGTGCATGCCGGTCTTTATAATTTAATGTGGTTCTCAGAGCTGGTAGATGAGTCACCTGTTGCTAAGGAGAAGGCAAGAGCTAACTTTAAACAATAAAATAGAAAATGACACTGCACATTTTTGTGTAGTTTCACAAAGTCAAGGGAAAAAAGAACTATATATTCTATCTACTGATTGGTTAGGCTTGTGGATTCAGTCTTTAAAATGATATATGTTTGTGCTAATTTATGAAGTAGCAAGAAGGTTCTTTACAAATGAAATTATTTTCCTTGGCAGTTAAGAGTAGGAGACAGGTACCAATTCTCAGAAGATATAATTCCAGAGATAGAAGATAAGCCCCAAATAAATTGCACTATTGTATGATTTTAAAAAAAATCATTTCAAGTTCATTGTATTAAATAGGAGAAGCCAATTTTACTCCAAAAGTTTCCAGTAATTGGAGTTGAGTAATATTTATTGAAGGAATTTGTGCACTGTGTTGAAATTGACAGGAGTGGTGCTTTTTGGCTCGGCAGGATGCTAATATCTGTAATTAAGGAAATGCTTAGAGAGCGTCTGCAAAGTGAGGGTTTAGTGTGATAAATCTCCTTGCAAGTAAACTTACTGAGTTTCCATTATTTGTTTTCAACCACAGACATGTTTAAAAGCTTAAGGGTCATGTGATGTCACATGCCTGCACAAGCCTTATCGTCACCTTTGGCATTATGGCATTACTGATAACTTCTTTACCACCCACAGCATCATCAATATCTTCCTCCCAGCACCAGCTACCCTCCAATTTACCAGTCTTATCATCACAGTTTCCAGTACTTCTACCACCACAGACACTGACAAATCTCTAACTGATGATCAATGACCAATATCAGATGCAGACCACAATGATCATTAGTAGCACATCTTCCCTTAAGCTTCATCATCACCAACTCTGTTAACCATAACCACGAAGCCCTCCAGCCTCTCAGTCATCTCAGACCTCTAGTTACATCTAATGCTAACTCTGATTCCCATGTTTTCCTCCTCCTCTAATCCAAATTGTTTAACAGACAAGTGGCAACAGTGCAATTTAGTTCCTTAGTAGTCAATTGATTGTATTTAAATGGAAAATCCACATTCAATTTCTGCCAGACTGCTCACAATTTGGGATAGAATAAAATATGCAAATAAACAAGATACTTTGTTTTCATACTGTATTTAGCAAATCTCTCCCCTATCATTTTCACATGGATTTTATAATCCCATGATTGTTCCTTTTTTATTTATTTCACCATTCTTTTTTCTTTAGCTTCTTTTCAAAAATTTTTTTGAGATTGTAATATAATTATAACATTTCTTCCTTCCCTTTTCTGCTTCCAAACCCTCCTATATAACCCCTCCTCTCCTCACTCTCCTTTAAATTCATGGCCTCTTATTTCACTAATTGTTATTGCATGTATATGTGTATATATACATTATACACACCTTCTCTTACACATCATCATCAGCAACTCTATCTGTTAACCACACCACAAAGCCCCCCAGTCTCTCCTCAGTCACCTCAGACCTCTAGTTACATCTAATGCTGACTCTGACTGTATGTATACACAACACACACACACACACACACACACACACGCACAATATATATATATAATATATATATATTATATATACATTAGACACATATACATGCATTGTGTATATAGTACATACACACATACACATATATAATATATAATTTAGTAATATTATATATATAATATACATATACATATATATATATTCCTATGTACAATCTGCTTGATCCATAAAAGATTACTTGTGTGTATGTTTTCAGGGCTGACCATTTAACCATGGACAACCATTTGGTGTGTTCTTCTCTTAGGAAGACCATCTCTCCCAATCCCAGATTTCCTCTCCCAATCCCACAATCCCAGCACTCAGGTGTGTGAGTAATTCGTAGATGTATCCATTGGGACTGGGTTCCACAATTCAGCATTTTGATTGGTTGTGGTTCTCTGTATTGGTCTCTGTCTGTTGCAAAGAAAAGTTTCCTTGATAAGGGGTGAAAAGTACACTTATCTGTGGGCGTATAAACAAACGTCTATAGCTTATTATTAGGGATTAGGCTGTTTTAGTAAGTTAATGATTATAGATTCTCCTCCAATAACCATGACTTCACTAGCACTGATTAGTTAGATAGTTTTGCAGAACCTGATTAGTTAGTATGGTTTCCTTCTTATTGAACAGATTTTAAGTTCAATTAGAAAGCTTTTGGTTACTTTCAAAGTATGTGTACCATTACTAAGTCCTTAGCAATATCATACCATGTTTGTTATTGATGTAAATTTCACCCATTCTTTAGCCCCTTACTCACTTATTGTACAATACCTTCCTAGGCATAGGGTTCAGCAAGAGTATAAGGCTCAGGTTTAGGATAAAGCTAAATAGTTTTAATAAAAGTGAAAGAGTGATTAAAAAATAGTTCAATGGAGATACATCAAAACCAAAATATAAAAAAATTAAAACAAACTAAACAACAAAAAGAAAACTTGGGATCAAAAAGCTACATGGGAAATACACTTTGAACAATCTTCATTCAAATATTCAAAACTAATAATAAAATGTGATAAGTATCATCAAATTACTAATACACTCTACCTAAAACTCAAATTGTTCTTGTAGCAATACAAAATACAAACTTATACATAAAATATTTCACTTCATTTAAATTTTTCAAACTTCCAATTCATTCATGTGAAAAATTTAATCAGCTACTATTTCTCAGGTCAATCACCATGCTCTTGAATTTCAGTTGAAGTCCTTCACAGTCCCATGGCGTTGCACTATAAAATAATTTTCCCTGAAAAGAAGCAAGTAGAAGAACAAGAACATGATGAGCCATGATCTTCAGTTGATGCCAAAGAACACTTATGCTGTGTATGCTTTGCTTCTCCTCATCTTCCCCTACTCTTCTATAAATTCACATCCCAGCACATTGATCCTTGTTAACCCATCATCCTGGCTTTCTTGCTAACTGGCCGATGCTGGATACACCAGTTGGAGGTGATGGAGAGAGAAACTTGAGCCATCTATTCCTCCTTCTGGCTAGCTTCATTCTCTATTTCTATGTCCTTCCACTATAGCAGTTTTAGCCAGGCAGGAACTCCTCCCTCATGGATTTAGCTGTTACTCAACTAACACAACACCTGTCTTTCTCTTGCCTCTGCCTTATCCTTTCAGTGATAACAGTTCCTCACCTTTCTGTGTTTGAGTATCTCAATGTTTCTGATCCTTCCCACACACTTTAAAAGTAATATGCCATTACAGTCCCTTAATCTGGGCTATCTGGGATAAATCCATCTTTCTGATCACACTCTGATGGAAACAGCAATGGAAAGGAAATAAAGTCCTTGTGTCATTCTTTTGGGTAACGTGAAAGGAAAGCATCACTAAAACCTATCACATGGATTAAAATACCCCCATCAATCTCTAAAAATTAGTAGTAAATAAAAAGAATTCTTTTTTCCTTAAAATACCTACCTATATTTTAGGTCATATCCAACCTATAAATATGTAGTAGGCAAAAGGAAACTTAAGATGGCATTCTAACTTGTTCACTTCATCCCACACAGTAGGAGATGGGATTTTTGCACAGTTCTCTACATTAAGGACATTGCGTATGTGTGTGCATGCATGTGTGTGCATGTGTGCATGCACCTGTAAGTGTGTGTGTGTGTGTGTGTGTGTGTGTGTGTGTGTTTTACAATATCCTTCATGCTAACCCTCAGAGAATCTAGAAATGGCTTAAAGGGTGCAATGAGAAACAAAACTCTACAGTATTAAAAACCTCTTATGTATTTATAACTTTATAGCTTTCAAAACACTTTTATATCCTTCATATTATTTGGTTTAAATATTGAATAATTAGGAAACCAGACTACCACAGTCTGAATGAAGAAGGCAAATTTAAGAAAATAGAATACTGAATAATGTTATATTATTAAAAAGTAAATAACATTTGGAGAGTAGTCACACAGGGCAATCTCATCTAATGGAATTGTCCCAATACTTGTAAAAAATTGACAATAAAGCAATTTTCTTTTAATCAAAACCTATTTTCCCATTACGAAGCTAAAGATGTATCTCCCACAGGAAATGTTTTAGACCTAAGTCTAAATAAAAATCACATTTAACAATGCAACAAAGCTCTCTAAAGTCAATTACCTAAAGGAAAAGCTATGGTTTCCTGACAAAACAATAATTGTACTCAAAGTAATTCAGAAAATACAAATAAAGTCTCCACAGTAATACGCCCTTAAGGCTACATCCACACAGATACAGAATCACCTGGAGAGCCATCAATATAAGGCAGGGAGACAATTTTTTACAGGCGTGTCCTTATTTAAGTTTAGTTTTGATTATGGGATGCCATTTGAAAGCCCTTAGGGAGTTTGCATTCAAATTTTTTTCCAACATGCTATATTTGACATTTCTTTCCAGTTGATTTATTTCTTTGTATTTCCTCCTCCCAGAATATTTTTTCAAAGCAGAAAAAAAAACTAAAAACCCTTCAAAAAGATAACATTTTATACCTTAGAAGCTGTGTTCTCCAAATTTTAATCTTTGTAATCTTTGAGCTATATACATCAGAATCACCAGGGAGGGTCATTAAAAAATGCAAATCCTTGCCGTCACCCTAAACTTTCTGAATCAGCTTCCTGGGGAATTGGTCTGCAGTCAGAAATCTTAGCAAGTTCCCATGGGCATGCTAACATTTGAAAACTACTACTTGGTATGAAAAACGTTGTGAAACTTTTCTCCTTTATTTCCCACAGATGGAAGATATGATCCTGACCTATGTATATTCTGAACTCTGGACACCTATGTTTTAGTTCTTATTCTTAGAACGTCTCTAGGGAAACAAATACAACATCCTCCAACTACAAGCACTTAACAATTTGTAAAGAATATCTTACTCAATTTATTTTAATCTTTACTAACATCCTAGAAGGATTCTTTCACATCAGTTCTGTTTGGGGGTGGGGACAGGGAATATACAGACTTTCAGAGAAATCAGATATTGTTCAAAGTTACATAGGACTGAAATTTGAAGCCAGAGTTAATTCTTATGTTCCAAGTTTGTCTTGCATCACTTGAAAAGCTCAACAATCCTAAATACAAGAAAAGAAAGCATGAATGATCCGTAGACTGAAAACTCGAATAATCAAAAGATGGGAGCACAGAACAGGATAAAGATAAAAATCTTATGTTGAACATTTACAATTCAAAGTGATTAGCCTGGCTCTCCACAGTGCAGCTGGACCATAATACCATGAAAACACTTGACTCTAATCAAAGGCGAACAGAACAATGGGTGTGCTCAGTCATTCAATTTTATTTTTCAAAGACTGAGCACTTGGGATCTCTTCTCAGCCCAATGTTGAGTGGTAAAGTTCTGCTACCGACAGAGCATACTGACACTGGTATATCTGTGCTCATGAACACATAATCTTCTCAATATAAATTGTATTTAGCCAAGTTCTAATCATGTATAAGGCCATGAGAATACTATAGCATTCCCATATGTGCCCATCACCCAACTTCAACCATTAGTAAAATTACAACACTCTTGCGAAGGGGAAAAATAAGATAGTTTTATAAATCACTTCTTTAAATCATATCACAATATGTAAATTCAGAATTTTCCGCTATGAGTCACAAAATATTTCCTAAATAAAGGAATATGTATGTACATTAAATAAGTTTATGCTCTCATTTTTAAGGGAATTAAATGTTTCCCCTATGGGGATGCATACAAAATGCCTGCTTACAGCTCAGAACTGTGCACATATTCGCAATCTGCTTGATGACAGACACTAATGGTCAGAAAAAAATAAAATTTAGTCCTTACAGTCTGTCCTGTCTTTAAGCAAAATGTGCACCATTTACTTAGGAGCTATATAACAGATGCAGATTTTAAAGGAAGCGACCAGTTATAAAGCACCAGGGGAAGCTGTGCAGATGTCCCTGTCTTTAATGTGTTACTATGCAGATCCAATTTATCTCACTGCAAGCAATCTAGGACTTCATGAAGCAGCCCCAGATTATAGATCATGAACATCCTTTGTATTATGAAAAGAAAATGCATTCTCAAATCTCGCCATTCAGGCACACAGGGTGTTTTGGGAGATGTGGTAAATCTGAGAAACATGTAAAAAGGGGCAAGCACTGGGGAGGATGCTCCATGAAAGATATAGATAGAATATAGAATATAGATAGAATATAGAATATAGATAGAATATAGAATATATGTGAACAGGGCTCAGGCCTCTGTGAACACCCTCCTAAAGTCTTTCTGTGTACTTAATTATTCATCAAATAAAACTGAGGTCCAGAATTGCTTCATTCTGAGGATAAAATGTGTGCTTTCTGTATTGTTAACACTCTAGCCCTTCTACAGACTCGGGAACTATCATATAGATATCCTTGCTATATGCCAAGCACTCACCTACTCTTTTATTCATAAATATTAACCTAGTCCACCTATGTGATTCTATTATGCATTGCTAATGGATTTCTGACATTAAGGAGTTGAAACCAGGTTCACATGACACATCCACTTCATAAGATGTAGAAGATAGCTAACTCAGGACCTGCACTGAACCCTTCTGATTTAAAAGTAATTTCTGAAATTCTTAGAGCCTACAAGAGTGGTGCAATTGGCACCATCCTTTTTATCACAGTCTAGCAATATATATGCTCTGGCTTAGTTCAGCATTTCTCTTTCTAGAAATTTCCCCCATTGAGAGGGCTAGAGGGAAGTTTCCATGGTTAAGAATGCTTGATGAAAAGAGCTCAATTCCCAGCACCCATGTCAGGTGGCTCACTACCACCTTTAACTCCAGCTCCAGAAAATTTCAACACATCTGGGCTCCAGGGATACCTATGCTCATATGTACACGTAAGTGCACAGGCAAACACACACACATATATATTATAAATATAAGTAATTAAAAATAAATCCTTTTTTAATCCCTTCTAGAAAAAATACACAAAATTCCAAAATTCCAAAGCAGTACATTCAGAGATCCGTTTCAGTGGTTTTCCAATATAAAAGGTTGACAACTAGTAAAGTGTCCTTTGAAGCTGAGTTAGTACCACAGACTTGCATACTGATACAGTGTGTGCCTATTTAAGTATGCAAGGAAAGAAATATCTTGATCAAAAGTACCTTTTATTCTGGAATGAAGACAGAATTTCAGGAGAGTGTGCAAATAAAATTACATGTGTATCTCTCCCTGAGTATGCGCGAGCCCAGGAAGATTTGAAATGATGCAGAAAATTACCAGTGATTTCTGTTCCATTGAATCATTGAAAATTTTAATTATATTATCACATAAAATTTTTTATATTGAAACACTAAATCTCTGTTCTTTTTCTCCTCAAAAGTCATACGTATAGTCTCACTTTTACTTGGGTTTTGAAAGTGCATCATGGGATGTTTTGTGGGAGATAGACTCAGGCCTTATCTTTACACAGATGTTGCCTATTGAACAAAATGGGTACTTTCTCTCTGGACCCAGATTTCTTGAATGTGTCCCTCCTCTTACAGCTCTGTCTTCTGTCTGCATTTTTTATTTTAGATTTAAAAATTAAGTGTGTGTCTATGTACACAAGAATATCTGTACCCACAAAGTCTAGAAAAGGGTATCAGATTGTCTAAAGTTGGAGTCCCAGGAAGTTAAGATCTGCCTGAAGCAGGTCCTGAGAATCGAACATGGGTCCTTTGCACTAACCACAGGGCTATCTTTCCAACTCACTCATTCTAAACATATGGCATGTATATGTAAATGTTTGACTGATGCTTGATGAATGAGCAAATTACAAAATGAATGCGGATCATAACTAATTTCAAAAATCTGCCAGTGTGCTTAAAATCCCCCAACAATGAACTATAAGAACCAATTAAGAGCCAATAAAGTTGGCTGTGATGGCAGATACCTAAAATCTCACCATTCCACCAGCTGAGGCAGGGGAATAGCAAGCTCAAGATCAGCCTGTACTGTATACTCAGATTCCATAAAAACCAAAAAAATCAACCAAAGCCTGATGTGACCTGCGAGAAAGAGCCTTGTGTCATTAAAGAAATTTGGACTTTGGCTTTAGACAAAGTATGTAAATCTTGGATTTTTGGTCAGTTGTTCTGTGCAAAAGTGTCTTCTCTTTGAGCCTTAGGTCAATAAAATGGGTGGAGAAAATTTGAGTAGTTTTCTGTATCTGAGAGAGAGAGAGAGAGAGAGAGAGAGAGAGAGAGAGAGAGAGAGATTAGATAGGTATGCATTACACTGGGTACACAGTAGACATTCAACGAATATTTCCTGTCATCATTTGTCACACAGTTTGCTAGGTGAGGTCTATTTGTGCTAAAAAAAATAAATAAATAAATAAATTAAACAAATTTGTTTTAAAAGTGTCTTCCAAGAGCATGAGCTCACCAAAGTAAGAGCTGCTTTTAGGCTGCATTGATCCTTCCTTAAACAGATTATCCCCAAATCCTTCAGTGGGGCAGATGGATCTCCTAGATACTCTGTTCCATAAGAATGTACAGGACTAGTTTGACTCTTAGCCAAGGGTGACAAAGACACAAAGAATCTCTAGAACTGGAAATTGAAGTGTTTGGGAACCTTTAGAAATCTTGGTTTCATGTAATCAAAGATATTGTCTAATTCACCAAAAAAAAAAAAAAAAATCAAAGTAAAACACAGACTTTAGGATTCCATGCACCATGAGTGGGAATAGATCTAGAGGAACCTTCTTTAGAGTGAGAGGGGATGAGTTGTAGACTCGACCTATCAAATGTAAAGTACATACATTTACTCCCTAATTCAGCGACTGGTCATCTAAGTATCTGTTCCACTGAAATGCTTTCAGAATCAGATGTAACACATAAAAACATGAAGCTTTTTTTTTTTTTGCAGAAGTGAAAAATCAGCAACAACCCAAATCAATAGGGGAAACAACTAAACGTGATATATTTTTCCAGTGGTGTACACTGCAGCTATTAAAATGAAATATATCTATACTTCCATAATGAAAATTTGCGATGTGTATGAATCTGGGATTTTTTTAATGAAATTTTGGGAGAATATAAACTCAATTTCATTTTTAAAAAAGTATTAATGTTTTCATGCAATGTTTCAGAGACGAACCTTAGAAATATATTCCAAATTATTCTTATAGGGACATGAATAAGAATCCACAATTTACTATATGTAGTACCTCATGAAGTACATATTACAAACAAACATGTACTACCATGGCAATTATAAAACAAAAATGTGATATTTCCAAATCAAAGCTGCTAATGGAAGATGGCAAAATATGGAATAAAGATGGACTTTCTGACATCTTAAACTATTGTTGTGGGTCATTCAAGTCTCCAAAGCCATTTGATCTTTCAGCAGGGAATTGGCAGGCCCCATATAATTCTGTTAGCTAACCCAATAGGTCTGACTGATGGCAAATGGGACAGGAGAATATCTAAAATGGTATTTTCGTTTCTTTTTCAAAATGAACAAAAGCCTAGTCTACAACCTGGCTGTGAAATATGTAATTGGAAAAAGGATTGCCCCTTGGTTAAAGAAGTGACCTCCAATGGGCAATAATTCCTTTAGATTGAACATTTTGTTACAATTGTCCACAGAAACTTAAAGAGGTTATTTCCTTGATCTGCAGGGCATTCATTTTCTACTATAAGCATCCCACAGTGTAACGTATATACCCTACATATAGAAGATTAATAGCATTCCTCCAGTGCTTTTCCACTGAACTTTTTGATACAAGTGGTGTTCACGGAAATGATTTTTTTCTGAATCACTCGTGAGCTCCAGCACTCAAGTATTCCTTAGTTGCTCTTTTTTTTTTTTCTGATTTCCGCCACTATTGTGTATTTCTTTAAAACATCTTTATAATTTCTTAAAAAACTTATGATTTTTAAAAAATACAAAATAAAAAATTTTCTCACCTACCAAATCAGTAAACCTGGAAAAATGAACAAAATCTGGGTTTGTCAAATGCATCCTCACACACTGTTTGTGGGGATACTAGTACTTCTAGAATATAATCTAGGAGACAGCTTGGCAGTGTGTATCGGATTGAAAACTTGAATCACTTTGACCCAGTCATCCTGCAGAGGAGTTAAAAGATAGATGCTTTTTACTAGAAATCTAGGAATGACCAGTACTATTATTAGTAGAAAACTGTCTAAAACTGGAATATTTGGACAACAGAACGTGAGTTCTGAGGTACAGGTAGGAAAGATTATTTTCCCTTAAAATATGGGAGAGACTATAAATTCAATGACTGCTGTGTTGTTTTAAGGGGTGATACAGAGAAACATACAACATACACAGAGAAGAAGGCCATGTGACAGAGGCAGAGAGGAATAATACATCTGTGAGACAAGAATGTTTTGCCATTACAATAAACCAAGGAAAAGACCTGCCCTTGGAGTTTCTGGAAGGAGCCAACCCTGTCAGTGCCTTGAGTCCACATCCCTGGCTCCATGGTCCTGAGAAAATAAATTCCTGGTTGTTTGAGCCACTTAGTTTGTGTCAATCCATTGCAGTATTTCTGATAAACTAAAAGAAATATGACATCAGGGACTTTAAATGACCCAACAATGGGGAGCGATGAGAAGTCAGGAGCAGACTCAGAGCATGATTAGGTAACAGGTGATGTTGAGACATGAGTAGGGACTTTTGTAGACTTTAAAGTTTTTCCATAATAAAAACTTATATGCTGTGGAGACTGAGATTTGACAGAGTGGAAAGATTGCTATGGCATTCTGTTCAGTTGAATGGAACAGATCATTAAACTTGTTACCCTATCGTTCTCTCTACAGAGAGGCTCCTGGAAGGATGTGTGTTGTGTGTTATGCCTTGTCATTCTGGGTAGTGTAACTGGCTTGAGATATTCCTCAAATTTGGTTGCATTGTTGAATTTTTTGCAATCAGCACGATTGTCTTAATTTTGCAAGATTAACCTATGTCCAATAATTATAATATACTCATAAACTAAACCATGAGGAAAACTTCCCATTTTGCACTCACTGTGCCTGAATATGATATGACAAGAAGCTGGAATCTTGGGAAGATAACCCGCTGCTGTTATAGTCTGAGTGTGTGCCTTAAAAGCCATGTTGGAAGCCAAATCCTCAAGGCAATAGTGCTAAGAGGTGTGGCCTAATGGGAGGCATTAAAGTCATAAGGGCTCCACCTTTACAAATAGATTAATACCAAATATAAAAGGACTTGAGTCTGCAAGTTGGATTTCTCTTGATCTCTCTTGCCATATGTTGCTCCACCATGTTTAAGACACAGCAAGAAGCAAAGAGCACAGCCTAGAGAGGACTACCCTATCCAGAACCCAACACCTTGAGACTGAACTACCCACCTCTGGAGATATGAGAAATAAATTTCTTTTAGTTACAAACTATCTAGTCTCAGGGTTTGGTTTGGTTTGGTTTGGTTTTTAGGAGCAGAGAGTAGACACACCCTACATCTCTGACATCATTATGGATTTTGAATTGGAGTTTCACATTAAGCCAGCCAACAGTGAAGACAATTCTTTGTGTGATTCTCATTCTCAGCTAGATACTTTAAAGTGTGATACCTACTGAGATATGGCTGGACACTGACATTAAAGGCAACACATTTCCCTAGCATCAGGCTATAAGAGGGCTAATCTCGGAGCCCAGATTCTCCCTCTGTGTATCAAGAGTCATTCTTTACTGCAGTGGCATGTAAGTTATATTATTATGAAAAACGAGAATCAGATCCTGACCCTTCCACTTTTCCCACTCTTCCCATCCAACCCTTTGAACATCAAGGAAAATAGCCAAAGAAGTGCAAGAACACTGCAAATTCATGACGTTGTTTCTCCTGACCCTAGGCCTGTGGCAACTACCAGAATTGGGCATGCTCTTTTCTCAGAGTAGAAACCAGATGACTATCCAATAATTCTTTGCTTCTTGTATAGCTGGTTCACAAGAAAAATCTATTTTCCATTCCTAGATTCTATTCTGATTCAAATTCTGACAACAGATCAAAGGAACAGTTCATTGGCAGATAGCAAAGTCAAGTCAGGATTCTTGGGAAAGGAATGACAGCACCAGCTAGGAGTTTGGGATTTAAAAAAAAAAAAAAAAAAAAAAAAAAAAAACAGCTCTCGAGGGTCCTGGATAAGTTTTGATTATCAACTTGACACAGCCTAAAGTCAACTGAAAAGAAGGAACCTCAGTTTAAAGAATTGCCTCCACCAGATTGGCCTGTGAGCACATCTGCAGGCACTGCATTGATTACCCAATCGATGTAGGCGGGCTCAGTCTGCTGTAAGCACTACCACCACCAGGCAGATATTCCAGGACTATATAGGAAAGCTAGCTCAGTATAAGTCAGTAAGTAGCATCCCTGTAAGTTTCTGCCCCAGGTCCCCGCTTAGAGCTCCTACCCTGACTTCCCTTGGTAATGGACTGTTATCTTGAAGTGTAAGCTAAAAGAAGCCCTCTTCTCTCTAAGCGGCTTTTGGAAGGGGTGTCTTTTATCACATCAACATAAAGGCAACTAGTAATAGTCCCCTTGGTTATCCATTTTATTTAGTCTTTACTATCTTCTACATACCAGCTTGAACAATATTTTTACAGCAATATTAGTAGAAGCTGAGAAGATGGCTCCGCAATTAAGAAAGAGCACATTCTGCTCTTCCAGAAGACCAGAGTTTGGTTCCCAGCATTGCCGCCAGACAGATTAAAACCTTCAGGGGATCTAACGCCTTCTTCTGATCTCCATAGGCACCTACACTCAAACACACACACACACACATTAAATAAATAAATACATATATACATACACACATACATACATATATACATAAATAGGTAGATAGATAGATAAAGACACCTAAATAAATTTCTTTTTCAAAAAATTAAAGCACAGTCTCTAGCCTTGATGTCCATATCAACAAAAAGAGGCAGCAAATTGTTCTAGAAATGGGAAATATATAAGAAGTAAAAGATCTTTCCAATGTTTCTCTCTCTCTTCTCTCTCTCTCTCTCTCTCTCTCTCTCTTCTCTCTCCCTTTACTACATCTATACTAGTATATAGATGTACAAACTTGGAGATTAGAGTCCTCACAGCTCCAACACCAGGCCAGCCACAGCCAAGTGCATAGGCTTCATTGTTTGTTATATATAATATACTCTAGAACCACAGAAAACAAAAGTCTGATATTCTCAACATTAAAGGAGCAACCACTGCTATCATTCATTAGGTAAATGCTGTGTACATTTAGTTTACAATTTCCACTCGTCACAATCTCAGGATACAATAATTGTCCTCCTTTCACTCACAAGAATAATTAAGTTTCAAGAAACGATATGGCATGGCCTGGAAACAGCATTTAAGGAGTAAAAATGGGATTTGAATGTGAATGTCTTATAGTCTATGTGCTTTACTCAACACAATATATCCTCACAGGTGGGGGGAAATCCATGTGTTTGGTGAGCAAGTGTCTCACCCACTTTTTGTCTACATGGGTATATACCCAACAAAGACCAGGAACCATGATTACTGAGAACACCTCTCTTTCTATAAATGGGCAGAACTAAATAGTAATGGAGAGCATTCACACGCTAGGTGCAGACATAGGAATGGAAGGATGTGGCTTTGTTTACAGGAAGTAGCCTCAATGCTTCTGAGTCACTGGACTCAAATTGGGAAACAATTCTTTATATTGTTTTGGAAACTTGTATAGCAACCAAAAACCTAATCTTAATTTTTGATGAATTTAATGGTAAGAAAAGAGAAAACAGCATTTGAAACTGTTTACACAAAGCATCAACAGGGATATCTCTACCATAGTCTACATACCTCTACCACTTTTTTCTTATCATTGTGGACCTAAGGGCTAAGAGGCAAGAAGGAAGCAGAATGAAGCAGAAAGTGAGGTGAAGGGCAAATGCTTTTTTCATGGATTCTCAAGTCTCTAACAGAATGAGGACAAACCTCAAGAACCAGGACCCGTTTCTTGCAAAGGATAAAATATGTATATTGTATCAACTAAGACCTTCCTTCTCAGAACATGTGCTTCTGAGTAAGTAATCACCCAAAATGAAAAGACAGTTTTTGTCTTTATTTTTATCTCTTTGAACTGTCAACATGTTCCAGTGTTCATGGTGAAGCCAAAGATTAAATGTCCTTATATTTTTGTTTTGATTTCGCTGCCAAATGCAAATATCTCACTGTAAGTAAGTCATTACTCTCCCGCTGTTGTGGTCTGATTAATTCCCACAATATTAGCCAGCAATTCATTTTATCCCTTGGCGTCACAAGTCCAGTTGAAGGAGATAAGTGGCTGATAAAAGACCTGAGAGAACAGTTATAAATGATTCACTTTAAAAGAATAATAAAGCAGCCGCTGGGGAAGTGTGGTGGAGTCGCCCTTCCTTATATTGCACAAAACTAATTTCGTTTAAAAAAAAAAAAAAAAAAAAAAAACTTGGGCAAATTATAGTCAATAATCTTCACTGTCACCCTGCTGCTCATAAAAACTTTTGAGAAGAAACTTAATGCTGAAATGCAAATATTTAATTAGATTTTAATGGTGAGGTTTATTTTTTCGGTGTCTGGTCATCTGTCTCAATTACGTTCTCCATTTTTTACAGTTAACCAGGAATTGCCATTCCTGGGGACTTTGGGATACTTTTTCTTCGTTTCTGTTTAGCTTTTACACAAGTGTTGTTCTTGTGGGCAGGATTTGCTTTGTTTTGTTTTCTTTCACTTTTGGAAAAGAAAAACATTTAAGGAGGGAGGTGGAAAAGTATATGATCTGAGCGATGCTTTTAAGTTAATCGTCCTTATGTCCCAACACGGAGTGTTCAGTAGCTAAACAATTAATTGTCTTTTCTTCTACCTCATTGCACAGGGCAATTAATACTCATTTTTATTTAACATCCAATTAAAGTGGTTCTGTATATACTTAAATGCTAGAGCTATGCTTCTTCTAATGTATTTTGTAGTTTCGAGTTTTACATTAATTCACAGAGATTAATGAAACTTTGTTGCTGGTGTCAATTTCTCCAAAACCAGTATTAAAATCTGTTACTCCTGTTAGGCACAATACCCTTCGGAACTGCTGGGGACAGGCATGGTGACCATCTCTTGTGGTAGCCACCAAGCTATCCTCCTAATTCAAAATCACCTTCCTTTCTAGGGGTGAACTTTGAAGCTCCTCCTCCTTTGTCAGCCCACAGGGAGGCTGAAGGAAAATAGAGATCAGGAGAAGGAAAGGGGCGGAGAGGGGCGGGTTAGGTTCTCACCTTCCAGAGGGAGGTTTGTTTGAGCATCAGTCACCCTTGTGGAGTTTACTGCCTCTGGCAAAAGAAACTAACCCTGGTAGCAGTTAATTCTAGTTTGCAGTGTCCTCAACTCCAGCTCCCACAGACACCCACACCACCAGCATCACCCACAGGGACTTGTAGATTTCATTCAGATTCCTTCTTTTACTCCCTCAACCTCAAGGTCAGTGGCTCCTTCCTGCAATTGCTATTTCTGTGAACCCTTGATGTTCATTCGCCTCTTTGCATGTTTTACACTTTTCCCCACCTGGTTGCTGAGGTTCAAGCCCAAGGTATTACATATTCTCTGCACAAGGCCCACGGATCCACATCCTCTAACACCACTAATCAATTTTCAACATCGCTTCTTTAAAATTAATTGTTATGGTTTCAGTCTTCTGGCTAAATCGCCCCTGCTTCAAACCCTTTTCACTGGGAAAGCACTTAGACTTGGATGGGAATCCTAGTCCTACATTTAAGAACCTTGGCCAAGTGGTACTTAAAATTTCTGAGTTCTATCGTGGGAGAGGGTGAGCTTAATTGGTTGTACGAGGGCAGGGTGCAGGGTGGTACCCGAGTGGGGCTTCCCCTTCTCTGAGGAGAAGGGGAGAGGGTAGTGTGGGGAAGGATTTGTAAGAGTAGGACTGGGAGGAGAGGAGGGAGGGAACCTGCGATCAAGATGTAAAGTGAATTAATTAATAAAAAAAATTCTGAGTTCTCATTTGTGTTTGTGCAAATTGAGTATAATGTCCTAGAGCTTCATAGAGTAACGAGATAATCACGATCAAAGCAACAACAGGGTCAGGGATCCTTTTCGTTTTCTATAGGTTCAATTTCTCCCATTTACGGCAGGAAAAAAAAAAGTTATGCTCTTTCTTTACTGAGAATAAATATGTCTTTTCTCCACCTTTGATTGTAGAATACCTTGGTACAATGTCAATCGTTCCGTGACTCTATAATTCCAGTCCCAATCCTTGAAGTAACACCTTTAATCCTGCCGGTATGTTTCTGGTCTCCATGGTCTTTCCCTTTGCCTTCAACAACCTCTCTTCTCATTATTTCACCAGATAATGTCTTTCTATAAAACATTCCAGAATCTTCTATTCTTTTCCTATTTGGTTTCTGGAGCTCTCATCTCCCCCAGCTCATTCTCAGGCAGCCTTTCATCACCCCATTCTACTCTTCCATTCTCTTGCTCCCTGGAAATGCCACATGTTGCTAGTGCAATTCCACATCAAGTCAGATATATTATAAACACTGCGTTATCATTTCACATTCACTTTTCCTTTGCGAAGATCTAGGACAAGGCTTGTAATAGACCCTTGATAAATATTCATGGAGTAGAAAGAGGAATGAAATCTCCATTTATCCCAACAACAATCTGGTTTTCTTCCACCCTTTCCAAATTCCTGCGCTTTTGCCTTTTGAAAGCTATGATTTTCTCACTCTGAGAGAGAAAAAAATAAATAAATGCATGCTATCTTCCCTTTTCTGTTCTATTCTCTCCATTAATATTATGATGAAAAAAGAAAACCAAAACTTCAAAGACATGAAAAGATGTCAGGTGTTCAAAGCTGGAAGGCAAGGTCCTCGTTTCCCACCCTCTCTGTCTAAAAGCACTCTACTCTCATTTTTTTCCTGTGATCTATTGTTGGATGATCCTATTAGCTGATTGGCATCCAATCACAGCTTTTACAGATTGTGCATGTGTGTGTATGTAAAGGAGTAGGTGAATTGGCCTGATTTTTTAAATCAATTTACTTATTTTTCTGTCTATTACTGTGAAGGTTGTGAACCAGACAGAAACTGTTACAAATGGCACACTTTCCTTCCAATTCCTCTTTGAACGGCTCTGTGTGACCATTATGGCTAGGTCATACCCAGCCTTAAGTTCCACAGTTCACTCTGTCATATTCACCATCACTATTCCTAAGAAGATGTTACATCATCTTCAGGTTCTGCCATTTCAGCCACTGGCCTCATTCTTCAAAGTACTAGAAACCTACTTTTAAACCTCCATCAGTGATTTCCCCAGACACTTGATGGATTAGATGTTGACCTTAGTGGTTTCTAGACACAAACAAGACAAGTAAAAACATCTTGGTAATGTCTTTCTTCACAACCATATTATACAACATAAAACTCAAGCCCAAAGGGCTGATACAAGCTGGTCTGGTGACAAACCAGGAATGACAGAGCAGGGAAGAAATTTAGATCTCGGTTACAAGTCAAATTTTTTCATCATTCTTATTTCCTTTCTTCTTTGGAAACCCCCACAACTTTCTTCAAATTTTAAGTACCTGAAGGAGACAATTTTATTGTGTCTCATCTCTTTTCAACCTATTTGATACATGAATTTTTTTCTCCCTTTCCATCTCATAAATTTTAAATAAAAATGTAAATTCTTCAGGACCGCATGGTCCCAACACACACAAGCATACTGACTGAGAGTCAATCAGTAAATGAAAGAAAACTAAAATGCTAAAATATTTGCAAGCCTGAGACTTGCATTTCAAAACGATATGTGCTAGATATGGCCACCAGTGCAATGGGGGCATGAATGTCATGGGAATGAATGTTATAGGAGTAAAGCACCACTTTCTGATGACATCTAAGGCCCACATAGTGATATGGAATCCACTCATGACACTGTTATCAGGGACAAAAACACCAGACTAGACAGGTCACTAGCCTAGGGAGAACTTAATATTACTATCTGATCAATAGAAGTACTATTAAAATGACTCTTAATAACTTAGTGCTATACCCACAGATCAGTGCATCCCTCAAGCCTCATCAGAGAAGAAGCTTCTTGAAGTAGCTAACAATTCATATAGAGACTCACACAACTGATCAACACGCAGAGAATAAGAGATTGAGAAGTGCTCACCCTACATGGTACATACATATCACACACATACACACACACACACACCACACATCACACAAGGCTCATGTAACTTCAAGGAAAAGTGGGTGGAAAGATTGTAACAGAGAATGACTTAAAGAAAACAGTGCTTCCTAGACCCAACAGAATTATGCATATGAACTCACAGAAATTGTAAAAACATGGACACAACTTAGGAAAGTTGAAACCACACAGAATCCCAGCATGTGGGGAGGATGTAGGGTCAAATCCTTCTACTAACTTAGGAGCTACTGGCATTTGATAGCTACTGGGAGATGGGGTAGCTTTTTCCAATGGTATGAACCCAGGTAGGTTGATCATCCTTTAGAGCAAAACCCATATTAAGATTATTTAGACAATAGTAACAGGACTCAATGGGAAAGAGAGAGAAAGAAGAGGAGAAAGAGAAAAAGACTCAACATTGGATGGGTAAGGAGAGTAGATATAGGAAGAGTTAAGGGATGAAAATGATCAAAACACTTTTTAACTAGTCTCAAAGAATTAATAGCAATATTATTTATAAAAATAAATAAAGAGAACTGGAGAGATGGTTCAGTGATTTAAAACACTGGCTGCTCTTCCAGAAGACCCAAGTTCAGTTCCCAGAATCCACATAGAACCTTACAACTGTCTGTAACTTCAGTTCCATGAGATATGACACCCTCACACAGGCATACATGCAGGCAAAACACCAATGCAGATTTAAATAATAAGGCTAAGAGAGCTTGTTGCTCTTCTAGAGATCCTCAGTTTGGTTCTGAGCACCCATTCTGGACAGCTCACAACTGCCTATAACTACAGCTCCAAGGGACCCAGCTCCCTCTTCTGGCACACACACACACACACACACACACACACACACACACAATTTCAAATGCTGCACCCAAAAATAGCAGACATTATCATCACCAGTTAGAAGTCACATCCAACATCTCTTGGTCTTTTCTGTGGTCAGTGATGGGCATGGCAGTACTCTGGCTCTGGAATCAGAACTATGTGTAACTATCTTTTTCTCATGAGTACATGTCTTAATACTATTGGTGCTTGGATATAAGCTACATCTCATATCCTTGAAAGCCTGAAGGAACCAAAGAAACAAATGCAAAGAAAATGCAAACCAAGGGCACAGACTCCAGAAACCCCTTCCTTAGATCCTCCACGGAGGCTGCCTTTGGTGGCCCCAGTAACGAGGTGGGTCTTCAGGGACTCCTGTGAGATTTAAGTAATCAGGTTTGGATTCCTATTGTGGCTCAACCTAGAATCATGACTTTCAAAGCCGCAGCAGTCTCCCTTGACACATCCCCTTTAGCTTAGTGTGGCAGAGCAAGGAAGAAAACAGTCATTTGCTAACATCCTAGACACAATACAACATGCTCTGTGTCCTCTCATTTAATCTGCATAAAAACTCGAGACTAGAGGGTAGGTGACAAACTTGAAAATGTGTAAAATTAAGAAACTTATGCAAACCCACATAGTTACAAAGGTCACAGACCTATTATTCAAATGTGTCTTTTTAATGAGGTTCCTCTCATTAAATTACCTTCTAGAAAACAGAAAATGTATAAAAAGCTTTCTATACAACAGCCCATCATATATGTGATGGATCTGAATATGAAAGAAAGCAATATTAAGTGATTGTTCTTCTTCTTCCATCTCTAGAAACAATTTGATATATAATATATGTTTGCCTTTTTTGGAGAAATTCTGTCTAACTAAAAATATTGCACCATTACCTAGTAAATTGTTTTCTTACATCCCACAGTTTATCATCTGCAGATACTGTCAGAGTCTGATGTTTGAGTCATTATGCTTATGGGATTTAATTTTTAATGATGCAAAAATTATTCACAATGTACTATCATTTCTCTCCCAGACCCAGAATCTGATAGCTAATAATTACTCCTTACTTAGTTTGCTAACGCTCCACGATATTAATTAGAATGCAACTAGAACAGAAAAGTGACTCTCTGAAAATGGTCTTCATGGATTCTGTGTACATTTGCCTCCAATAAGTTCAAGAATAAAATTGTCGAGTATATGCATCAACAACTTCCTCTGGGCAGTCTCTTCCCCAAACAAGATCTAAAGCCCAGAAAATATACTTGGTGACCTTCATGCTCCTTAAAAGCCTGAAGAACTCTTAAATGGTATTAGTTAGTGCAGTGCTGGCTACTGTTAACAGTAGGCATCAAATTAATGATTTTCTGCAGTAGAGAGAAATAAATCTCCATTTACTCCCATGTCACCCTCATGCAGGTGTTTGCAATCAATGGGTTCCTTTCTTCCACACAGTGGTAGAAAGATCTAGGTTTCTTCTAACTTATGACACTGTCACTTCCTGTGGTTTCAGACTCCTCTGCTTTCATGTGTGTTGTGTGTGTGTGTGTGTGTGTGTGTGTGTGTGTGTGTGTGATAACCAAGAAAAGCATAATATTGTCTCTGTGTATGTAAATACTGCTTTATAGGATTCTTGTAATTATTAAAGTTATATGCTTATATTGTAAACATAAAGGTACATTTAATATTTACTATAGCATTATGAGGTAAACATTGTTGTTATTTTAGTTTTTGCACATGAGAAGATTGAGCCAACGTGAACTTTTTACATACACCTAAATCACTGCACTAAGCTGGCAAGAGAGAGAGAGAGAGAGAGAGAGAGAGAGAGAGAGAGAGAGAGGCAGAGAGAGAGAGGGGCAGTGAGGAGAGGGAGTGACAGATCAGGAGGGAGGAGAGACTATGAAACCCATCATTTGTTGCTACATGGGTGGAACAGGAAGACATGAAGTCAAGAAAAGTAACTCAGGCACAGAAAGACAAACCCTTCCTAACTCAGCCTTTATGTGGAAACCAAAAACATTTACCTCATCAAAGTAGAAAATTAAACCAGGGCCTCCAGAGCCGATGGATGTTGGAGCTAGAGAGCAGTTAACAGCACAAGGATTCTCACAATCACTTTTCTGTTTACAAACAGAACCTTGAAGGAAATAACACGAGTTTCTTAAATGTCATGATCATATGATTTCCCAAAGGTGAAGCTAAATACATTTGCTGACTGTGATTTTTGAGGATTTGCGGGGGGGGGTTGTTTTTTAAAAAACATTAGCCTGCCATAGTGATGTCTTTCTGGAATCCCAGTAGTGAAGAGGCTGAAGTAGGATTATGTTCATGCCAGCTGAGGTCACAAAGTAAGACCCTGTCTCATGTGGAATAAGGAAAACAAAGAACAAATACACATTAGGTTCCTGAGACTACATCTCCCAGACAGACCAAGAGGCAGATAGACCATACTGAAGAGCTTCCCTGAGTTCTGTTGTAGACATAAATCCTTTTGCATTAGGTCCCAGACCCGTGGTATCCTGGTCCTGCTTACAGCTGCTTACCCAACAGACTGCCATTATAGCCACATTGTCCCTGTGTTTGTTGGTGTTTTGTTTGTGTCATGTTTTAATTTTTGTTTATAATCACTGTGGCAAAATACCTAAGAAAAACATTCAACTTAAGGGAGGAAAGATTTATGTACTCACTTATAAGTGGATGTAGTCATAAAATACAGGATAAACATGCTACAAACTGTAAATTCAAAGAAGCTAAGTAAAAAGGAGGGGCCTAGGATAGATGCTTGAATCTCATTAAGAACTTTAAATAGATTAGATATCTGGGGATGATAAAGGGATGGGACTAGGTGGGTGAGGGATGGGGATGAAAAGAGAAAGGATGAGGTACAGGGAGGAGAGAGGGAGAGTTACTGAAAAAGACAACTAGATTCGGGGAAGGAGAACATCTCTAGGACAAGCTAGAAACCTAAGTCAATGGAAATTCCCAGGAATCTGTGAGGATGACCCTAGCTAAGACTCCTAGCAATGGGGGATAAGGAGCCTGAACCAGCCATCTCCTATAATGAGGCAAGACTTCCAAGAGATGGATTGAGTAACCAACCCAGCCAAAAAAAAAAAAAAAAAAACCTTAGACTCACAATTTTGTCCTGCCTATAGGATGTTCAGAGGTAAAAGATGGAGTAGAATTTGAGGGAGGGAACAATCAATGACTAGTCCAGCTTGAGACCCATGCCATTGGAGGGAGCCCACTCACGACATTATTCACGATTTTCTGTTATACTTGCAGACAGGAGCCTAGTGTAACTGTCATCAGAGAGGCTTCACCAAGCAACTGATGGAAACTGATGCAGAGACCCACAGCCAAACATTAAGTGGAGCTTGGAGAATCCTGTGGAAAAGAAGAAAGAAGGACTGAGTAAGCCAGAGGGGTCAAAAACACCTCAAGAAACCTACAGTATCAACTAACATGGGCCCATAGGGGCTCATAGAGACTGAACGGCCAACCAGAGAGCATGTGTGGGATGGACCTAGGCCTCTGCACACATATAACAGTTGTTTATATGATTGAGTCCATCACAGAGGGAGAGCAGGGAAAGAGCTCAAGGCAGGTGCTTGAAGCAGAAACCAAAGCAACAGAGATGTCAGAGGAGTGCTGGTCACTAAGTAGCTCATGTACAGCTCAAGTTCTTATACAGAATGTGCCCACTTGCCTAGGAGGGTTAGCCTCCACAGTGGGCTGGATCCTTCTGCAGTAACTAGCAATTACAAAAATGCTCCACAACTGTTACATATGTGCAACTTGATATGCCAAGGCTGGTTGATACCCATGGGAGGCCTCCCCTTTTCTAGGAAGGGGAGGAGGGGTGGGTTGGGATCGGGGGAGAGGGGAGGGGAGGGACTGTAAAGAGAGGAGGAAGGGGAAGCTGCAATCCGTATGTAAAGTAAATAAATAACTTAATAAAATATGTAATTTAGTTCATGGTTTCACAAGTTTACTTTATGACTATCTGACTTTATTGGTTTTAGGCCCATGATGATGCAGAAGCACCATGACAGAAGGACAGAGCAGAATAAAGTGACTTACCTCATGGCAGCCAAAAAGCAGATAGAGAAGACACACAGGGACTAGGAACATAATAAGCCCTCCAAAGGCAGCCCCCAGTTACCTGCTTCCTCCAACTAGGCCCCACCTCCTAGTCCACTCAGTTATGACTCCAACAACAGGGTCACCCACTAATGAAATGAAAGGCCTCACGAGCCAGTCATTGGTCAACAGCACAACCAGCTGGGGACCAAGCCTTGAACTCTCAAGCCTTTTAAAAAGAGATCTGAAATTCTGTTTCCTAGGGTAGTAATCATGAGAGGCAACTTGAAAGTTACAAAGACCCTGCATTTTCAAATTGGATAGATTTAAAGTTGAAGATTAACCAGGAAGTGTTAGACTCATGTATGCCAACCTCTACCTCAAATTTCTTACAAGTAATTAATGCAACATACTTCAGTGGGCACATAGGTGAATAAGAAAGGGCTAACCATGTAACTGAATGGTAGCATACTTGCCTAGCAGACACAAATCCTTGGTTTTGATGCCCATTGCCACAAAAAAAAGAAAGAAAGAACGAAAGAATGAAAGAAAGGAAGAAAGAAAGAAAAGAAAAGACAGACAGAAAAAAAAAAAAGAAAGAAAGAAAGAAAGAAAGAAAGAAAGAAAGAAAGAAAGAAAAGAAAGAAAGAAAGAAAGAGAAAGAAAGAAATGATACGTGTACAAGAATCTATCACTTATCAAGCATGAAATGCCAGTTGTTCCTGCTTGTTTTCCTCCACTGAAATTTTGCCGCTCTACCCCCACTGCTCACTAGCTCGCTCTCTCTCTCTCTCTCTCTCTCTCTCTCTCTCTCTCTCTCTCTCTCTCTCATGTGTGTGTGTGTGAGCAAACAACATCTAGCTCCTGAACGTTTAAATCTTCTCATCTCCTTCTGATTAATTGATTGATCCTGACATTGAGACGACAGTACACAACACTGCTACCAAGTCTCTGTCTTCCCCTCCTGTCTCATAACTACTCACCCACAGTCAGCAAAGCAAAGGGAGAAAGATGAGGAGAAGGAGCACTCCTCCATTATCACTGCAGTGTCCTAGGTGACCCTCAGATAAACATCTACCTTTGGAGTGCACACTTTCAAATTCACGGAGACTGAGAGCACTGTGGACTTTTATTCTCGCTGTGGTCAAGATGGTTTACATAACAGTTGTAGCTCGGAGGAGACATCTGATTTTTCAGCATGCACTCTTTGCAGACCTTCGCAGTGGAGAACCATTTTTGCAGTTGATGAAAAGGAGGCGGGAGAACTGGTCATTTGCCACTGATGATTTCATGATAAGCAGCAGGCATCTAAGATTATTTCCAAAGATAGTGAATAGGTTCAAAGTCATAGACTATTGGACTTTAATTAGGAGTCTATTTCCCATACATTTTAAATGTTAATCACTGTTTAGTGAGCCAGTGGACTCAGGTCACTCACAACCTACTCCCTCTAGAAGTATCTGCTTGAGATGTAAAGCACCATGTGGTAGGGGCACAAGAGCTGGTTCCCTTGAAGAAAATGACAAAGGACACAACGAGTTCGTAGTAAATACACAGAATCTTCAGGTTTATAAATCTCTCACTACGATTAGCTGAATTTTCAAACACCCCTCTCTACAATAGAGAGTAGTGAGTGTTGTGATACCTACATGTTACATTTGCTCTTTATAAGACTTAATTTCAGAGCCCCTGAACACAGTCTGAGGCCCAAAGGCAACAGTAAAACAGTTTGGGAGGGCCTAAAATTAATCAATACTGGATTGAGCAGGACAGGCCCATTAGGGTTTTAGGGCAAAAGCTCTAATTCATCTGCCCAAGAAGCTAAGCATAGCCACCCATTCAAGCACTCGATCTAAAGAGATGAGTGCTGGTGGGAAGCAGAAAAGAAATGTAATCAATGAACGGAAGGGAAAGAATAGCTAACAGGGGCCAGGGGCACCATGTTTGCTTTGAAGCACTGACCCAAGCCTTAGTCTAAATGGAAAAGGAATTAGAGCGGAAGCAAAGGGAATGCATAATTAAGCAGTAATGGTCAGAATGTGGCCTAGTGGTCATTATCTTGAGTTCTGGGTTTGTATGGTGGCCTGACTTTGTTATGGCTGTCATCGTTCGATGGGATCATTGCTTAGGCCTCTTCAAGATGATTCCTACTGCTCTCCCATGCAGACTTACCATCACTGAAAATTATCCTCATTCGAGGGGCAGTCTTGCTTCTTGCCGAAGTGTTTGGGTACTCTAGTTTCTAATCGAGATTCTCGTTCTCTTTTTGCTCTTTTTACACAGCTGCGAAGGAGCCACATATAAGGCTGCAAGCCAAACTCCATGTCACTCAAATACCCATCAGCTTTGAAACTGAATCGCTGGACTTTTATGGTTGGGGTAGGTTATATTTATCATAACCTTAGTAGTGATGCCATTCATTTTGGACCCCTGTATATACAATGATTGTCTTAATTTTATCTCCTATTGTTTATAGTCAATATGCATTCAGATAGCTCTGCAGCAATCTGACCTCACCTATCTGGGTCTCCTTGACCCAGACCTGAAAGCCAGCAAAAATGAAGATTGCCAAACCTGCCTGCACCCCATTTTTAGCCACAAGTAGAGATATATCAAGGGCCATTGCCTAAATTATTTTTTCAGCTCAGCTCCTGTGAGTGTTAGGTAACACAGATAGGATTAGTGGCATTATATGCCTCTGTAGATGAACTCCACCTTTTCATAGCAACACTAGAAAGGGAAATAAGACAATTACCACTATTTAAGGTTAAAATACCAAGTCTTCTGATTGAAGATGGTGATGGCTGCCAACACCCAAGGTGTGCAGGGCCACTCCAAGGAGCCTGAGGGACACATGGAGACTTTGAGGATATACTGTGGCAGAGGATGGGCCTGCAGAAAGCACAACTCCCAAACAACTTAAAAAAAAGACAGGTCTTTCTTATGGGAAGATGCTTTTTTAAAGTGGTTTCATGGAATTGGGGGTTGTGGGGAGGTGGAGAGATGAAGAACTAGCACACCGCACCAGACAAAGGATCCTGTCCTTGCCTAGCAGGGCCAGTCCTCAGGCCACTGGGAAGCTCGGAACACCACCAGCACACTTTGTCTAATTTCCGCCCTCTAGAATGGAGCCACCATTGCTGATGCTTTGCACTGATCACCATGATGAGGTAAGACAGTGTGGGGCCATGGTGCAGCGCTGCCCACAGGCTCTAAGTTCCATGATCGGTACCTGTGAGTCAGCAGGGTGGACGATGCCAAGAGCTGGGAGGTGTGCAGCAGCCTGAAGCTCCTGCCGATCCTACCTTCAGATGTGCTGCCCACCAGCAAGATCTCCTTGATTCTGAGCAAAAACAACATATCCGAGCTGAAGAATAGTTCATTTTCTGGTTTAAGCCTCCTCGAAAGATCTCCGTAGTCTGAGCCGACGCCAGAGGCTTTGCTGGTATTCATGATCTGTGTTGCTGATGGAGTCTGTGATCAGGGCTGTCACAAGAGACCATGCTGATGTCCATGCTGAGGACAGAAACTGTGTTGATGTCCTTAATCTGTTCTGCATCTGGAAACCATGTTGATGTCCTTGGTCTGTGCTGCAACCAGAGACCATGTCGAGGTCTGTAGTCTGTGTTGCTGCCAGCTGCCGTGGACAAGGAAGCGTCTTTTGCAGTGGTGTTGATGACTGCTGACTCATAGCTAAGAATGAGAGACATTGAATGTTTCTGTGACAACACCCCCTAAAATAAACCAAAACAGCTAGACAGAAAGCTATTGAAGAGAGTCCTTAAAAACTGATAAGATGCTAGGGTGTAGCTCTTCATAGTTGATGGTTTCTGGTGAGGAGGTGGGGAAGAACTCAGTTTTCTTTAAGGGGCTGACCACTGGGGAGTTTGACCATGCTCCAATGAGTATATGGACAACACAAACTGGACTTAGTGTATTTGACAGAGGAGCACAAGGTTGGCAGGGTGTACCTAGGAGAAATGGGAAACGAGTATGGTCAGAGTACATTATGAAACTCCCAAGTATTAATAAAAATATTATGTTGTGGGGGAAAAAATTAAAATACCACATAAAAAAAAAAGTAAAGATATCAGAACTTGTTGAAGTTGATTAAAGAAAAGTTACTTCCTTCTGGTCAAAAGAATAAAATCTGAGTTCTATCTCTAGCCCTTTTTAGAGACATGCCTTTCTGATGTGCACTAAAGCCTAGACATTGCATATTGTTTCTTCCTTTAAGATTTAATCATTTATGTCTGTCAATTGCCTGGCCAGGAAACAACTACTGAAATAGGCAGATTTGCCTGGAAGGATGCTAAGGCAATGGGAGGAATAATTATCCCCTGAATGAAGTACTATGCTTATTCCTCCAAGAAACTCCAGCCTTATGTACTTTGTTTACAATGTATCCACCATACAGTACTGCTAACTCTGCCCATTTTTTCTTATTATTTTCTTTTTTAAAAAAATCCGAACTCAAAAAGGTAACTTTTCTCTTTTGTTATCTTTGTCTCTTTCTCAGATACAAAGCAAAATCCTTAGGATACATTCCCTGAAATTCTAGACTCCCTCACTGTTTCTCTGAAGATCCTTCCCACTTTCTACAGCTGCCTACCAACCTCCATTACTCAATATGTCAACCTTGTTTGGATCCTACCTAACTCAAAAGACATGACTCCTCCTATCAGCCTTCTCTTGGAAGTTACCAAAATGTGTAGATTTCCTTCCCTATTGTTTTCCTTGCAAATATTAATGCAATTCTACTTGAGCTTCCAAGTCCATTTCTAAATTACTTTATTACTTAACAAGACTAAGAACCAAAAAAAGAAAGGCATGATTTCTTTAGTAGGGTGAGCACACTTAGGATGCCTGGGTTTCACACAGGGAATCCTGGAGTATCTGTGGTGAAATGAAGATAGAAATACCCCACTTGCATCCTGCCTTAAGCTGCCTTGTGGATTCAAATGAAGAGGCAGTGCCTCTTAGCGAATGACACTTGTTAGAATTATTCCAATAAAGAATTTTAAACCTAGCCCATGACCTAATTTTTTTCTCTTAGAATGAGTAAACCAAAGACTGGTAAAAAGCAATTGACTTGTCTTGGATATAAGTATCAGTAGATATAAAACTTTCTCTTTCCTAGTCTTCTGGCATTAAGGTTTCTTTCTAAAAATAATACCAGTTCCTAGTAGATGGTGGCTATGTATTATTGTTTTTAATAAGTTTGTAATTAGTAAAATTGTTTTTCATAACTTTGAAGGATATGAATGGAAACCCTGGTAAATACGTGATATTCCCTCTGGAAATGCTGAACTGGGCTATCCCTGTCCCAGCATGCACTGAGAAAGAAGCCCCGTTGTCTTGTGATCTTTCATTTCTGCATAAGACAATGTTTAAAAGTCAATACGTCTTCATTTCCTGGCTTTTCTTCTGATGAGAAAGGACAAACACTCCCTCCCCACCCTCCAATGCACAAGGTACTTGAAGACAAAAATTATTTCCTCAAAGTGGTTTAATCATGCTCTTGAAACCACTTCCTTCAGTAGCCTAATCACACAAATCAGAGCAAAAGGTTAAAGATAGAGTTCGTTGTACCAAATCGCCTGTGAATGTTTCTCAGCAAGATTCCTTTGTATTAAAAGGTGAAGTCTCTCTGATAATAGTATGCATAAGAGGTCTCTGGGTTGTAGCATTTCCTCTGCCCAGAAAATGTACACAAACCTTTGAATATTCAGTTTGAAGAGAAACATGCTTAATTTCCATCAGTGTCTCACTCAGACCTGGATACAAATTGTTCTTCATAACTTTGAAGGATATGAAGAGCACCCTGGTAAGTATGTGGTATCCTCTCTGGAAATGCTGACCTGGGCTATCCTTGTCCCAGCATGCATTGAGAAAGAAAACCCTGTTTTCTCATGACAATGTTTAAAAGTCAATGTTTCTTCATTTCCTGGTTTTTGTTCTGATGAGAAAGGACAAACACTCCCTACCGGCCCCCAGAGTGGACACAGTGGCCACTAAATGTCATTTAATACCTTTAACAAAAGGAGACAGCATCAAGATTCTGTAGGACAATAATGACAATCTAATTCTTTTACTTCTTCCTTGATTATTAAATATCTCCTGGAACAGTTTTCTTTATTATTCATGATTCCCAGACAGTAACATTATAAATAAAAAATTAGTCAAAATACAACTAATTCAATAAATACAGTGCATTGCACCACATCTCAATGGTTCTTAAACACTTCTGAAAAACAGCAGGAAGCTCTGGCCCTGAGCAGCAGAGACAAAGGGCCATTTCTCCTTGGTAAATCAGCTGAGAAAAGTTACCCAATTTTTGTGTGGCTCACTTTAACTTAAAAAGATGTGTTTTGCCTAAAATTTCCCTTTTATCTCTGTTTCTTAAACATTTGCCTTGGCTAGCAGCACACACCTGTAATCCCAACACTCAGGAAGCTGAGGCAGGAAGATAGCTGCATGTACTAAGCCAGTCAGGTTACTTAGCGAGACTCAAAAATAAACACAAAAAGAAAAGCCTGGAAACAGATAAGGAGACAGTGAAGGCCCTTGTAAGCTGCATCAGAGTACTCCAGGTAGACAAGGCCTTACAGAACAAATGTCACTATTAGGTAACATTCACCAATGTATTTGTGGCTAAATGCCATGACCTGCCTTGCCATCTTTGGTTTATACAATGGCTGAGAAGAAGGTAAGGGAGAAATGGAAGGAACATTATCATACCATGAGATACATTCATATACTAATATTCTATTTTCTTTAATAACTGTCAGATAAGATTTTTATACTAAACATACTATTTATATTTATTTATTTATTTATTTATTTATTATTTATTCATTTACTATTAAAAAAAACATACTCAAGAGTTGAGATTCAAATTTAGAGATGTCTCTTTATATCTGATTCCAAATCCTAGTATTCCTCTTCTCTCACCACAATTACGGCTGTTCTGGAAGGAATATAAAAGATTAACTCAATCTCTTTTTTGACTGAATTTGGTTAGCATTTAAGAAGTGTTTAATTGTACCTATATATCATCACAATTCACTCTTGCTCACCCCAGACTGCTCTTTCCAACTCCTTTCTCTTCTCATGGACCACCTTTTTTCCTTGTAAGAAATTCAATTTTTTTTTTACATTAAATTTAAGTGACTCATTCAAGATTATTTAACCCATAAAAGAATAGTGCTAGAACTCAGTTTTCTGGACTCTCATCCAGAAACTGTCACATATACTCTCTTCCCCAAAATAATGCAATCACTCCTTCCCAAGGAAAAACTCAACCACAGCTTATGTGACTACGGTTTGCTTTTCCTGAGTTTTCTTCTGTTTTTTCACAAGTTATGATTCTATTTTCAGAAGCAACACAATTCATATCTCAGCTCTAGACAAAAGAAAAAATAGGTGCTGTGTAATTAACAGAAAGTCATGCTTTAAATGTTTTTCTCCCCCTAAAACCTCTTTTGGAGAGAGTAAGTGTTCTATTTTACATGAGGGCATAGTTTCCAATGCAGCCCTTTGAGACCTTGTTCTGAGGTTTTGGTGGAGAAGTACAGGTCTTGTTGTATCCTGGACCAAAGAATGATCTTACTCTATCAGAGAAGACTCTCTTCGTTAATGGACAGTTCAGCTTAAGGAAGGATGCACATGGAGCAGAGCATTGAGGGAGGAAGGGGACACCCACCTATCCATGCAGATCCTCTGAATGAAACCAGGCACCAATGGGATTAGAGATGTCTCAGCCAGGTCATCTCCAGGTTCCCCACATCCACCAACACAGTTCTTAGAGCAAATGTGGTGTCTATATTTTTTCCTCTCACACAAAACCTAGGCATCTCAGAGGAGTGTAAATGAGTGTACCTAAACACTCGATTCAAAGCTGTTTGTATTTGATAAGAAAGACCTTGTTAGAAAAATAGAAATGGATAATATGTTTATGCATTCTGCTCCTTAAATTATATGTAACCACTGAACTTCTGTGTAGCATCAGGGCAGTTGCAATTCTGTGACTAGCAGAGCTTTGTTCGGTACCAAAATAAATTTTATTATCTCCTCATTCGATCTCAATTGAAAAATGAGAATTGTGTTTACCAAAACTTACAGCTAATGATAGATGCCTCATACTCTGCTGATTTTACACAATGATTTCTTTCATTCTTTGTGGCTTTGAGCAATGAGCTTGCTCATCTGTGTTACATTTCAAATAGTACCCAAATTCCAGCTAATTTATCACATTTATATTACAAACAAGGACTTGGAGTTAAAACTCCATAAATCAATTCATCTATCCATCTTAAATTAGTCATACAAACTCAAAATGGAAGTATGTTTCATGGAGCTTATTATTCTGGCTGGTCTTACTGTCGGAGATCCCTCCATCTCTGGTACCACTATTCTCCCACTCTATAGCCCTACTGTGTACAAGATGGCCCAGCAGACTCCACAGGCCAGAATCTTGACTTGATTTCTCAAGGTATGCTTTGTTGTCCTCATGAAAGTCCATTTCTCCCAAGCTCTTGAACTGACCAGACAATGAATATTCATTAGGCACCTATGGATCACATCATTAGCAATTGTAGATGATATGAAGATGCAAAGAGAATGGACCTTTGTCCTGGACAGACTGAGAGTTACCAGCCAACTCTACTAGATAAACTGCCTTTAACTGATAATTAATTCTCCTACCAAGAAATGAAACTAACTACATTGTTCTCAAAAGGGATTCCTGTTTAACACAGGTTGCTGTACATTTGCTCAGTGGATGCCAGTGCATTAAAATGTGCACAACTTTTAGGGAAACATACTTGGTTCCTTCATGATAACAAAAATAGTTTGGTGGTGGTTTTTCTCTGTTTCCTAACAACAGGAATTAAGTTTTTATGACATAAGCCCTTAATTTGTTTTAGTCTAAAAAAAAAAAAAAAAAAAAAAAACTTGAAGACAAGCAATTTACTTATTGCAAACTTTTGTTAAATGGCATTAAAAAAAAAGCGCCACATTTCCATTTCTCCTGACTTCTCTCTTTATAATATCCCTTTTAAAAATTCATTAAAACATGTGCTTCTTCCTTAGACTATAAATTTCATATGACCATTTCCAAAGAAGCTGTAAAAACTACAAAACTATTATCATAATCAATAGGATATCAAGAAACAAAAATGAGATCTAATTACACTTTACTGTAGTTGTATGTCCCCTTAATAGCATTCATACATTTCCAGTTACATAATTAAATGCCAAAGGTGTTATCAAAGATACATTTTAAGGTCTAATTAACTGATAATAATTATAGTTGGATGCTAAGACTACATGATAATTAGAAAGACATTAGCAGAGATAGGCTGCTCATCTGAGAATTACAAAGCTACTTCCCACCTGTTGCAGCAGAGATGAAGTTTTGTCTTCAAAGCAATAGCTTCAGGGTTTCAGGACAATCGGAAATAAATGAGGCTCAATGTGCACCTGACTAGAATAAAAATCGCAACAGGGACTATTCATTTATTTAGTACTTATGTATTTCTTATGTATTTATTGCTATGCTGGGAATTAAGTCTGGTGTGTCACCACTAAGCTGTGTGCTGTACCACTAAGCTACACTACTATCATTTTTGTAAGCCAAGGGTCCTCTACATTACTCAGATTGGTTTTGAATTCACTCTGTAGGCCAGGCAGGCCTTGAACTTGCAGTCTTGCCTCTGCCTTCCACATAGTTGATATGACAGTCCTGTGCCACTAGACCCATTTAATTGTGATGCAATAGACACAACACAAAATGTATCATCTATACATTTTTAAGTATGAACTCTGGCATAATAAGATGCATTTTCACTGTTGTTCAACTGATCTCTAGAACTTCTGTATCTTGCAAAAACTGAAACTGTTTGTTTAGTATCTCTGAGTCCCCCTTCCTTGACAGGCTCCATTTCACTATTTCGAAAAGTTCAGTGACTCTATATCCCTCATATAGGAAGACTTATACAGTAGTTATTTCATACATAATGACCTCAAGGGTTCATCCACATAGTACCTGTGTCTGAATGTCTTCCCTTTAAAGATGAATTTATTCCATAGTGTATACACCACATTTTGTTTCCCTTCTTGTCTTTTGGAAATAATGTACCTTTCAATGGGGGTGCTATTGTACTTTTTCTTCATTTCCTACAAGTAGAAATGCTGCTGATTCGAAACCTGGCCTGATAGTAACATCACATCAGCAATGCTGCCTCGTCTACTGATGAGCCAGCTTTTATCAGGATGACGGAGGTGCCTCCTCCGAATAGGGAAGCTCTAATATTCAATGTGTCCACAATGTTCTATGCAAGGCCCTTTTACTTAGTGGTCTTATGTCATAGGTTTTAATCCTTTGTTTTATATATGAGAAAACTGAAGCTAAGGAACTATTTGTCCTCAATCTATATCTCAAAGTCATAGACTATACAAATGGGTTAAAATCTAAACCCATTGTTGTTGTTATTGTTGTTGTTATTGTTCTAAATCCTATATGCATTTTCCTACCACATAAATGATTAGTGGAACAACTTTTCCTACTTTACTCATAGGTAGAAATCATACCTCCTGATGGGGCTCACTCTGCATAGGTACTTTTTTATGTCGTAGGCACTGGCCATTCCCTTAACCACATTGCTATTATGTGCCTTATCGTATTCTAGGTAGGATGGACAATGAATCTGAAAATGAAACTCTATCCATAAAGACCTCACACCTGAGAGAAAAGATGAAGGATCTCACAAAGGAGAGCTCATGGAGTGCGCAACTAGAGTGGAAGTTGAGGGGGACAGCATGGTTTAATCCTCTAGCAGTATTGGGTAGGACTCCCTTTACACTCAGGTTTTTGATGTTTTATTGCATATATACAATCGGATACCAGGTGACTCCAGGCAAAAAGCTTAAGTCTTCAATCATAAAATCTTAAGTGAATATGTACCCTGAAAGATCCAGGAGGGATTCAATGCAACATTTCCAAGAGACCCAGAAACACTCTTTGGTACAAGAGATGGTCGCTGGTACTACCATGGAGCTGTGCTGACCACTGATAATGTCAACAGCAGAGAGGCAGAACAAAGATAATGCACACCAGAGTGCCCATGGTGTGGTTTCAAGGCTTATCTTTCCTCCAGGACAGAAACAATTCAGTTCATCATCCTGACTCCTGGGAGAATTAGACCCAGGTCTGTGTTTGAAAATATTTTCTATCTGCAAGGAAAACCTCCAAGGATTTCTTAAAAGCCTGTGGCTCAGTTTAATTCAACCATTTGAGTGAGAAGAAGCCTTGAGGATCACAAACATTGCTGGCATCTTCAACTGTACCCTGCACACCATTTTTTTTTTTTTTTTTTTTTTTTTTTTTTGAGAATCAGCCTTGTCCATCTCTCTCCAGCTGCCACACTACCGTCCTTTCTGCTTCCAGAACCGTTAGTGCTCTGAAGCTCCACGTTGACCTTCCAGGGTAACAACTGTCTGTCAACTCAGAGGGGGCTTAACCAGAGATTACTTTCTATAGTTTCATCTCATACTTAATATTTTACAACCATTTTTAATTTTAATTTGGCTTTTTGTTATTGATGTAGCCTAAAAATTGCACGTAACAGGAAAAAAATGGAAAAAAAATTAAAGTACATATAATCCACCACCCACCTTCTGAAGTACACACACAAACACACACACACATACAGACACACACACGTGCACAGGCACTCACACATTCCAATGGGACAACACTGTGTATTCTATTTGTATAATCCTTTTCTCCACCACACTCTTTTCATCTTGAGTGTTCATTGCTAGGTGTCTTCTGCTGGTGTGAGCACTGGAGCTGGCTTCCAGCACTCATGATTCCCCAGGTCCGAAGTAATTCCCACATCCAGGTTTTTAAATGGTTCTGTACCACAGAGGAGTACCACAGAGTCCAGGAGCCAGAGACTGAGAAGAGTGCAAGAAAAAGCGGCTTTCTAGCTCTTCTCTCAGGCTTACCTGCCTCCTCTTCCACTCTTGTCAGGTACCCCTCCACACAGGATGCACTTAGACTCCAGCCCTTGATAGTGAGCTCACTCTGCCAGGAATCAGGCAGGATGCCACGGCGGCAGATGGTCTGGAGAATAGGTAGTCAATGAACAGGAGTACCCGCATGGATATTGAAACAGAACTCCTAGGTAAGAATTTTTCCTCAACACTCAAATCAAGACAGACACAGTCAGGATGCTAGCTGAGGGACAAATTTACTCTGGCCCAGGAGGAACAGCTGTCAAGTCTTGAGGAAAAATGTTTCCACAGAGATGGAAGGATGGCAGTGAGGCCAAGGAGCTCTGTAGTGGGTTCCTCAGAGTTCTACAGAATCCCTCTCCTAGCCAAAACAAGCTTGCTCAGCCCAGCCGGTGCCTGGTAAAGAGGGCTATTAGAATGCAGGGCTGCTCTTTGCAGGCTCTCCTGATACAGAAAGAGTCTATAACATTGGGCTACAGCCCGAACTCATTGTTTGCTATGAAAGTTTATGCAGCCACAAAGTTAAATGGGAAAAGCACACTGTGAAGTGTTTGCAACCTACTTAACTCATGCCTGACAGCAGCAGAAGACCACAACCAACTGTCAGCTTTGTTACTCAGTCTGTACATCATAGCGGTTCATCAAGGGAAGTTCCATACAAACATGAGCTTCTCACACATTCTATGGCATGTCCCGTAAGAATAGGACAGAGGTAAGGAAAACACTTTATCTGGGACATTGATAGTCCTGTGCTCCAGCTACCACTTCATGAAAGTCCCTGAACTCTCTTCTATAGGCCCTACTCGGTGGGATCTGAAAATCCCCATCCATACATAGATTAGATCTTTTAAAAGATCTTTTCTTTAGCTACAACACAGATCAGGGCTGAGATGTTACCTCAACTGACAGACTGTTCCCTTAGCATGAAAAAAAAAAGTCCTGGGTTTGATCCCCAGCACATATAAATCAGTGGTTGTGGCATTCACACTCGGGAGATGAGGGCAGGAGGATCAGAAGTAAGTTTGAAGTCATTCTTGACTACAAAGAGCACTTGAGGACAACCTGGGCTACAACAAGATGCTGTCTCAAACCAACAAACAAACAAACAAACAAATAATCAATACATCATGACACCAAAGCTACAGTCTTTTACTGACTTTATCAGAACAGAGCCTCACTTCTATGTGGTCACCTCTGCAGCTTTTTCCCTGCTAGAGCAGAGTTTACAGGCTGCAACAGATTCTCTTTGACCTATTAACAAAGCTGGCTCTTTGCATGTCCACCAGCTCATCTATTACATCATTATTGCAATCAACTTTTGTTGATGCTTAAAAAAAAAAATTCACTTGATTATAGAAGAGATCAGAAAGCAACGGTTATAGGAGAGATGAAAGATTATGAGTAATACTTATTTCTTTTCATCATTGTGATGCATTTTCTTGCGATTTAAGGGAAATCTTTCTAAAGAAAAGGTGACAGGGTAGAAGCAGGAGAGACTGGAGATACATAAATGATGTTTATTTTCGTTCTCGTCATATGAGACGGGGTAATTTATAAAGAGCACAGATGTAATTCTCCCACTTCTGGATGCTAGGAAGTCCAAGGTCAAGGCATTAGGAATTTCATTGTTGGCTGAGGGTCCATGTTCTGTTTCCAAGATGGAAACTTGGCATTGCATTTTCTGGAGGGGAAGGATGCTGTGTCCTCAAGAGGAAGAGGACAAAGGGACAAATGAACCCTTTGATAAGGGCTCTAGTATGTGTGTCCTTTATCTTTAATTGACATAGCCTAGAGTCGTCTGAGAGAAAAGCCTTCCTTCATTTGAAGAATTATCTAGATCTGATTGACCTGTGGGCATGTCTGAGGGATTATCTTGATTATTAAATGATGCAGAGGGCCTGCCCACTAAAGATGGTACTAGCCCCAGACAGGTATTCCTGAACTATAAGAAAGCTAACTAAGCATGAGCCTAAGAGCAAGCCAGCAAGCAGCTCCATGGCTGTACTTTAATAGCTGTGAGTTTCCTGTTGAGGTAACATTCCCTGGAATAGCCAGCAGCCTTGTCAGAGCAGTCAGTTCCTGCTCTGACTTCACCAATGACGGCACGGAACCTAAATGTATAAGCCAAATACATCCTTTCATCACCTAACTTTGTTTCTTTTTTTGTTTTTTGTTTTGGTTTGTTTTTGTCATGGTATTTGACATAGAAACAGAAAGGAAACCAGAATGCTCCCATTTTCCAGGTAGAAAACTTGATGACCTAATTACTTCCTAAAAGATTCACTCTTAATACAATCCCATTGTCCCTTTAGTTTTGGTGCTTGAATTTTGCACGGAACAGAGTCAGGCCTTTATCAGTACTAAAACAAACCAAGTTTTCCATTTTCTTCTCCATAACAGAAATAAACTATCAAGAATGTAGACTGCATGTTAGTCTAGCTTACCCAAGTAGTAGTCACTAAACATGGGGAAACTTCATGATGAGATGAATTTGTAAGAGAAAAGGAAGAAGGAGCCTGAGGAGACTGAGAATAGTGAAGCCCAGTATGAGGAAGGAAGGAAAATTGGGTGAAACTCAGGCATGTGCAGCTTGTTCTGAGACCTGTTTGGTAGGGCAGACAAGGAGTTCTTGGCCAAAGCTGTCAGGCAGTGGCGTCCTGTGTCTCCCAGGAGCAGATCTGGCAGTGATTCTGGGAAACCTAGTCTGGGTAATGCAGATGTGGGCCTATAGCTGACCTCAAGAAATTACACTACCTGCAGAGACTGGTGAGATAAAAGTTTGTTACTTCAAGGAAAAACTATAAAGGACTTGTACATCAAAGTATGTGATTAAACCCTTCAACTTAGACTGAAGATAAGATTCTAAGGAGACACACACTGTTTGGAAGCAGAACAAATTCTAAATTCTATTCTAAATTTTCTATTTATGAACAGAAAAATGGTTGTGTGAATGTTGTGTACGTATGTGTGTTTGTGTGTTTTATGCATATCTGTTTGCTTATGTGTGCTCATGTAAAGGCCAGAGGTCAACAAAAGTTGTCTTGTTCTATCGGTGTCTAATTTTGGAAACATGTCTCCCACTGAACCATGAGCTTGTCTTTTGGACTGGATTGGCTGGCCAATGAGACCCTGGGATCCATCTGTCCCTACACAGGTGTGCACCAACATAGTTAGCTTTTAGGGGGTACTCATCTAAATACCAGTCCTCATGCTTGTACAGAAAGTACTTATCCACCAAGCCAGCCCTCCATCCCTGGAAATGGGATTTTAATAATTCACTTGTGATGATTTGTGTGTGCTTGGTTCAGGGAGTGGCATTGTTGGAAGGTGCAGCCTTGCTGGAGTAGGTGTAGCCTTGTTGGAGTAGGTGTGTCCTTGTGGGTGTGGGCTTTAAGACCCTTGTCCTAGGTGTCTGGGAGCCAGTATTCTGATAGCAGCCTTCAGATGAAGATGTAGAACTCTCAGCTCTTCCTGCACCATGCCTGCCTGGTGCTGCTGTGTTCCACCTTCTTGATAATGGACTGAACCTCTGAACCTGTAAGCCAGTCCCAGTGAAATGTTGTCCTTAGAAGAGTTGCCTTGGTCATGGTGTCTGTTCACAGCAGTAAAACCCTAACTAAGACATGTGCTATGTCATTAGAACCTGTTTTATAGTCTAAGCACTGTTGTCTTTAAAGTTTAGATACTGTGACAGTGGCCAAGTCCATGAGTTACAAAAAAAGTTTTAGAGTGAAAATGAACCTTAAATATTGAGATCACTATTTGGAACTGGGGCTAGATTTATCAGTGATAAGATTTCAGGTAGAACTCAAATGAATACTTCATCTTTTGTTTCTTAAAGACATAACTTCAGGCTAGTACTGAATATGAAAGCTTTCTAGTTTAAACCTTCCAGCTTATCAGATAAAATCACTAAAGGATATGAATAAATTAGTATTTATTGGACAACTACTATATGAAGTACCACCACCAACAGTATCATGATTCCACCAATGTTGTCTTGTATAGAGGCAGAAAGACCAATTAAAAGGTTACTGTCACAGGCAAAAGAAAAAATATCTGCAAAGTAAGACAGAGATATTTCCAGAAGAGTATTAACCCTTCACCAAGAGGAACAGCAAGGGCAGATGAGGACAGAGGCTGGAGAGAGGCACCACTGAGCTAAACTGGACCTGCACAGGTTGATATTACTACACATCAATCAGAGAAGGGGCAAAATTATGGTCTGTCTCATTAGTAGAGACATGGCTGGAGTCACCTAAGCCAGCAAAACAAAGGGGAGAGACTAAAAAGAAAATCATGACAGGGCTGCAGGTGTAGTTCAATTGAAACAGCACTTATTTAGCATACACAAGGCAGTGGATTTGATCCATGGTATACATAATCAGATGCAGTGGCAAATGCCTGGAATCCCAGTTCTGAGGAACAGAGACAAAATACTCAGAAGTTGTATTTCATCTTCAGCTATGTAAGAGTGTGAAACCAGTTAGGCTGCAAATCTTACCAGACAGAAAGCGAGAGACACACAGACAGACAGAGACAGAAGCAGAGAGGGGGACACACACAGAAAGAGGCACAGACAGATGACAGATAAACAGATGGGCAGACAGAGGCAGAAATCCCAAAGACCAAGGGCTAAAGAAGCCAAAGGAGAGAAAAGGTCCTGAAAGCAATAGCCCACCATCAACACTAAAAGTCGCCAATAGGTTAAGTGTGATGAATAGTTTAGAGAAAAAATAGAAAATTGTCCAAAGCCAGGCCAGGAGAGCAAATATCACATTGTACATGGGGCAGGGGGGATGTAAACTTCAAGAGACAGGCATCAAGAGAGGGAATAGTAAATTGTGTTCTAGTTAGTGGAATGTCATGTACCTGACCAAGTGTGGTCTTTTCAGAGTTTTGCTGGTCTGGTACTTGAATATTTGAGTTTTATTCTTTTATTTTTGAACTTATTTTCATCCTTGAAATTTATGTTTGCCTAGTCTTGTCCAAATCCTGTAGAATCAACTGCATTGAGGACTAAAAAACATTTTAGAAACAAGCTTTAACATATCCGTTTGTAATAAAGGACAACATATCCATTTGCTGTAAAGGACAGTATTGGAAACTAAACTACTGAGAATGTGTGGCTGTTCTTTCTCTCTCTCCCCCCATGTCTTTTCTGAACCTATATCTGAGAGAACGAAAGAGTTAAAGGACTTGTTTATGAGAAGAATATTTTTTCTTTTTTTTTCTTTTTTTTTTTTCTTTTTTTTTTTTCTTTCTTTCTTTCTTTTTTTTTTCTTTTTTTTTTTTTTTTTTTTTTTTGAGACAGGGTTTCTTTGTGTAGCCCTGGCTGTCCTGGAACTCACTCTGTAGACCAGGTTGACCTCAAAAACAGAAATCTGCCTGCCTCTGCCTCCCAAGTGCTGGGATTAAAGGCATGCGCCACCATTGCCCGGCATGAGAAGAATATTTCTTAATGAATCAACCTATAGGACTACTTGCATCTTGATACTCTCTAGTATTCTCTCTCTCTCTCTCTCTCTCTCTCTCTCTCTCTCTCTCTCTCTCTCTCTCTTGTACACATAGAAAGTCACATGAATTATCTATCTCTGACTCATTATCACAAGTAGAAATGGTAGTTTAAAAATATTCTTGTTTTTCTCTGTAGCAAATCTGAACTGTAAAGATGCAAAACAGAAACTATTATACTACAAATAAAACCTACACCTGTCTCTGTCTAAAATGCCACAGTTTATTATTGTTGTTATAAGAAAAGAGAAAAGCAACCCTATAGGTATAAACCTTCACAGAAGAAAAATATCACACTGGCAACTCATTATTTCGGGTTGTTATTCTGTTAGACGATAGCTTCTAGGTGGAAGGCACACACCTATAATGATCACATTAAGGCAGAACCTCATTAATAATAGATGAGATCCGATTATATCCATTCCTGATGCTGCTTTAATAATGTGGCATTTTTGCAACAAAAATAATAACTTAAACCTTTTTGCTTTTTTTTTTTTTACAAAAATTATTCTTGGCACCCCTTAGTACCAAACTGAAAAATATAAGCTGCCTTTGAATCAAAGCTCAGCCGCTGAATTGAGGTCTTCCTTGTGCCTTTAGACATTAGGGCTTGACATTTCAAAGAATATGTAATAACTTTAGACTAAATTTCTGGTCTTTGAGAGATTTTCATAGCTTTTCATTGTTATGTACAATCATTTTGGTGTTTTCAATAGAATACATCAGCGTCTATTCCTGCACCAAACCCAAACACTTTGCATTCTCTATCAGTCCAATGGAGTTAATTGTAGGAATTGAACAGATATCTGTAGAGAGTCTCTGTTTTTTTCCCAAGGAGAGACTTCTTTGTTGATTTCCTTAATCCCTCCCATCTCGTATAGATATGATGGGATGGGATAGTGTCCCTTCTACCAAAGATTCCATTAATCATCTATGAGAAACAGATACTTTGTTGCTTTATTTTATATGTGTGTGCTTGTATGGCATGTGCAAATGTGTGTGCACAAGAGTGTGTGCAATCCAGAAGTCAATATCTGTGTCTTCTTCAGTTATTCTGTATGACTGCTGCTACTATTGCTGCTGCTGCTACTACTATTATAACTATTTTACTATTACTACTACTACTGCTACTGCTACTGCTACTGCTACTGCTACTGCTACTGCTACTGCTACTGCTACTGATCTACTGCTATTGCTATTGACATCTCTCATTGACCCCAATATTCACCGATTCAGCCAGCTGGCTGATCAATGAGCTCCAGAGATGCACCTGTCTCTGGCTTCCTAGCACTGAATTTACAGACACAAACTGTCACCCCCAACTTCTGTAGGAGCTGGGACTCAAACTCAGGTCCTCTGGCTTGCACAGCCATCACTTTACCAACTGAGTCCACAGCCTCCACTTTAATTTATTTTCAAGACATCTTTTGTCTTCTTTTTTGTCCTTGCTGGACTCAGACCCCGAATTTCAAGTGATCTTTCTACTTCAGCCTCCCGAGGGATCATGCTGCAGGACCCAGACATACCTTCTGCAAATATTTCTTAAGGATCCTGACATGGAAATTAAAGACTATATGGAGACCTAAGTCTGTCTGATAGAATTACAAATATCATAAGGGAAAAAGGTGATGTGATAGGAGAGAACAGTGGAGCATTTTGAACATTCAAGAAGGAACCACTGCCAAGCATTAGTCAGCCACTAGAAGCTGCCAACAGTAGAGAAACAAATTCTCCCTCAAGACCTCCAGACAAGCCCAGACATTTCTACATTTTTACATTAGCAACATAAAATCAAAGTTTTCTGACCTCCAGAAGTACACAGGAATTTATGTCGCTTTAAACCAACAAAGCATTTATTGTCACTTGTTATAGCAACAACTAGAAACCAATGTACCCTATATGCTCTCTCCTTTAAAGGGTATCAACCTTAACTCTTTTTGTTTGAAAGGAAATATTGTATGGGGCAAAGGAAAAGGAGAAGAAATGCCAAAGGTCATCATTCTAATCTGTGTGAGCTTGAACACAAATCCATGTATCAATGGAAATCATCATTTTCTTATGAAGATAACACTTATCTGCTTTTTAATTGGAAAGCATAGACAGAACAAACAGCAACTGTTGGCATCCTACTGGGTTTTTTCCGTCCACATTCCTTTCTATGTGGATTTCTATTTGTTCTAAAATTTGCTGCTGAGATATTGGAAATCGTGGTAGACAGGCATTTATTCCCCATTTTGTAGATAAGGAATGTGGTGACAGAAATAGAAGCAATCTTGTCTAGAGACACTGCTCCTGGGGAAAGCTTGCTCCCATCTGGGTGGGTCTCAGAACAAACATTTTGGACCACCTCATAACTGTGAAGCTAGTGAATGATATAACTGGTGACCAGATCACCAGTTGTGAACTATAGACTCAGTTCCTGCTGGAAGTGACCCCACAGAACCAGATGCTTCACAATGAAGTGCTCATGAGGAAGAACCACCTTTCTTTCTCATAGACTGACTCTACTAGGTGGCCAGAGAGGCCAGGAAGACATTAGATTGATATTATTGAGATATATAAATGATCCTTCTTGCATAGCAGCAGCAAAGCTGCTTTACTACTATAGCTTAAGGGAGGCAGTGTGGTTTCCTGAACCATCATGGAATCCTCAAGATAAAGGGTCACATACAGACCCTCATCTAATGTGTTATTCATGTCTACTCTGTTTTGTTCCATTGCCATGGACTTGCTTTGTATTTTTTGATTTTACTTTTGTGTGCTTGTGTATGTGCATGTGTATGGTGTATGTGTGCATGCCAAAGGTTGATGCTAGAATGTCTTTTCTCAATCATTTCTCCACCATATTTTGTGAGACATGGTCTTTTAGTGATCCTAAAATCACTATTTCAACTAAACTAGCTGCCCAACAATGTCCTGGCATCTGCCTGTCTCCTTCCCCTCAGTGCTAGAACTGTGCCTTGATTTTACATGGATTATGGCATTCTGAACTTAGGTCTTAGAACCTGCAAAGCAAGCACTTAAGCCACTCAGCCAGCTCTCTAGCCTTTTCTTTTCAAAGAAAACTTCAAGGGAGAAAGGGAGTTTTTTAAGCCCTTATAAAAGTTAGAAACTTTGATTATCAGGTTCTCTCACTTTGCATTTTGGTTTCCTCCATGGGCTTCCTTTTTTATTATTATTCATTAAAGATTTCTATTTGTGTCGGACAATTGGGAATTGCTTGCATTTAACAGTTTAATGCCTGTGCAGTGAGTGATATAGAGAAATTAACGTGAATGAAAATAAATCGACTATTATGCCCAGTAGGAAAGCACTCCAGCCTGCAACCCTCATCTAATTCACTGCCTAAGCCAGAGTGCAGAACTTCTAATGTGGTATAATTTCCTCTTCATAAGGTGCAAAATACAGCTTCCATTAATGGTCAATTTGAAGGATGTTTCATAAAGAGAAAGAGCATCTGTATCTAGGAAGGTACTTGCGAAACTGGTGTCCTCTATATGGATTCTGGCTGGAACATTCATCCTGAAGGCAATTTGGAGAGAGAGACAATAGGCAATAAAGCTAAATCATTCCAGAGACATCAGAGGGCTCTCTTCTGTGTCTGGGCAATGGAGCTGGGCTGTGGCCAAGGCCTTTCTCTCTGTTCAGAATGCAGTTCCCCCTACAACACATCCCTTCAAGGTCATTCTCCCTAGTAGAGCAGAAAAGCAGAGGGGGCTGGGACTGACATGAGATCACTGAATGCCTTTACACAAGAAATCTACAGCCTCTTATTTCTTATGCTTTCTTCTGTGCCACGTTTCTAGTCTTCATATTCCTGGGGTCAGGGTTCTAACAGCTCCAGGATTATCTAACTACATGTTCACAATATGTATATAGCTGAAATAAAAATTCATACCCCCTCCCCAAAAAGTGAAAGAAAATCACTGCCTCTAATAAATATATTCATTATATACACTCTTTTCAATTGTGCTCATCTTCAATAGGCACCTAATGTTTAGAAAAACACTTAATGAAGTATATAAAGGTCCATTTTCTATCTAACCTGAATCAGTTTTGCTCTAAACTCTTGAGAAGATTTCAAAGGAATGGAAAGATGGATCAGTGAGTAAGGTCATGTGTTGCTCTTCCAGCAGACCTTGATTTGATTCTCAAAATGCATATGGAAGCATATAACCTTCCATAACTCCAGTTCCTGGGGATCCAACCCTTTCTGGTGTCCACAGGCAACAAATACATAGACATGAGCAGAACACTGTACACATCAAATAAATAAATAAATATTTAAAATAATAAAAATAATAACTATTTTAAAAGGTTCTGATCAACTGGTCAATCGTGCATATATTTCAGTATGATTTACCAACCACCAAGTAGGCTCTGAGATGAACTACAAAGTTAAATAAGACTCTATCCAGGAGCTAGAGAAATGGCTTATCCTGTAAGAGCACTTGGTACTTTTACAGAGGTTTTACTCAGGTTCAGTTCTCAGCACCCACATGGTAGTTCACAACCTTCTATAACTGCAGTTCTATGTGATCTAACACCCTCTTCTTGCCTCTGTGGGCACTGCATGCAAGTGCTGCACAAAACAAAATATTCACACACTTAAAGTAAAATTTTAAAATAGGTCTCTGTTCTTACCTCAAGTGGATATTAGGTTAAAATACAAACACATAGAGATTGTGTCTAAGTGTTTTTCCGTGTTTACTCCAGGCTGAATAGTATTCTTCATATATGTCCTTTGTATTGTCAAACAGATGTCCTATTAGATGGAACATATAAATTGTGTTTCAATGATATTTGGGAAGTGGAAATGGAGAAATATTATATTCTTTGGGATGAATTTCTTTGTTTCACTCCTGAAACACTGGTCACAGACCAAATGCTGTGAGTGGCTGCTTGCCTGGCTTGTGTGGTGTAAACTGAGAACACCCGGTCAGGGATGACAGCCATCATGTGATGCATCAACTCTACTCAATCGAGATCTGGAAGAGAAGTTTCACATGGCAGGAAAGAGAGGCAGAGGCACACAACCACTGCTGTAGGAATCCAGTGCACAAGACTCCCTTCAGCACAAAAGAGGGTAGGATTTTCCCCTTACCTTACAGGGTAAGCCATTTCTCTAGCTCCTGGACAGAGCCTTATTTAACTATGTAGCTGTAACAGAGCTCAGAGCCTTCTGCATGCTTGTTAAATCTTACTGAAATATAAGCATGATTGAACATAATCTTTTAAAATAATTTTTTTGTTATTTTAAAGATACATGTTCCAGATTCATAGTATCTGGGCTTGCTGATCTTTCTGTTAAGAGTCATAGTTACCCAGCAGTACTTTTCAAACACTACCACTCCTGCTCACATTGTGGCCCCAATTTAAGGAAACACTGTTCCTTAATGCAAGCCTATCTCTCACTTATCTTTGCATTTCTTTTCCTCACAAACACTGCTCACAAGACAATCCTTTGTCAGCAAAGATGGGAAGTCACAGATCAGAAAATTCAATGATATTCCTAGAAGTGCTCATGCTGAGCAAGCTCTGATATCTCATCTCCAGTCATCTCCTCCTAATAAGAGCATAGGATGAGCCAATTTGGCGAGACTGGGAAACATTAGCCACAAGAAACACTGTGATGTAGCTGTTCTTAGATGTGCACTGCATGTAAACAAGGGCTACTCATCAGGTATAGCATTGATTTCTTCCTGTTTGAAGTATCAAGGATGACTTTGACATTTGTCTTATTGCCATGATTTTGCAGAAGGTAAGTTGCTTCACACTGAGAACGTTTTCCTAAGTGACCAATTAGACAACTTGTCACTTTAATGTGAATCAATTATTTCCACTCTGGAAATGGTTCTCTATATACCGGAAGCAATATAAGATCATAAAATTTCAGCTTTCACACAGGAACCTCTTTTCCTTAATACCTAAGACCTGCTAGACCTACAGGATAAATAGATCCCAATTCTTTTTAACCCAGTCAATCTACCATGGCCCTGAGCAATGCCCATAAATCCAACTATAATTTATTCAGGACTTTCAGAGCACTCTGTTGAACCAACTCACACAGACAGCATGCTTTGTTTTTAAAAAATGGTCCCATCACCAAAAATGAGAAAATACAAGTCAAGGCCATAGCACATTTAGAGTAACAGCATTTAAATGTTTCTGAATTAGAATCCCAAGTTATCTTGGTGATGACAGGACAGAATGCTCCTCATTTAGCAGCAATTGATGGACTATGTGTCCATGAACAATTCCCCAAAGATAGGTGAATATAGTTTAATCTATAACTCTCCCTGTATCAGAGGACCCTGGAACCTCTAGGATAAAATTAGAAACAATAAACACTCAGGATTTCTGAGTGATTGCAACCTTTTATTGGCTTTTCAAGCATCTTGAGTCCTTAAAAGAATGCTACATAAGCACCCCATGTGAAAATAATTGTACTATTAATGTGATAATGCAATTCCATGTTTAGCACATTTACCTAGGGCCAGCAAAGGAAAGAGGACTAATGCATAGATTGATTATTTTGTTTTGCTTTGCTTTGCTTTGGTTTTTGAAACAGGATTTCGTAGTGTAGCTCTGGCTATCCTGAAACTCGCTATGCAGACCAAGATGTCCTCAAACTCACAGAGATTTGCCTGCGTACTGGAATTAAGAGTGTATGCCACCACACCAGGCAAGATGCAAGATTTCTTAAGGGGAATATGAAGAGGAAAACAGGGCAGACATGCAACATTATCAGAAAGTTCTTACTCAAGGTCTTCTTAAATGAGAAGAGTGGTTGATATGGTCTGAACATATACCCAGCACTCATATGTTAGAAATTTGCATCCCATTGCAACCATGAGGAGTGATGGCACCTTTAAGATATGAGAAGGTTATAAGGCTTCTGTCCTTATAGGTGGGTTAAAGTTGTTCTTGGAAGAGTGTGTCAGTTGCCATAGAAGTGGACTCTTGATTAAAAAAAAAAAAAAAAAAAAAAAAAGATGAGAAAGATGAGGTCAAGGCTGAGATATAGCTCAGTGGTTAAAAAAAAAAAAAAAAAAAAAGTAAGTATTTTCCACTTATATGGCTCTGGATTCAATAACTAGCATCAGAAAGAAGAAGAATGAGAAAGAGAAGGAGAGGGAGAGGGAGAGGGAGAAGGAGGAGGAGGAGGAAGAGGAGGAGAAGAAAAAGAAGAAGAGGAAGAGGAGGAGGAGGAAGAAGAAGAAACCAGTCCTCTTCCTGCTCATCTTTTCACCTTTCAGCATGTGAGGACTGTGGTGGTTTGAATAGGTTTGGCCCACATAGATTCATGTGTTTGAATGCTTGGCCATAGGGAGTGGTAAAATTAGGAGGTGTGACCTTGTTGAAGGAAGTGTGTCACTGTGGAAGTGGGGCTTTGAGGTCTTAAATGCTCAAGCTACTCCCAGTGTGAAACACATCCTGTCTCCTCCTTGCTGCCTGAGGATCAAGATGTAGAACTCTTAGCTCCTTCTCCAACACCGTATCTGTCTAGATGCTGCCATGCTTTCCACCATGATAATAATTGACTAAACCTCTGAAACTATAAGCCAGCCTCAATTAATTGTTTTTTTCATAAGAATTGTCTTGGTCCTGGTGTCTCTTTACAGCAATGGAAAGCCTAACTAAGACAAGGACATATTAGAAAACTTTTATCAGAGTGCCTGACACTGGACTTCTATGCTGTGAAAAGTTGGTGTGTGTGTGTGTGTGTGTGTGTGTGTGTGTGTGTGTGTGTTACTAGGGATTGAACCTAGCATACAAGGCATGCTAAGCAAGTGCTATGCCAACTATATCCTCAGACTTCTTTTTACTTTTATTTTAAGATAAAGTCTCATTAGTTGACAGACTAGCCTTGGATTCATCTGTAGTCCAGGCAGACTTTGAATTTGTGATCCTCCCTTCAAATTGCCATGTGACTGAGATTACAGACTGCTACCACCAGGCCCATCTATTTCTAAAAATTAACTAATATGTAATATTCTGTAATATAAATAGCAAGTTGAATAAGAGAGTGGTGAAACAAGACTAGTAAATAAAGCGTTGGCTTCAATGACATCTTCGGATGTTCTCTGTGATGTCAAAGTCATAATTAGTCTCCTTACATTTAAAGTCAACCAATTATATTTAAGCAACTGTATTGGCCAGTATGGCTTCCATTACAACAACATGAAAAGGGTGCAGACTTTAGAGGAAGGAAGCTAAGCTGATTTATGTGACCAGATATACTAAGATGTCATGTGTTGATGATCAGGCAGGTGTGAGTAGAACTGAATGTTAGAGAAACAGATGTTTAGAGAAACCAATGAAACTAAGAAAAGGAACCATTCTGAGAGAGCCATCAAGGCAAGCAGCAACCTCATCAAGATGTTCCCATGGAATGATATCCATCACCCTGAAGGTCCACTCAAGTAGTCCCACAAACTTAAAAACTAATTTTGTCAGGATCCTGTCAATGAACTCATCACACTAAACAAGCTAAGTCAATTAATATGCAAGACTGGAAAATGTTGTATTTTCTCACAATGAGAAATCAATATCAAAGGGAGGGGGAAGGGAATGCTAAACTCCATTTAATCACTCTTTTATGACCCTGTACAAAGAATTTCACAGATGATTAGTTAGAATGTACTTATAAGCAAGTAATTGGGAAAAGTTAATTCAGTTTTGGTTAAACAATAATTTTTAAAAAAGATTAAATCAACTTATTTAACTCAAAAGATTGTTGTAGGGAGGCAAGACTTGATCCAACATCACCAAGAATTGAACTGCAATCCATCTATTGCCTCTATTTCTCCATTGCATTGGCACTCTCCTACTTTTTGCCTACAATTCAGTAAGATAAGAAAGGCTTCTGCCTAATTACCAAATAAAAGTTCTAAACTTGAGTTTGATTGAACAACTTAAGTATCCACTGTTCCTAGTGTCATTTCTATTGCTGTGATGAAATGCCTGACAACAGAGAGTTTGTTCTAGCTCACAGTTCCATATTACAGTTCATGACTGTGGAGAATCCAAGGCTGCAGAAACTTGAAACAGTCATATCACACCAGTCAAGAATAGACAGAAGAGTACATTGAGTGCCATAGAGACAGCGCCTGGGGCAAGCAAGAGCACTAGGCAACTCTGCCTTGCAGAGGAAAATCAACTAAACAAGGGCAAAGGAGATCCTAAGAAGCTGAGAGGCAAAATGTCCTCATATGCGTTCTTTGGGCAAACCTGCCAGGAGGAGCACAAGAAGGACCCGGATGCTTCTGTCAACTTCTCAAGTTCTCCAAGAAGTGCTCAGAGATGTGGAAGACCGTGTCTGCTGAAGAAAAGGGGAAATTTGAAGATATGGCAAAGGCTGACATGGCTCATTGTGAAAGAGAAATGAAAACCTACATCCTCCCCCAAAGGGGAGACCAAAAAGAAGTTCAAAGACCCCAATGCACCCAAGAGGCCTCCTTTGGCCTTCTTCTTGTTCTGCTCTAAGTACCACCCTAAAATCAAAGGTGAGCATCGTGGCTTATCCATTGGAGATGTTGCAAAGGAACTAGGAGAGATGTGGAACAACACTGCAGCGGATGACAAGCAGCCCTACGAGAAGAAGGCTGCCAAGCTGAAGGAGAAGTGCAAGAAGGATATTGCTGCCTACAGAGCTAAAGGAAAACCTGATGCAGAGAAAAAGGGTGGGGGCGTGGTCAAGGCTGAAAGGAGCAAGAAAAAGAAGGAAGAGGAAGGTGAGGAAGATGAACAGGAAGATGAAGATGATGACAAATAAGTTGGTTTTAGTGCAGGTTTTTTCCTTGTCTATAAAGCATTTAACCTCCCTGTGCACAACTCACTCCTTTTAAAGAAAAAAATTGAAATGTAAGGCTGTGTGAGATTTTTTTTTTAAACTGTACAGTGTGAAAACATAGGTACAAGTAGACTTGGTCGCTCAAGACAGCCTTCTTGAGATCTCAGACGCTCAACAGTAACTCAATTGAAACCAAGCCCTTGCGGCGTGGTGCGCACACCTTAATCCCACATGGAGCAGAGGCAGGCGATTTCTGAGTTCGACCACTGGTCTCGAGCGAGTCCAGACAGCCGGACTACACAGAAACTCTGTCGAAAAAAAACAAAAAAAAAAAAAAAAAACCAAGGCCCAGTCTTTTATTTACATATCAATCAGGCATTTACTCCAGGTTCCCTTTTGATTATCCCATGAACCAGCATTCCATGACCTTTGATTCTTAGAAAAAGACAGCAAGCACTTTAAAAAAAAAAAAAAAAAAAAAACCCATAGCAAATGAATTCAGAGATCTGCCTGCCTTTATAAGCAAAGACAATAAGCTAACTGGGTGGGATCCCATCCTGAGATTACCATTCCCATCATGCCTGGTCCCAAACTAACTCTGTTCCAGGCTGACATTGAACTCAGGAATCTACTTGCCTTTGTATTTTTCTGACAAGCTGGCTCATAGTGCAGCTGCTCGTGTTCTTTTAAGTCTATGAAGCTCCTCATATAATTCATATTATATCCTTATATTTTGCATAGTTAAGAAATTATATATTTTTGAACTTATGTTTTCAGAGTTCTTTCCCATAACCTTAAAGGCTCTCCTGAAGGTCACAGCATTCTACCATTTTACTGAAACATTAGACACAACCTCACCTCCCAGCTCCTGTTGTCTTTGATTATCATAGAGTCAAAAACCTTGGCAGAAAGGACATTCCTCCAATAACCTTAGCAGGGAGAATATTTCCCAAAGGAGGAACATGAAGTAAAATATATAATTTTTTTAAACAAACAAGCCTCATGTTCAGCAACCATCAACTCTTGCAGAGGCCCACGCCCTGCTTGCTCTGCTCCAGAGGTGGGAAAGCATGTCATGTCGTCCTTTCCAAGCCATGCAGGACTCAGCACTCAGTCAAGGGACGAGATAACCTTTTTGTGTGCTCTTGTGTTGGGTTTTTTTTTTTTTTCCTGTTACTATATATATTTATTTTATAAAATAATGGGTTCATTATGACATTTTCATACATAGATTTTATATTTTAATCATATTCACATTCAAATAAGGTTAAATGAGCATGCAACAGATAACTGACACCTCCATGTTTACTGTGGCACTTTTTATAATAGACAAGTTAAAGGTCAGCCTGGTGTCCATCAACAGATGAATAAATAAAGAAAACACGGAGCATATTTTTTTCAGCCATATAAAGGAATGAAATTATATTATTTGTAGGAAAATGAATAGAACTGGAATCCTCGTGAAAACTGAAGTACTTCTCCTTCCCTATATGTATCTTTAAAACATTATTTCTATTTAATGTAGATTTTGTATATGAGTGAAAGTGTGATGCTTGTCTTCCTAACTGGTTACAAGCTGTATGTTGACTTAGAATCTTTCAGGAATATATCCTGGTGTGGTGTAGCTGAATCATATGGTAGTTCTAGTTTTAGTTTTCTAAGAAACATTCACACTGATTCCATCATGGCTGCTTTAATTTTCTTCATGCAATATATCCTTAATATATCCTTTCCCCATCTTTGACATGTCCCTGTCCTCTTTACCTCCCTACCTGCAACTTAATGTACTTTCTCTCTCTTAAAAAAACAAAACCCTAAAAATACAACAACAACTACAGCAAAAACAAACAAAAAAAACATGGAGTCTATTTTGTGTTGACTAACTATTCCTGAGCATTATTAGGCCAGCCATGGAGTGTGGTTGGCATGTCCATCAAAGAATACTGATTTTCTACATGCAGACATCCAGTTAGACCAGCACAATTTGTTGAAGATGCTTTCCTTTTTCCACTGTATGGTTTTGGCTTCTACATCAAAAATCAAGTGTCCATAGGTACATGGGTTTGTTCCAGGGTCTTCTGTTTGATCCCATTGATCTGTCTGTTTCTATACCAATACCATGCAGATTTTATTACTATTGCCCTGTAGTACAACTTGAAGTCAGGGATGTTGATACATCCAGAAGTTGTTTTATTGTACAAGATTGTTTTAGCTATTCTGGGTTTTTCATTTTTTCATATGAAGTTGAGAATTTTTTTCTCAAGATCTATAAAGAATTTTGTTGGAAATTTTATGATAATTCATTGAATTGCTTTGGGGTGGCCATTTTCACTATGTTAATCCTACCAATATGTGTGTCTGGAGGATCTTTCCATCATCAGATATATTCAATTTCTTTCTTCAGAGACTTGAAATTCTTGTCATATAGGTATTTCATTTGTTTAGTTAGAGTTACACTAAGATATTTTACATTATTTGTGGCTATTGTAAAGGGTGTTATTTCCCTGATTTCTTGCTCAACCTGTTTATCATTTGAATAATGTAGGGTTACTGATTTTTCTAAGTTAATTTTGTATCCAGCTACTTTGCTGGTGGGAGCGCAAACTTGTACAACCACTCTGTAAATCAATTTGGCAGTTTTGCAAAAAAAATGGAAATAGTTCTACCTCAAGACCCAGTTATACCACTCCTGGGCATATACCCAAAAGATGTTCCACCACGCCACAAAGACACTTACTCCACTATGTTCATAGCAGTTTTATTTGTAATAGCCGAAACTGGAAACTCAGATGCTCCTCAACCAAAGAATAGATAAAGAAAATGTGGTTCCTTTACACAATGGAATACTACTCAGCTATCGAAAGCAAGAACATCATGAAATTTGCAGCCAAATGGATTGTACTAGAAAATATCATCCCAAGTGAGGTAACTCAGATCCAAAAAGATATGTATGGCATATATTCACTTATAAGTGAATTTATCCATAATGTACAGGATCCCTATGTTACAAACCACAGACCCAAATAAACTAAATAACAAGAATGATCCAAGGGAATATGCTTGAATCTCACTCAGAAGGGAAATAAAGTCATCATCAGAGTTTGATAGAGGGAAGGAACTGGATAGAAGAGGGGATAAGGAGTGACAGGGGGGATCAGATGTAGGGAGATCCAGGGAAAGATGGCCAATATGGAAATCAATGGGGACAGAGGGCATCTCTATGACATGCCAGAGACCTGGGATGGAGTAGGCTTCAGGAAGTCTATGAGGGTGACTCTACCTGAGACTGCTAGCAGTGAGAGTTATGGAGCCTGAAGTGGTCACCTCCTGTAGCCAGACAGAACTCCCAGTAGAGGGATAAGGACATCAACCCACCCACAAAACCATCGACCCAAAATTTGTCCTGCCTGTAAAAAGTACAGAGATGTAGAGACTAAGAGAATGGTCAACCAATAACTGGCCCAATTTGAGATCTATCCCATGGACAAAAGCCAAACCCTGACACTATTAATTATACTCTGTTATGCCTGTAGACAGAATACTAGGACAACTGTCCTCTGAGAGGCTCCTCCCAGCAGCAGACAGAAACAGATGCAGAGACCACAACCAAACATTGGACAGAGCCTGGGAAGTCTTGTGGAAGAGTTGGGAGAAGGATTGAGGAATCCAGAGGAGATAGGGACTCCACAAGAAGATCAACAGAGTCAACTAACCTGGACCAGAGACTCCCAGAGACTGAACCACCAATGAACCAACATATAAGGGCTGGGGAGGGGATGAGTGAGGGGGGAGACTGGAAGGAGGGGACCTGTAAAGTGAATAATAAATTAATGAAGAAAAAAGAAAAGCCTGATTTCTCCTCTCCCATTAGCTACCAGTGGCAAACAGCTTCTTGTAGGGGTGAGGCTTTGTATCCACTTTTCATCCTTTGTGCTGGGATTTCTGTCTGTCTTGAATTTATGAAGGTCTTATGCATGTAGTCACATTCCCTATGAGTTTATTTCTGTATCAGCCCTGTTGTGTCTGGAAGATGCTGTTTCTTGGAGTCATCCACCATCTCTGGCTCTGAAATTTTCCACCTCCACTTCTGTATAAATCCCTGAGCCTTGAGGGGAGAGGTGTGACAAAGCTTTCCCATTAAGGGCCGAGTCACTCTACACATTGTTCAGTTGTAGGCTCCTATGTTAAATCCTATCTACTGCAAGAAGCTTCTCTGATAACGGTTGAACAATACAATGATCTATTGGTATAGTAATATGTTATTAGAGGTCATTTTATTTTTATATTCCTTTAGCAGCATAAGAATAGCAGGTTGTCCTCTGGGTCCATGACTTATCTAGCTTCAGGTTCCTGGCCTTACAGTGTCAGATATGAGTTCCAACTCATGAAGTAAACCTTAAATCCAATTTAAAAAAAAAAAATGGTTAGTTACTATCTTAGTTACTGTTCTATTATTGTGAAGAGACACTATAAACAAGATAACTTATAAAAGAACGCATTTAATTGGGGTCTTACAGTTTCAGAGGGTTAATCCATGAACATCATGGTGAGGAACATGGCAGCAGGCAAGCACTAGAGCAATAACTGAAAACTCAAACTGATCCACAAGTTGGCAAGTTTCAGGGAGACAGAGCAAGAGTATTAGAGGGAGAGGGAGGGAAAGAGAGAGACAGAGACAAGGTCTAGTTTGGACTTCAGAAACCTCAAAGCCCACTCCCAGGGACATACCCCCTTCAACAAGACCACACCTCCTAATTCTTCCCAAACACTTTCACTAACTGGGAACCAAGTACTCAAACATAGGAGCCTATAGGAGAAATTCTCATGCAGACCACCAGTTACTCCCATAGCATTTGTTCATTGTTACACCAGTGGGCATACCTTGCAGGCACATCACTGTTGTAGGTAGCAGGGTTCACAGCTAGGTGAAACTGATGTTATTATTCTCCTCAGGTAACATGGATAGTACTTTACACCACTATAGATGCTCCTCAGTAGGAATAAAGCTTCTAGTTGAGTACCACCTCAATTTATCCATGTTGGATGACATCAGTATGTGGCATCTTTAGTTACTAGATCTTATTGTCAAGTTGCAGAAGGTAACTAATAATTGGCAATGGTCTATAATGTTTGGGGAGGGATCTGTGGGACCCAGTTGGACAAAGACTCAAAAAAAAATTTAACCTGTTCCTGGTGCTGGAGGTTTCATTTGGCAGCGTATAATCTCTAGTTGGGACATTGTCTCCCCTAGTATATGATAACTTGATTTAAATACCTCTTACTTCTATAGTAGTAGGTTTTGAACTTTTTTTTTTTTTAAAGAATTTAGGGTTAGTTACCCTCTCCATAATCTTTCTAGTTCACATTCCCACCAACAGTGTATATAGGTCTCTTTTTCTGGTTTCTACACCACTTCTGATTTATCAACATGAATTGAAACTGAAAATAAAAAGGCAGATCTGAATAAACTAACTGGGAATGAAATATTAAAAAAAAAAAACTCAATTACATAGATAAAGTAGAATAGTGCTTGCCAGGAGCTGTGGGTAGAAAACAGTGACAATTATTGCTAAATAGGTATAGACTTTGTCGTTATAATAGGAAATAAGTTGGTGATTATATAAAACCATGAATGGACTGAATATGCCGAAATGCCCACTTGAAATATGAATAAATGTTATACACATTGTTAGACGTATTTTACCACATTTTTAATAAATGAATGAATGGGTACGGGTTGTGGACACACTTTGAAAAATCTCAAAGTTGCTAAGTATCTCCACTCTAAAGTGTTATGTACTTACTGTGAAGTAAAATTGTGAAAGAGAAATAATTTTGTTGTGCTGCAAAGTGACAGCATCAAACAAAGAAGACATGCGTCAACACTTTGAGTTTAAAGAACAAGACGTATGATAAATATCATAATCTCCACTCCGACATCCAAGGGTCAAGTTGGGGATATCATGCTTAAACCAGCACAGTTGAATGCTACATAAATTGTTCTTCATGAGAGACCAACAATAACCTTTCACTCACACATTTATAGCTGGGACATAAAGAGATCTCCTGATCTGGTTGTTCTGAAAACAGGGCAGAGGTTTCCAACATGGCGAAGTAATTATTCTCAGTTCTGAGAAGTTTGCATAAGAACAGCAGTGCCAAACAGCAGAATTTCGGGTTCTCTGCAGGACCAACTCATTATTGGACTACTTGAGTGAACATTGCTGGAGGCGGCCAGTAAAGATGTGTATTTGTCTCTCTTCATAATCTCATATCCAAACGCCTGGAGGAAGCCTCTCTGCGGTGCATAAGTACTGACCAAAAGCACTGATCATATTTCCAAGGAAACCAATAGGACAGAGGAAATGTATCCCTAGTAGCTATAGCAACATTCCCAGAGGCCTGGATAAGAGCCAGTGGTAGTACAGCAAATGGAGGATGAAGCAAGCACATCTACCAAGGGTGAGTGCCTGGTGAGAAGGATAAGCCCACAAAACTGCAACCAGGCTTCGGTCTTCTGCACATAAGGGACAGTGCTCCATTCTGTGACATGTTGACTTTGATTTCTCTGCACTCTGTAACTCCAATGTGTCTGACCCTTGAACTCTAAAACTCAATAGCAACTCTAGCTAGTTCCTTAAAAGAACATTTCCTTTACTTCTTAGTAACTATTGTAAAGCGAATTGTCAGTCTGTCTTGAGATTACCATTTCCTAAAGGAGAGAACCAGTCATTTATATGCAAGATATTGGCTAACGAATTGGTGTTTTGAGCTTGATAGTGAGTACAAAGCTTAATATGCATAACCTTATGCTGGTCATGTATCAACATTGGTGTGGTAACTTCAGTGCTAGAGACTAGTAAGTATAGGACAGAGCAGTAAAGTGTATATAAGTGTGTAAGATGCTCTAGCCCTTAAAACACCAACATCAGGATGACTATTTCCAATTTACAAAGGAGGAATGAAAATTAAGAGTTTATTTAAAAATCTACCCAAGTTCCAATGGCTGGGAAATAGTAGAGTATGAGTTAAGTTGACATCTGTCAGATAAAAACACAAACAAAAGTTGAGGGTAATTAAAATTGTATAAAAACATAAAGGAGGAGGGGGGTGGGATAGGGGGTTCTAGGAAGGAGAAATGGGGAAAGGGGATGACATCTGTATTGTAAATAAATAAAATATCCAATAAAAAAAGAGTTAAGGGTATAGTTCAGATGGTAAAGTGTTACCCCTGGAATGCACAAAGTTTTGTATTCAACCCCTGGATCTACATAAAGCTGGGTGACATGATGGTGAACCCAGAATATGAAGCAAGAAAGATCAGAAGTTCAAGGCCAGCTTCAGCTATAAAACTATAGAGGCTAACCTGGGCTACATAAGACTCTTTAAAAAAAAAAAAAAAAAAAAAAAGCACCTTGATTTTTAGGGGTCATAGTTAAGAACTATGTATCTTCATTGGACCAGTGAAGTTTTCATGTATTTCCCATATTTTGAATACTTCTACAAGAGACATCCAGACTCTTGACTGAATGTTGGAAACACATATATTTATACTTTAGGATAACTAGATAGCTATAACATGCATACCCCATCCTTGAATAATGACACAGAAACTTATATTTATTTATTGTGATGGTTTGAATATGCTTGGCCCAGGGAGTGGCACTATTAGGAGGTGTGCCCTTGTTGGAGGAGGTGTCACTGTGGAGTGGGCAATGAGACCCTCCACCTAACCACATAGAAGCCAGTCTTCTCCTAGTGACCTTCAGATGAAGATGTAGAACTCTCCGCTGCTCCTGCACCGTGCCTGCCTGGACATAGCCATGATTCTGCTTTGATGATACTGGACTGAACCTTGGAATCAGTAAGCCAGCTTTATAAGAGTTGCCTTGGTCACAGTGTCTGTTCATATCAGTAAAACCCTAAGACATTTACAATAGCTTTAGGCCTTAGCTTACTCTTGATCCCCACTAGCTTTTTAACTTATATTACCCCACTTAGACTAATCTATATCCTGCCACATGGCACAGTATCTCAGTGTCTAGCCTCGGCACTTACTTCTCCTCCTCCTCCATACCTGGCTGGAGAAATCTACCTTTTACTCTTTCCCAGCATTCCTGTCTCTGCTGGAAGTCCCGCCTATTCTCTCCTGCTTTGTTACAGGCCATCAGCTTTTTATTGAACCAATCAGAAGGTGAGATGGGGAGTGTTTACAAAATACCCAGGCAAGGCATGATCATATCTGCCATCAGCATTTGAATAATACAAAGACAATTTTTATGGTGCACAATAATATTATCCCAACAGATAGCAAAACTTTCACTAGAAGGTTCATAATATCCACTGTGTCTAGGGCAGCCTGTCTTCCCAGAAAGGAGGATAATTAAATAATAAGGAAATTCCCACCTTTCCAACCTGAGATTATAAAGCCTTCAAGTGACTGCAACATAAAATTCTGTTTTGATCAAGTTAATTCTGTGGAACTCAGTTTTCCATCTACAAACTGGGCATAATAATATAAAATTATTAGTTATATTTTCATACTACCATTTGAATGAGCATGGTATTGTAGTTTTAATATCTCATTTCTTTGGTAACTAAATACATTGAAAATGCTTGTCACCATTTATGTATCTTCTTTGGTAAGCTGTTTAAATTTTTTAATTAATTAACCTATTTACTTTATGTTCCAATATCAGTCCCCCCTCTCCTCCCAGTGCCCCCCCTCACATAGTCCCTCCCTCCATCCCCCCTTCCCTTGTCCTCTGAGAAGAGGTAGCCCTTCCCACCATCACCCTGGCTTATACGTCACTACAGGACTCGGTACAACCTCTCCCACTGAGCCAGACAAGGCAGCCCAGTTAGGAGAATGGGATCCACGGGCAAGCAACAGATTCCGGGACAGATCCTAGCTCCAGTTGTTTCATGACCTGCATGAAGACCAAGCTACACTTCTGCTACATATGCAGGGAGGCCTAGGTCCAGCCCACAATTGCTCTTTGGTTGGTGGTTCAGTCTCTGGGAGCCCCTCAGAGTCCAGGTTAGTTGACTTCTGTTGGTTTGTCTATGGAGTCTCTGTCCTCTCTCAGGTCCCTGATTCTTCCAACTCTTCCACAAAAGTGAGCTCCATCGAATATTTGGCTGTGAGCTCTGCATCTGTTTCCATTGATTTTTTTTTTTTTAAATTGGCTGGTTTCCCTTTCTAAAGTACCGTTTTCAAAGTAAATGCTAGACGTATACTATGTGTTGGTGAAGATAAGGAACAACTGCAGATATCAGACATTTCTGGTAGGAATATAAAATGGTGCAGTCACTTGCTACTGCTGGGCAATTTATGAAAACATTAAATAGACACCTATAGTATGACTTAGTCATTCTATTTCTAGGTTGTTTTGTTTTGTTCTGTTTTGTTGGTTTTTCAAGACAGGGTTTCTTTGTATAGCCCTGGCTGTCCTGGAACTCATTCTGTAGACCAGGCTGGCCTCAAATTCAGAAACCCACCTGCCTCTGCCTCCCAAGTGCTGGGATTAAAGGCGTGCGCCACCACTGCCGGCTCTACTTCTAGTTTACCTGAAAGAAATGTGTGTGTGTGTTTTGTGTGTGTGTGTGTAAAAACACCTGCACATAAATTCTCATAACATTTTTATGGTAACAGCCCCAAAGAGAAGTAAGTAAAATGCCTGCCAATGAGTAAATAGTAAAGCAAGCTATATATTCCATTCAGTATTAGTCATTCACAAAGAGAAACTAAGCAGTGCTATGCATTGCAGCACAGGTGAGTCTCCAAGTAGTCATGTGAGTAGAAAAGCCACACAGAGAACTATGTGTTGTATGATCCCATGTATACGATACTCTGAAGAACACAAGCCAATCTAAGGGACATAAAGAGTAGGTGCTTAGGGATGGCAAGGCTGAGGGAAGGAATACAAGGCAAAGGCACAAGGAGACATCCAGGGGCAAGATACATTCACTGTCTCCATCATGGTGGCAGTCTTCCAGGTGTGCATGATGTGTGCCAAAATATATCAAACTATGTCCTTCGAATATGTGGGGTTTATTATATATGTCAATCATGCCTCCGTAGAACCTTTAAAAACTTTCAGTGAAGTTCTGAAATGTCATCATGGAACTATTTTCTGCTTTTTTTTTTTTCTTCAGAGGGAGGAAGTTTCCTTGGGATTGAACCTAGGGCCTTAACCATTCTACCTAAGCATTCTAACACTGAGGCATTCCTCAGGCCCAGTACATAAATACTTTCCATAGCTCTCTTTTATGATAAACTGTTATCTAAATTAGTGACATTGTTGTCTCTACAAATAGTTTTTCTATACTATATAACATTTCAAATAAAATACATCAATTTAAAAAAAAACTTTAAAAATATATTAGTCTCCCAACATTTCCTTTGCCCTGTGAAGTGCCCCAATACAGAGAAGTGATGGTATTGGTGTCAGGGTTGTAGGACACGGCTCTGTCTTCTCGAAAACTGATGACAGGTCACCAAAGACAGGAGATAAAACTGATGACAGGTCACCAAAGACAGGCATCAGCGTTGCAGAGAAAAGGTCTGCTTCTGACATCCCTGGAGATCCAGTTTGTAGCATCAACCTGCGTGCTGCTCCAACTCCTAAATTTCAGGCTTTGACTGTTCATCCAATAAATTCTAGCCAGAGTTTGTTTATGTTGTCTGTAACCCTGAGAGGGAGAAATAAATGGATATTTAATTCATTTCTCTGATATTTATCATATTTTCTATCACAAATAGTCATAAAACTATTTAAAACATAGGATGTTTAAACAGCTAGAAAATATATCCATCCATCCCTTCATTGAATAAACTTTCTTCCAATTGTACACTGTATGCCAGATATTTTCACATGTCATTCAAATGACAGATCAACCCCTATAGTCACCTTACATTTAATGTCAAGAAAGCTCAGGCTAAGGAGTCTCAGTTACTTAATGTCAAAGGGTTCCTAGTTGCTACTGGATTCAGGATGTGCTAAGCCTGCTTAACTTCAGATACTTCTCTAGTCTCCACATTCTTGTCCAGAAAGGCTATGCCCTTATACCAAGAGTGAGCTCACAACATCTAGCCACTGTGGTCTGTCTTGGAAGTGAGGTTGGGGTGGCAGTGGTCATAGGAAGCATCCCAGATGTTTCCTTTCCTCGACTCTGCTTCATATGTGACAGAATGGCCCCTGACTACTGAACAGAATTGATGTACAGCTGGAGAGGTCTCAACACTACAGGACTTGTGACCTAGGAGAAGAACAACTATCTGTTCTGAAAGTCAGAGACAATTAGGGTTCTTTTTCTCTGGTGATGACTGTTGTCAAGTAATAAAACTGATGATCTAGAAACAAAAACCCTAAAAGCAAAAATGTCCAATCATAAAAAATGTCCAAGCAATGCCACCCTTAGTCACACATCAAAACATATTAAAACATACCAGCTGTGATAATCTTCTGAGATCTCACTTGAAAGACCTCTGAGAGCACAGGCCTGAAGCTGCACTTGTACGTAGGTGTACGCTAAAAATTCCCATTGTGCTGCCTCAGGCTAACGACCTCACTGTGCTTTCCTTTCCCTCAGGGAAGCAGGTCTCCAAGAGCAGAGAGGTTCATTTTCAACTTTACAGCTTTCAGTTTAGTTTAAATATATTGGTTGAGTTAAAAATACACCAAAACAAATGGGGGGCTAGATTCTCACATGATGTATTCTTTTTTTTGATCTGTAACAATATAGACATTACCCTTTTTGATCTGGAAAAATATAGATATGTACTAAAAAATCATCATGATATCATTTGCCTGAAAGAAAAATAGAAATAAACAATGAATGAGTAATGTTAACCAAAAGAATATCCCTATTTTAGAAAACTGTACACATAAAAGTGTTTCAAACTAAAAACTACAGAGGGTTATATCTGTCATTTTCTAAATAATTAAAGATAGAGGGTAGAGGAAATGGTTCAGTAGGGAAGTATATCTGTGACTACAGCTGATGACCTAAGTTCACCTCTGGAATCCACATGTTGAGAAAAGAGAATTCAAAAAGGGTGGCTAGATATAATAGCAAACTTCTGTAATTCCAACACTTGGAAGGTTAAGGTAAGATGACCCAAGTTCTAGGCCAGCCTAGGCTACACAGTTAGATCCTGTCACACACACATACACACACAAAATTTAAAAATAGGTGTCAAAACTGATCTTAAAAATATGTTTGTTAATATACTTAGGATAAGGAAGAGAATACACTAAATACTAACAGCATTGATGCTGAGTAATCATAAAATTCTTTTCATCTTTTCTTTCTATTTTATTCTGTATTAAACACATATTTGCTAAATATAATATTAGGCAGAAGGAAAAAAAGATACCCATTATTTAAAGAACTCATTAAATCTGAAAAAGTCGTGAAGTTTACTTAATAATGTGCCAACGGTAATACCTCGGTTTAGTAAATACATATATGGCTATGTAAGATATTAAGATTAGGGGAAACTACGTGAAAGGAGCATGGGAACTCTTGGTGTGCTAACATTGTTGTTCTTCTAGAAACAAATGTGTGTATATGTCTACATGCCACGTAGACACAATAGGAACTGAAACAATGTAGCATATATAGGCAGCTTTTTTCCCTATATGTATCTTGTTCTTCCAAGAGTGGGTAACTTCTATAGGCCGAGCTATCCTGGAGTGTGTCAATGTCCTCCAGATAACACATATGCCAGTGTAGACTAACGCTGTGCCAGCATGGTGACATAATTGACTGGCTGACTTGTCTTTAGAAAAAAAAAAAAAAAAAGACTCAGAGAAACACAAAAGATTCATTGTAATGTTACCTTCCTACTTCTTATGAGGATTAGAAATTACTCCAAGTGTGTTTTAGATAAATGGTAGATGACTAGTAGAAAATATTAACAAGTTAATTAGTTTTAACTGAATGAAATTGCATTATAAGGGAAAGATGCGCGACATTTACATTTATATGGTTCAGCTTAAATATTAATAATCATTATGCTAATCATTCTGAAACAATACCTGTCTAGCGTCAGTAAAGGCTCTGTTGCAATTATTTCTAAGCATTCTCTTCCACACTGTCATTTAGACTCTTGACTACATGTATTGTGTTCTTTCCTAAAAGCTACATAAACAATAAAATGTTCCCCAGAAGTTTGAGACCAATTGCTAAAACATAAGTTGAAAACATGGCATGTGACATTGTCTGAATAAACGCAGTGTCTTTATTAACTGCAACTACAATTCACTGCCACAAGAAGTCTCTAATATTTATAATTGGCTTATTTGTTTGCCTTTTAGTATAAATGTGTGCTATTTAAGATAGTCCCTATAAATCCTTACACTCATATTCACTAGCTTACCTGCTAACACACAATACTCTTGGTTTATTTCAATGGCATGCGTGCGTCTGCAGAGTGTCAGCCTGTGTGTACCTGCAAACGAAGGGAGACTGAGAATGTCCATGAGCATGAGAAGGGCTGGGCCATGATCATGAGTTCTCAAGCAGAACCCTGCAGCCTGTTTACTGAACGATCACAAGAAGCTTATTTGAAGGAGAAAGCAGTCAGACACTTGTAAAGATATCGCTTGGGTTTATGGACATGCTCATTTAAAGCAGTGGTTCTCAGCATGTGGGTCACGACCCCTTTGGGGGTTGAAAAACCATTTTACAGAGACTGCCTAAGTCCACATGTATATCAGATATTTACATTATGATTAATAATAGTAGCAAAATTACAGTTATGAAGTAGCAGTGAAGATAATCTTCTCCCTGGAGTAATCACAACATGGGGACCCTGCACTGAAAGGTCACAGCATTACGGAAACACGCGAATCATTGATTAAAAGCAATGCTTCTTACACTTTTTAAAATTCAGGTATTCTTTTCAAATGCAATCTTATGGATCTTTATTTGCTTATCTAATAATTTTCTAGAGTGCTTACTGTTTGCCATTAAGTGCACTACTGTTGTAATTAATGAAGTAGATTCCCGACACACAGGGAATTTGTTGTGGAGACACACAATGGGATGTGAAAGCTCTAGGAGGAGCTATTTTTAAAGTGTTAGGAAATAAGCAGGGCAGTGGGAATGGGGATCTCTGTAGGGAAGGAGGTCCAGAAAGGATTCTCTAAGGTGAGACCTGGAAGATCAGAAGAGGATGACAGTCATACAAAAGAATCAGGGGGATGGATATGGGACACAAAATGAACTAAAGGTCCTCAGATTGGAATATGAAAATATGGAGCAGTGGTGCCTTAATGGCCAGGTGACCTATACATTACTGGGAAATATCAGAGAGCCGAGATTTACCTATGAAGACAATCCGTTCCACGTTCTATACTCTCTTTGCAGACAGCCACACACATCTGATCTGCCATGGAGACGCAGAATGGCTGGCACAGCAGCTTTCAGTAAAACCTGGAGATGTCTGAAAGAGAAGTGTAAGTTCCTATCAAGATTGTATCATGTCCTAGGAGACAGCCTGCATCCTACGAGTCAACAAAGGGAGCCTAAGGCAGCACTTCCTCCTGTGCTCTGGGGATCTGTTGCCCCATCCAGGGAAATATTACAAAAATCAGCACTCACTTGCCATATCCCTCACATCCACCATTAACATACATCAAGGCTTTGTCTGTAATTTATGTTTTAGCATTTAAAGAATACCTTGATAGTTATTTTAAATACATAAATCAAGTCAAAACCCTGTTATAAAATATTAGAGATGTCATAAGACCTCTGATTTATTTAACAATGTGTTATATTTCTTGATCTCAATTTATTTCAAGTTTGTAGGAAGAAAAATGGTTCTCTGCCTTATCCTGTTCTTGTTTTTAATTCCTTCATTTGGGAGATTTCATCTCTGCTCAAAACCATTTTTAATAACAAGGTAAACAATTTTTAACTGTTGATATTTTTAAAAGAATAGAAATGATTAAGATTAATTCATGTAACTTTTGATATACTCAAATAGTAGATTAGTCTAAGTGATACTATGATTCATATTGGATAGTCTAGGTTTCATATTTTAACTTCATCTAAATAGAGAAAAATTTACCCCCTTATTTGCTTAAAAGCCAGACTGCTATGCAATAGGAAGGAGTGAATACAGACTAAATACTGCTCAGGAGCCCACAGCTTACAAATTACATAGACCAAAGGGGAAAGACTATTAGATATACTTTGATATGCAATAACAAAGATAAAATTGTGTCCCTGGACCACCTAGAGTTAGAACTTCACACACAGGTAAGAACTCAGTTCATGGAGCAGATATGATTATTCCTGTAATTCTATTTGGGAGGAAGAGGCAGGAGGGCCATGAGTTCAAGATCATCTTGGGTAATTCCAGGTCCACAAGGACAACATAGAAGATCTTACCTGAAATAAAGCAGAAAACTCTAAGGAAGACCTTGAAAGGGACAAAATCTTAAGCAAACAGAAGAATGGAAGAGATTCTCTCCTCTTCTGAGAACTATGCCTATGCTAGGTCTTCACTCAGAGAGATTCACAACTTTAGGAGCTAACTTACTTATAGTTTCCATATACTCGGTCTAGGAATCAGAGTTCATGACTGATCTGAGAAAAAACTGCTAACTTTATTCACTTATATTTGATTAATTTCTGTCCTTGCTACAGTGTTGTTGTTTGTGTGTGTGTGTGTGTGTGTGTGTGTGTGTGTGTGTTGAAAGAGAGAAAGAATTTAGAGAAAAGTCACATAATGAAGGTTCTTTTTGTGCATTTTAGAATGGACAGCAATACAATTCATTCTCTGGTATGATTTTCTAAGGTCTTAATATGATGACTTTTTAGCATTTTCCCAAAATAAAAATTGTGACAATGTTGAACTAAGAGTCATTACAAAATGAGACTACAGTCCATGATAGAGAGGTGAGAAATGCAAATGAAAATTAGTTTAATCATTATTACAGTAAATGTATATTATTCTTATATTAAGTATTCATTATTAAATACTAAATTTAGCAAAAAAAAGTTGAGGAAAAACTGAAACAGATTAACATCTAAATGTCTATTTGATATAGAAAAACCAACAAACAAAGCCTAAAACTTAAAGGTTTCAGTTCCACCAAGAACAAAATACAAATACAAGGTAGCCTGGTAGTCTAATAAAACAGTAGTATTCTTCTAACTTGGGCTTTTCTACCCCTAAGAAATACAGAATGAGAACATTTAAGGAGATCTTTAAAACCACTGTAGTTTTTTATATAAACTCAAACCTACAGCAACATCATCCTTTCAATTTCACTTTTCTCTTTATTGTTCCAAATAAAAACCACAACAGAGGAACAAACGAACAAAGCTGACATGATGCTGTTCCCTCCTCTCCTTCCAGTTACGGTAGTACACCAACATTGCAAAGCATGCATACATGCGCGCACTCGTGCAAACACACACGAGAACACACACAAACACATCTCTGCGTTCACATCATTCCTGGCACACACAGCACTACATACATGGTAAAAATATTACAGGATTATCACAGCAGGAACAAGTACCATAAGATCAATGAAAGAATACTGAAAAAAAGATGTAACTTACCAGTATCAATTTGAACACCTGCAGATATTTTAAGTGAAAGAGAATTGCTTCTCAGGTCTAAAGAGCCAACTGGAGACAGAAAAAGAGAAAGAGAAAAACTGTATTCTTAGTAATAGTAAAAATATAGCAAAGCCATTTCTTAAGAGAAATAAAAGAGAAACAGTTAACACTCAAGCTTAAATTAAGTAAATATTTAGGGACCAAAAATAACTGTAAACCAAGACACTGGGTAGAAAAGTTTAATGTTGATTCTTCTCTTCTGCACTTCACATCCTCTGCTGTGACTAACCTTCCAGTGATGCTGCCTATACCACACCATGGCAAGAAACAAAGCAAATGAGCAACGAGAAGTTAAAGAATTAGGAAACAATGTATTTACAGCTCAAAGTTAAATTCAACATCTCTAGCTCACAACATGTCCCATTGGTTGAAAGAGGAAAATTCAGATATTTGAATTTGGTTCCCAATGAAAAGCCACCCTGTGAAATCATCTCCACTGATGTTCCTATTAAGAGTCTCGAGATCCTCAACATTACTGCTTCTTTCTGGGGATGCATGTAACCAGGTCTCTGGTTTCAGGGGAATAAAGAAGAAAAGCATATGATCTGGTTAAATGTGCTGAGAAGTATGCTAAGCTTAACCTCAGCTTAGTCCTTCTTAAAAAGTGAGCTATAATTTGATTAAATCCATTATATTTAACTAGCAATGAAGCAAATACAGTGAATAGGGAAGTTACAGACTGGAGCAGACAGTCAAGGTTAAGATGCTGAGATGCTATACAGGACCACTTTCTGCCTAACAAGCTGGTGGTGCTAAATGTTTGTGTATGGGGCTGGCAAACACCTACAATCTCAACACCGCAGAGGCTGAGACTAGAGGATCAAAAGGTGCCTGGTACATAGGGAGACTATGGGTGTGCTATTTACCTTTCAGAATGATACACAAACCAACTGTAGTATGTGGGCCACCCTTGGAATTTGCACATATCAAATATGAGAAGTTATCTTTTATTATCATGTAAATTTAAACTTGGAATGGAGATGGCAGTTACAGAGCATTAGATGACCTTAGAGAAGGTCTTTAAGCATTAAGGAGTCAATCCAGCTTCCGGTTTCCATCTGCGCCCAGAGCTGACCCTGTGCACAGCTCTCTATAACCAAATCCCGGAGCAGTGTGAAGAAGCAGCGAGGACGACCCCCGGACGGACCAAGCCCGCGCGCCGCTGTATACCCGTGTTCTGCGCCGACGTCCCCTGCCGCCGCCATGCCCAAAAGAAAGGCTGAAGGGGATGCGAAAGGAGACAAAGCCAAGGTGAAGGACGAGCCACAGAGAAGATCTGCAAGGTTGTCTGCTAAACCTGCTCCTCCAAAGCCAGAGCCCAAGCCTAAAAAGGCCCCTGCAAAGAAGGGAGAGAAGGTACCCAAGGGGAAGAAGGGGAAAGCCGACGCGGGCAAGGATGCGAATAATCCTGCAGAAAATGGAGATGCCAAAACAGACCAGGCACAGAAAACTGAAGGTGCCGGAGACGCCAAGTGACGTGTGTGCATTTTTGATAACTGTGTACTTCTGGTGACTGTACAGTTTGAAATACTATTTTTTATCAAGTTTTATAAAATGCAGAATTTTGTTTTACTTTTTTTTTTTTTTTAAGCTATATTGTTAGCACACAGAACACTTCATTGTTTGGGGGAAGGATCATGTGTCACTAACAAAATATCTCCCAAGCTGGACTGAGGACAGAAAACCTCTTTCCTTGATAATTTTCAAAGGCTCCTGTTGGCTCCCAGGAGGGACGTCCTGGTCTTGACATAGGTGGCCACCAAGGCACAAAATGCCTTGTGGTCTGGGGAAACTCTAAATTCATTTTTATATGCTCCTCCCCCTGTACCATCAACATAGACTTAATTCCCTTAAGACCAGAGACCTGCTGGAACCTGGCCCCCAAAATTGGTTTTCCAGTCTATTGGGTGATGTGGACTTTACAGTGACATCACGGAGTGTTCTCAGAAGAGCACTGGTTCCTTTTATAAAAGATTGTGGATCTTCAGATTGATGATTCTGCCAGTTCATTTCCCGAAAGTCAGGGTCGGCTTGTGAAAAGTTGTTAGACAACGTCCCTAATGTGAAATGTCAACCCTCACTCTAAGCTACTCCCCCTTTCAAAGCATTGAATGACGATTTCATTGGGTTTTATAGTGGCTTTCTGATTTTGGTAGTCTATACAAGAAGGGAATTTGGAAGTTCTTGTATATCGTTGATTGTCTGCCCATGTCCTGCCTGAAATACCATGATTGTTGATGAGAAGTATCTTTAATAAAGCTGGTTACAGTTAGGCTTGGGAAAAAAAAAAAAAAAAAAAAAACCAAATCCCACCAGGAGACAGCTGGTCTCCCAAAAGTGCTAACACACCTGAGAGCACAGGTGAGACCACCACTTCTGCTCAAATTCCTGGCCCAAGAGGGACCTGCCCAGAGCCATCAGGACACAGGAACCAAGGAACAGCCGGGGACAGGATCCTTCCGGTTTCCATCCTCCTGGAAAGACCTGGTCTCTGAGGAGTGCTGACACACAGGCTTACAGGAGGGACAAGCCACAGTCAGAGACAGCAAGACCAGCTAACACCAGAGATAACTAGACAGCGAGAGGCAAGTACAAGCACATAAGCAACAGAAACCAATGTTACCTGGCATCATCAGAACCCAGTTTTCCCACCACAGCAAGCCCCGGATACCCGAACACACCGAAAAAGCAAGACTCTGATTTAAAATCACATCTCATGATGATGATAGAGGACTTTAAAAAGAACATAAATAACTCCCTTAAAGAAATACAGAAGAACACAGGAAAACAGGTAGAATCCCTTAAAGAGGAAACACAAAAATCCCTTAAAGAATTATAGGAAAACACAACCAAACACATGAAGAAATTGAAAAAACCCATCCAGGATCTAAAAATGGAACTAGAAACAATAAAGAAATCACAAAGGGAGACTACCCTGGAGATAGAAAACCTAGGAAAGCGATCAGAAGTCATTGATGCAAGCATCACCAACAGAATACAAGAAATAGGAAAGAATCTCAGGTGCAGAAGATGCCATAGAAAACATTGACACAATTGTCAAAGAAAATGCAAAATGCAAAAAGCTCCTAACCCAAAACATCCAGGAAATCCAGGACACAATGAGAAGTCCAAACCTAAGAATAATAGGTATAGATGGGAGTGAAGATTCCCAATTTAAAGAGCCAGTAAATATCTTCAACAAAATTATAGAGAAAAACTTTCCTAACCTAAAGAAAGAGATGCTCATGAACATACAAGAAGCCTACAGAACTCCAAATAGATTAGACCTGAAAAGAAATTCTTCTCGTCACATAATAGTCAAAATACAAAATGCACAAAACAAAGAACGAATATTAAAAGCAGTAAGGGAAAAAGGTCAAGTAACATATAAAGGCAGACCTATCAGAATTACACCAGACTTCTCATCAGAGACTATGAAAGCCAGAAGATCCTGGGCAGATGTCATACAGATCCTAAGAGAACACAAATGCCAGCCCAGGCTACTATACCCAGCAAAGCCAAATTTACACAATATTTTTCCACAAATCCAGCTCTACAAAGGATAATAAATGAAAAATTCCAATACAAGGAGGGAAACTACACCCTAGAAAAAGCAAGAAAGTAATCTTCTTTCCACAAACTCAAAAGAAGATAGCCATAGAAACATTAATCCACCTCTAACAACAAAAAATAACAAGAATCAACAATCACTATTCCTTAATATCTCTTAACATCAGTGGACTCAATTCCCCAGTATAAAGACATAGACTAACAGACTTAAAAAAACAAAAAAAAAAAAAAAACCACTCCTCCATTGCTGGTGGGGTTGCAAGCTGGTACAATAACCACTCTGGAAATCTGTCTGGAGGTTCCTCAGAAAATTGGACATAGTATTACCTGCAGACCCAGCTATACCACTTCTGGACATACACCCAAAAGAAGCCCCAACATATAACAAGGACACATGCTCCCCTATGTTCATAGCAGCCTTATTTATAATAGCCAGAAGTTGGAAACAACCCAGAGGTCCCCCAACAGAGGAATGAATAAAGAGAATGTGGTACACTTACAGAATGGAATACTACTTAGCTATTAAAAACAATGATTTCGTGAAATTCACAGGCAAATGGATGGATCTCGAAAATATCATCCTTAGTGAGGTAACTCTGTCACAAAAGAACAGACATGGTATGTACTCACTGGTAAGTGGATATTAGGCAAAGATCGTGGAATACCCATGATACAACTCACATACCACATGAAGCTCAAGAGGAAGGAAGACCAAAGAGTGGATGCTTCAGTCCTACTTATAAGGGGGAACAAAATAATCAAGGGAAGTAGAGGGTGGGAGGGACTTGGAAGGAAGAGATGAGGAAGGGGGGGAAAGGGGCAGAATCAGGTATGCTAGGAGATGGAGGAGATGTACAGAGGGTCAGGAAATTGAACAGAGGTGTGTAGCAATAGGGGATGGGGAAACTGAGGGGAAGCAAGCAGAAAGTCCCAGATGCTAGAAAAGCAAGAGCCTCCCAGGACCCCACAGGGATGACATTAGCTCAAATAACCCACAAAGGGGAAGAAGAACCTGTTAAGACCATATCTAGAGGTTAGGCATGGGCCCCTGGGATGGGGGCACCCACCCATCTCCAAAATTTTAACCCAGAATTGCTCCTGCCTAAAGGAAATACAGGGACAGAGTGAGTGGAGCAGAGGCTGAAGGAAAGGTCATCCAGAGACTGCCTTGTCTAGGGATCCATCCCATCTGCAGACACCAAACCCAGACACTACTGCAGATGCCAAGGAGTGCTTGCTGACAGGAGCCTGATACAGCTGTCTCCCGAGAGGCTCTGCCAGATCCTGAGCAATACAGATGAGCATGCTTGCATCCAACTATCAGACTGAGCACAGGGACCCCAATGGAGGAGTTAGGGGAAAGACTAAAAGAGTTGAAGGGGTCTTATCTGGCATCAATGAAAGGGGATGCCCTTGGTCCTGTGAAGGCTTGATGCGCCAGTGTAGAGGAATGCTAGGGCGGTGAGGCGGGAGTGTGTAGGTGGGTGGGGGAGCAACCTCATAGAAGCAGGGTAAGGGGGAATGGCATAGGGAGTTTGCAGAGGGGAAACCGGGAAAGGAGATAACATTTGAAATGTAAATAAATAAAATGTCCAATTAAAAAAAATAAAGAATATAAAACTTTTTTTAAAAAAAGTCAGTCCAGAAGTATTTAGTAGTTAATGGTAAGACACTTGAAAATTTCTCTCATATTCTCAAGAAATAAAGGGAAATTAGTTAAGATAATATATTTAAAAAATGTTAATTGTTAGTGGACTAGGAACAGATACATGGGAGTTCTTTGAAAATTAAAAATTTTCTATGAAAGCCAACATATTATCATCTTTCTTCAAAGGGCACATAAATATTACCATTTATCTAAGCACAAAATGAAAATATTCTAAGTGCTCTGCAGTAGCAACAAAAATTAAACCTTATATAATTATGATAAATCGATCTGATGAAAATTACTTAGTAATTAAAATGACAATATTAAAGACTAAAACAACAAAAATGCTCGTAGTCAGCATGTTAGAATGAGGACTGGAAGCACATTATTCTGAGAGTTTAAGTTTGTATGAATATAAACAAATCATATACAGTAACAAATAAAACAATGCAGTGCTATGTGTAAAGATAGTGACATGTTTGTCACATAGTGGTACTCTATTGCTTCTGAAGAAAAAGACTGACATGAAGGAAATAACAAAGAATTGCCTAAGTACAGAGGCTGACATGTATCCTGCTACATCGTAAACTCCATCAGGTCTGATCTTGGACAATCTGGACAAGTTCTTTAAACCACCCAAGGATTCTGTAAAGTTAATGCAGCCACCCTTAGGGATAGCGCAAAGACTTGAAGGTGGTACAAATAAATGCCTGCAGTAACACAGATACATAGTGAGCATCAAAGAGCAGTGCTTAGTGCTACTATCATATTAAAGGTGGAAGCATGCCATGCAAGTAGAGATGGGCAAGATACACCCATGGTGAAATGGTCTCAGACTCTCTACATGGACAGGAAACGGAAGCAGGGCAAAAGGCTTTAGAGGTTCTTGTGGGCCAGCTGCAGGTAAGGGGCAGGAGATGGGCCAAGAGCTCTGAGTCAGGACACAGTGAGCATCTTGAGTGAGCAGTGGAAAGGTGAGCAAGGCCACCGTGGGAAGAACGGCAATTCCAACCAATAGCACACTGTGTTCAAACCTCTCTGCAGCTCAAGGCAAACCGTACAGACTGAAGGAACTGAGAAATGAATATGAAAGGAAAAAACAAAGAAGAAGCATCCAGAGGACTCTACTGGAACAGGGTACAGGGATGCCCTGTTTGTTATGAGGACCTAGTGGGATGGACTCTTTGTGGTAGGTAACAGAGGATCATTAAAACAGGAAAAGGGGTTCAAAGCATGAATGGTCTGGAATTCATGTAAGACTACCTCTTCTCCCCTATTTAAGGAAATGAAGGAGGGGTTTAAAGAGGGTAAGTCCCAGAACCATGGCCAGGTCCTATGACAAAGCTGTACCTACAACACCAGGGCTCTTGTCATACTTCCCCGTCCTCTGCTCACATGACTGTCCCATTCTCTCATCATCACCAAGCCTATGTATGTACCCACATTTTATGAAGCAACTTTCTGTGTCTTAAAACACACTATAAAATAAATGCAAGCACCTAATGTTTTTTACATTGAAAGCTTCCTTTGACTTGAAGATCTTTTGTTGCATGTTAACAGAAGAGAGTGCACTGAGCATTTGTTCGGCAAATATCCCATCAGTGCCTACTGTGTGTCAGGTACACAAAAACAAATAGAGACACTCTCATCAAGAAGCCTGTGAATACACTTAGCTATGCAGAGCACATCTGTGAATCTGTATGATCCAGGAAATACACTTTGTTCAGAGTGTCTTGGAAACAAAGAGACTAGAACTCAACTGGCCTATGCAGGGAGTGAGGGAAGAGAAAGCCTCACTGAGAGCTGAGGCTGGAGAAGACCTGGAGGAAAACTGCTGATCAACAGACAGGGGGAAGACCACATTCTTCTCTGCTACATGCTTGCCTGTGCCTATTAGACTATTCAAATAGTAGCAAGCTCCTGGTACTGTGATTATTAATTTTGGAGAGGAACAGAGGCATACTGAGCCTTGGTATTGATAGATGTGTAGAATATGTTAATCGTAATGCTCATTAGTCAGCTAAGTTACTATTTTCTCAGATGGCTTTTCTCCACTGATCATTTTTTTATATTTGCCCATTTTTCATCTCCAATGAAACACACTTATTCCTTAGAGGAAGGAAGGAGAGAATGAATGTGTTCAACTTTCATACACACAGACAAACACACACACACACACACACACATATATCTTTCATATATACACATTTATGTGTATAAAAAGAATTCTATGCATGTGTTTTTAATACCTTATGTTATTGAATAATTGTTATCACACAATAACAAAAATTTCTGGAATTTATCTAAAATTATTAAATGAGATAATTTAAAATACCATGAAAATAATATTCTTCTTTTTAGTTTATTTTTTATTGTGTCTTGGCCTAGGATAAAGCTAGCAAGGCTCAGGGACAACTGCTCAGGACACCAGTCCTTCCCAGGATGGTAGTGGCATTCTACCTGTGGCTCAAAAGGGCGACCCCCACACCCATTCACGAGTGAGCTTTTAGCATTAGTGGCCTCAGTCCAAGACTTTGGGGAAGTAGCAACTTTCTGGTATTAATGACTATTAGAAACTCTGATTCAGATATTCTCAAAGACCAAAGAGATCTAAGCTATGTTCAAAAACAAAAACAAGATACCACCCCTCATGAGAAAACAGAAGTCAAAAGTTCAATGTCTTCCCCGAACTGAGCAGCAAAAACTGACACACAAGAAGACTGCACCATCTCTGACTGCCAGAACTTGAAGGGGGCCACCTTTACATTCGAAGTGTGAAAAAAAAATCAGTCCTTTCCCTCAGAGTGTAGGACTCAAATATCATAGAAAATGAAATTTAAAAGTATTTTTTCATTACCAAAAATCTTTGGCCCAAAGCTATAGTAGAGGGGAAGTGCATGCAGTTCTGGGGATATCCTCACACCATATGTTTTCACAGACATTTTATTCTTTTTCTTATCATTTCCAGAAGGTCAGGACTTCAGAGCAGAGGATGTGGCTCAGCTGACTGATTGCTGGCCTAGCATGCGTGAAACCCTAAGTTTGATCCCTAGCAGCGTGTAAACTGGGCATGGTGGTGCATGCTTGTAATCTTCACACTCAGTGCTCGAGGCAGGACGGTAAGGAACCCAAGGTCATCCTCAGCTACACAGAGTTTGAAGGCAGCCTGGGTACTTGTGACCTTGACTCAAAAATAAACAAAAAAGTCAGGACTTCATATCAAAAAATGATTTGTATAAGCCAAAGTCTTCCATTATGAAGGTGCATGCTTCGTACCCAAATGCTACCCAGCTGTGCTATGTAATAGAACAGTTCATTCTAAATAACCAGGGTGATCAATGATCATGCCACACCTTAGAGAGCTTGATAACTCCTTACTGCAGCATCCCAGGCCTTCAAGAGGATGACTGTGAGGGTGAGACACGCCAGTGTAGCCAGAAAATAATGCCGGCTGCACTATCACCATCATTGTATGCAAAATACTTGTAATGTGGCTTCAAGCGGAAACAGAAATGTTTTCAATCTGAAAGATGAAATAGTCCCCATCACATTTTGTCTAAGATGACTTCTATATATCAGAGCGGTGATATATCTTTTTTAAACACGGTTAGCATTGCTTGCCACAGCCCAGACTCAGACAATGACAACTTAAAATAATAACAATAGCGTTCTCTGATTCTTCCCTGTAAGCCTCAAAGAAGTAAAATGAAAAGTGGGGGATGCCTTTTCAACTTCCAGTATTGTGCAATTCATGTTTAAATTGATAATCTAGATTTCATCTTCTGACCTTGAAGAGACTCACAATTTCAATTGTAAAATGCAAATCTCAACCCATCTCCCCAAAGCATTCAATAATGGATTATATGGAAATAAATATACAAAACAGAGTGCTTAGAAGGCAGAGTTATAATTAATCTCCAATTCTCCACAAACTCGACTATGCTTTCTACGCTAGTCATCCAAAACCTGAAACTCCGTCCTTTCACACCTGTGGTGACACAATGGAAATTATAATGAAAATTTTCTTGGGTAGATTAATTCGCCCCTCTGTGTTAATTTAATTCCAAATTCTAATTGGTCCATGTTACTGTGCAGAAAGTAATAACAAAGTGCAGAAAGAATAACAGACATACAAGGGACTGATGGTACCAGTAACCACCCTGAAAGTTGCCATTTTTCCTTTTAGTTATTAACATAAACACTTTCTCTTGGACTGGTCTCCATCTATTAGACTAAAGTGAGTGCATCATGGATAAGTAAATGCAGGCACCAGGGTGGGTGTGGATGAGGATGGGAGACACTCAGGACCCCCAGGCAACTGGTACTTGATCCATCATGGACTGAATTGATAGTCTTCAAGACTCCCTTTTTCTGAAGACAGTAGTTCTGTTTCAACCTTAGCTTTACCAAAATGATACAACTAGACAGCACTGTGTAAAGACCTTAATGTGACTCCCCCAAAATTCACTCATTGAAGTCATAACCCCTATTGTGATGATATCTGGAGTTGGAGATTTATAACAGGCAGAGATGTTGTCACAGTGAGATTATAACTCCAAAAAGAAACAAACCAAAGATATGATTTTCTCTGTCCTTGGGCACACACAAAAGAGGTTGTGGAAACACACAGTAAGATGACTGTTGACTAGAATCCAGGAACACGGCTGCAGAGGTGGCTCAGTGGTTAAGAGCAATGGCTGCTCTTCCAGAGGTCCTGAGTTCAATTCCCAGCACCACATGGTGGCTCACAGCCATCTGTAATAGGATCTGATGCCCTCTTCTGGTGTATCTGAAGACAGTGACAGTGTATTCAAATATATAAAAATAAATAAAGCTTTAAAAAAAAAAAAAAAAGAAGGAGGAGGAGGAGGAGGAGGAAGAAGTTAGGAATAGACCTTCCAGATCCTGGCCATGCTGGTACCCTGATCTTAGACTTCAGCTTTTACTACCATCAGAAAAAGACTTTGTTACAGCAATCCAAAACCAGATAAGTGGAAAGACAGACACACTCTTGAGAGACATTGTATCCACAGAAAATAGAGCAGTCTTGTTACTGGTACTCTCTGTCTGAGCAGGTGTTTCTAGGTTCTTGGGATCTTGTTCAAAGAGTTGAAGAATCACAGACAAATTAAAGCAGCAGGGGTTTGATTCCAAAGCTAAATTTAAGTACAGGTTAAATGTGCTGCAAGAAATGTGATCTGAGCAAGCTTGCAACTTAAAGAGGGCCTGGTCACTGTGACCTGAGTATTTCTTTTGTGAGTCTAGGAGAAGGAAGGTTTGGTTCCAATGGCAAGGCGTAAGTGATCTGCTTTTGATTGATAGGCTTGGGTTCTGTAAGCCTTAGTTCACTGCACACATCCTTTACCATGATGTATATAATTCCAATCATATGCATACCCAATCATGAACAGGCATAAGATGATAAAAGTTCACTCAGAGGACATGTTTACCTTACTGTGCATGTACCTAAAACCAGTCCTAGCTAGACCAGCCCATTGCCTGCAGTTCCTGGATAAGTTTCAGGATATGTCTGATGTGAAAAGGACATCAATTAAAACCAAAAGGCTACCTATACCCAAGCCCTAGCAACTGGTTTCTCCTTCTCCTGGACCCACATAAAAGGAGCCTCAAGCAGTATTAAAGTTCTCTTGAGCACTCTGGACTGGAGTCCACTGCTCCTCTGTAGTATACATAACCTTTACCTTCATGGGGCCTCTGGAGTAAATTCCTTGCCATTTGTGTGTGTTTCTTTAGTCTTTGAACAATGCTCAAAGAACCTGGAAACACCAGGTCCAGATAGAGATTAGCAGTGAGGTGTGTTTGTGTGTGTGTGCTTGTGTTGTCTGTTTATTTTTCCAATGAAAAACAATCATTTCTTTTTTATTTTATTTATCTAGTTTTTCCTTTTCCTGAGAACTCACTGTGAAGCTGGTCAAAAACCACAGATGTTCTTTGTTTCTATGTAATTATTGGTTTGATGAAGTTTCTTCTGAAGTAAGAACAATAGAACAGGCTACAATACCCCTTGAGAGATAGCTGGATCTGTCAGGAGTAGATCGTCCACAGTTCAAGGGGAAGGACTGGAGTGACCCTCTTTCTGGGGTTGCTGGCTCAGTTCTAAGTGGAGGAGTCTTGGTGGAGGCTGTAAAGGCCTATATGTAAGGCATCTCCGACCATCTGCCAGGTTGCTATGTGCCTTGCCAGAAAAGGGATGAGGGATGTTTGTGTAGCAGAGTCACAGGTTTCCCTATACTTTGCTGTCACAGTTCTAAGTGCAACAGATGGTTATTTCATCTCATCCTCACTTGGATTTATGCAAGTTTCATGTAACACTATTCTCCCAGTGTCTGGGGTCACCACCCTTAGAACAGGAACAAGAAAGTGAGCAGAGCCCTTGTCAGAAGATGGATATGGCAGTTCAGTTTCTGCATATAATAACTTTTAATTGCAGCAAATTAGGAGGCAGTCAGGCCTTGTGGCAGTAGAGGGCACCAACATCAGGGCAAACTCTTATTTGGACATATGTTTACTGCAGCCCCTCTGTACCTGGGCTCTCCCATGTCTCACAACCTACACTTCCTATGTCTCAGAAACACCTGGAAAGGTGAAAGCAGTTACATGAAAAGATCCATGGCCTCCAACATTGAGTAACTTAAAAAAAAAAAAAAGTCAGAGAACTGTACTGTGACACACCTCACCCTGTAAGCTAGTTTTTTGGTTTTTTTTGGTTTTTTGGTTTTTTTTTTTTTTTTTTTTTTCAGTTGTGACTTTGGCAAATTCAATGCTTTCAACTGGAATCCATGGGAGTCTGATAACTAGGGTTCATGGAGTACTAGTATGCACAGCTAGGATTAATGGATGGCTATGGTCAAAGGGGAAGATGACCTTGAAGAACAGGTTCTAGTCACCTAAGCATTCTCTGATGTTTAAAAGAGGAGGAGGAAGAAGAAAATGTCAATTTCACGCAGGCAAAGATTCAGGTGGAAATGAAAGCTCTGCCGCTGACTCCAATGTTTATTCTTTTTTTTTTTTTTAATAAAATTGATTTGGATCAGTTTGAGATAACTGCTGGGAACGGAACGATTCCCTTTCAGGTATGTCGCTTGTTTTTGTTTCTGATATGGTCTCAAAAGGAACATTGCTGATGTTTTTCTGTGTGACATTGTAGTCCTAGAAGAGTTAAAATAAGAAACTACCTGCTTAATCTGCCAGAAAACACACAAGAGGAGCAGTCAGCTCTGCAAAGCGTTTCGGGGAACGAGCACGCCCGGCTGCTTTAGGCCATACTGATTGTCAGTCTTTCAAAATTCAAGTCATTACCAGATGCTGATCTACTATAATATTGTGATATTTTATCTGATTACACTTACCTGATTGTGCCTTATCTGCTATTTGCCTTCCCATTCTTCCATGTATATTAAATGCAGGTGCTTTTATTATTCTGAGAGCTAGAGAGTGTTGACTGCTCTGAATAAATGGGGATATTATATCATTAACTTGCTCTGAAAGCAGGCCCATTCACTGTGTAAATCACATGCAAGGTACCTGCTGGAGACACAATAAACCATAATGTCTTGAGAAAGAAAGCAACGTGGAATGGATAAGGAGATAAAAATTTAAGGCATTGTTAAAGAAGGGTAATCTTCAAAATCCTATTTGGGTCTTTCAAACTAGCGTTTGTTGATAATACAACCTTTATGTAAGAAACTTTTTTAAGTTAGGGGGGGAAAATCTTCTGGGAAGACATCATACCATGGGATTTTGTCACCAGTGGAAATAGCACAAACCCACAACTAGTGACAGTCTGTGGTTTAACTGAGTTAAGAGAAAATTGCTAGTGCACCAGTCAAAGCTTTTAGAAGACTGTTCTTTGATTTGGCAAATATATTCTTATTTGGATGTGTTGCCTGGACAACACGAACAATGGCCAAATGGTGCCAGCATTTTCAGACATTAAAAGGTGAGAAATTTAGAATCTGGCTGCAAATTTCAAAGGAAGCAATGAGCAGAGCACTGCAGCCGAACTGAGGCAATGCCTGGCTTCCCGACACTCATGAGGTGACATGCTCTGCTCGCCTTCCACCGGATCAGTCTTGCCAAAACTTAATCCACAGTCACTTAAGTTTCAGGAAATCAATTTTCAGAACAGATGTGACGTGAGAGCTGAAATGAGCCGCTGCCCTCTCCTGAAGAGAATATCTGGTGGCCTGCTCACTCAGCAGCGTCACACTCCTCCCCTCATTCAGCAGATGGGAGACGCATTGGCCACATCACTTACCTTTTCACTGCCATGACAAAGGCTACTGCAGGACTGGGAGTATGGCTCAATGTTGGGCTGGGATTCTCAGAATTGCAAAACCCAACAAACAACAAAAAAGCTGAAGGGCAACTCAATGGAGGGTTTGCTTTGGTTCAGTGTGAGGGTGTAGTGCATCACATGGGAAAGACAAAGTGGCAGAAGTCCTCCTCAGCTGTGACCCCTCACTCTGCACACTTGGATGAAACAGGAAATAAAGCAAGAAAGGCTGGCACTCGACTTGGTTTCTCTTTTCTTCCATTTTTTGTTTCTTTCAGGGCCTTTGCTCATGAAACAATGCTCCTCACACCTAGGGCAGGTCTCCCCATTCAGGTAAGCCTCTCTGGAAGCACCCATGGAGCCACTTCTGGAGGTCTGATTCCAGACGATTTTAAAATCGATCATGTTGACAACTAAGATCAAACATCATGCTTCCCAGGGACACAAGCTCTTAGCCTGAAAGATGAGGCCAGTCACATTATTTCAGATCTGGATGTATAGACAGGATAAGTATGAGGACCACTGAGACCATGAGGAGGAAGGTAACCTGTTCATTTTCCTCCCTGGTCCCCTGTGGGAAGAGACTCCTTGTGCAAGTGCTGGCTATTACCCAGAAACGTGCAGCCTATACCCTTACCTGAACCAACTATCTTAAAGCAAGTCAAGGTTGCCCTTTGATCAGAAAAATCTTCAATATTATTACACTACATGCCAGAAGGCAGAACATAACTTTGGAAGATGGTCTGGTCTTTTCAACAATTCCATACCTGCATATATTTTCTCAAGAGAGATATTTAATAAGATTTTTGTGATCTTGTTAAACATACTTGCTCCTAAATAAAAATAATTTTAACTTTTCTTTTACACTTTTTAGAAGATCTATTCTCAAAAATCATGAAAATCAGTAAGACAGAAATAAGAAATAGATGAGCTATGTCTAAACATTAAAACTATAAGGTTTTTAGCAAAGGGGAATGTATGCCTAAGTCACAAAAACCACTAAAGTTTACATTTTCTGCTCATCAAAAGACACCATGATGAAAATGAAGGGTGACTGCAGAGACAGCAAGCATCTGAAACACTGAGGAAGGACATACCTGGCAAAGGATGACTATCCAGACAGGCAAGAGCTGCGTCAACACAACAGAAAGGCAAAAACTCAGAAGCAAAAATATATATTCACTAGTGACCAGTGACCACATGAGAAGTGCCATGTATCATCATGGGAATGGAAATTAAAACCAAGTGGAAAGGTAAGAAATACAACAAGAGAGAGCTACACTTCTACAATGTTCCTTCCTAGAATTTTCTGAATCTAGATTATTCTACTCTAAATCCCCAGTCTTTTCTAGCTGAGGGTTCCAGATTGAATATTGCTTTCTCCTCTCACATACACACAGAATAATAGTACTAGTTAGTAACAGTATAGCTAAAACACATCAGAATCAAACTGTCATTTGCCTAGTTTTTAGAATAAAGAGTCCTTGGTTTCAAATAAACAAAAACAACCTCTCCCTGGATTACTAAGAGAAACCATTGGGGCATAGGTCCTTTCATGTTCTTTTTAGGTTTGGCAACTACTATGCTTATTATACTACAACTTGATGTATGCAAACAAAAATATATTAAGGCATCTATGTTTCATATTGTTATACATATAGTCGGGGTCTTTGGTTAGGGATAGCTGCAATTAGGAATCAGGCATTTAAAGTGAGTTCTTTCATCATGGGATTTCACAACAGGGAACTGAAACACTGGGAGGATTCTATTTCGTCTCTCAGTTGTGTCTTCACAGTGCCCAATACAAGCAATTATGTACAACGCAGTCAGGAGGCTGAGATGGGGCTCAACTGGGGTTTTCCTTGCATGCATAAAGCAGTACTAAGAATTACCTAAATCAGGCATGGTGGTAAATATCTACAATCCTAGCACTTAGAAGGCAAGAGGAGCAGAAATTCAAGGTCATTTCTGCTACATAACAACTTCAAAGCTAGCCTGGGCTACATGAGACCTTGTCCAGGAAAGAAAGAAAGAAAGAAAGAAAGAAAGAAGGAAGGAAGGAGAGGAGGAAGGAAGGAAGGAGGAAGGAAGGGAGAGGGAGGGAGGAAGGAAGGGAGGAAGGAAGGAAGGTTGGTTGTTCATATTTCTTATCCTTGCACACTCAATGCATAAAGACAAGTTTCCACTATCTAGTTCTTGTTCAATGCCAAACTTTCCTCTTTTTTTTCTAGATACTTCTACCTCAGGAGACATCAACTGTGTATATAGCCCAAATCTGCTACGATAGCCTGAATAGTATTTTCATTAGCAAACACAAGAAATGTCCAAGTAACAGAAGTTGGTGTTTCTACTTTCTTACTGAAAATACAAATCCTTTCAGGAGGGACAGTGCTTAAGAGAAAGCCGTACATTATCAGATAGATACTTAGCTCACTTTCCAGTTCTGTGAGGCTATCAATTACATTATTTCCCAACTCGTTTCTTGCCCTGTAGAGTGATATTCCCAATAAAACTTCTAAATGTAAAAAGATATAAAAATTATCCAAATGTAAAAGGGTTTTCCAAACACACAAAAATACCTAGAAAAAGCAATCCAAGGAGGAAACTGCTGTTGAAGACTTAAAAATGGAACACACAGTGTCTGGGGAGGTCGCTCAGTAGGTAAAGGATGGGGATCTCATTTTGAATCCCTAGTACTCATATAAACATCTGGATATGGCTGTGCATACCTGTAACCCAGCATTGTGGAACAGAGACAAGCTACCCCCAGGAACTCACTGTCTACTCACTGTAGCAAAACCAGCCAGCTTCTGGTTCAGTGAGAGACCCTCTCTCAAAGCTCCTAGTAAAACAGGAAGCAATAAGACACACAAATGTTCTCCTCTGGCTTTCACATGTGAAGTGTGTGCAACACGACCTACACACACACACACACACACACATGCAAAACACACATATACATGCAAAACGTGACACAAAATTTTAACTATTTAAATTTTTCTTCCTTCCTTGACTATACTTGCCAAAGAGTCAATGGCAACTCACTAATCATATAGGTATCTCCTGACACTTCATTCATTGACTTTAGACATAGAAAAGGAATCATCTGCATCTGTATTTCACTTGAAAGTTCAATTACATTAACTCCATTTTGGATCACCTCCTTGTTCACTCAGAATTGGAAATGTTGGCAGGTTCCAGGGAAGGAAACAGGAAGTCTTAGGCAACACTATGCAGTTTCAGTTCCTGTGGAGCATTTACTAGAGAAATGTGACAGGACAGGAAGGACTGCTAACGTGTTAGAAACAGTCCATGTTAGAGGGAAGCTCATTAAAACTGTTCTAAAGAGAGGTGAGGGACTAGAGAGATGAGTCTGCAATCAAGAGCACCACTGCTCTTTCAAAGGATCCAGGTTCCAGTCCCACCACCCACATGCTGGCTCATAGCCATCTGTAACATAGTTTCAGGGGGTTCAACGCCTTCTGGCCTCCACAGGCTACCAGACATGCATGCAGGCAAAACACCATACACATAAAATAAGAAAGGAAGAAAGGAAGAGAGAAAGAGAGAGAAAGAGAGAGAGAGAGAAAGAGAGAGGGGGGGGAGGTAGGGAGGGAAGAAAAGAGGAAGGAAGAAAGGAAGGAAAGAAGGAAGGAAGGAAGGAGGACAGATGAAGGGAGGGAGAAAAAAAAAGAAAAGAGGGTTGAAATTCCATCATGCAAGGAGCTTCTTGAGTTTCAGGAAGTAAACAACTCTGAAAATTCAGGAAGTCCCTGAAACTGACAAGATGCATTAGTCCCTGACTCTGAGAGCAAATTAAATAGTAAAAGCAGCTCAGAGACACTCCCAGACAAGACAAGCTGCCTGGAAGAGACTCAGGCCAGCTGAACTACCTGGAAGAAGTACTCTCCAACCCATCAAGCTGCCTGCAAATTGTGCAGCCTGCTCCAGATTTATAACCATGCTGAGGTGGGCTCTTGATGATGCAACTGTCTTTGAGTCATTTCTTCTTCTTTAAGTAACCTCTCATGCATATTCCTATACATAACCCCAGTAAGATTTACTGGTTCACCAAGTTGGCTCTTAGAAGGATCATTACTTTGGTTTGTTGTCACATCTGACCAGTAATAGTGTTGAACAACACAAGTTCATATGTATGCTTTATGTATGTATGCTTTTATACACATATACATAGTACATGCCACATAACATAGCCTTATAAATATGGCTAAAATAATGTAACTAGACTGCCAAACCTTTTTTGGTGTTGCTGGTGGTGGTGGTGGTGGTGATGGTGGTGGTTGTTGTTGTTGTTTGGTTTTGGGTGTTTTGGTTTGTTTTAGTTAAGTTTTGGTTTGGGGTGTTTTGTTTTGGTTTTCAAGACAGGGTTTCTCTGTGTGGCCCTGGATGTCCTGGACTTGCTTTGTAGACCACACTGGACTCAAACTCACAGAGATCCACCTGCCTCTGCCACTTGAGCTGGGATTAAAGGTGTGCTCCACCATGCTCAGCTACTGGCAAATGTTTTAATGGCAGAGTTTTAAGGGTCATCAACAAAACTTCTATCAGTTTCTCATCCCAAGACAGCAAGTCAAATTCAACTCACTTGAGCAGTCACAGCTAATTTGCATGATAGCTTGGAAAGGTGGTTTTCTAGACCTAACAGGGTAGGATTCTCCTCCCTTCTCCCACTTAAAATACAATGTGCCCTCATATACAGTGCTCACAGCTGACCTGTTAGCCTTTGTTGTAAAACTTCCACCATCTCTGCTGATATCCAAGCATTTAGGTTAGAAACAAGGGCATCCTTAAAAGTTAGAAGTTGAGCAGTTATTTGCTTACAGACTACCTCATCCATCTCCAGATTGATCTCTGCCAAATTCTCCATGATTCTGTTACTCTGTTATTTATGAGGAGCCATGCCTTCATGTTTCAGAAATTACCAACCAGTCAGCACTGATGGGTATGTATTTGTCTTGCTCACTCAGTGGCAAGAAGCATACATTATAAATTCTTAGGAATGTTATCTCTTTTCGTTTAAAGCCAAAACAACTGCTGAATTATTGATTGGCCATAGAATCTGTTCATAGGTAGAAGGAAATATCACCTGTTAAAGATGAGAAGGAGTTCAACACTTCTGTGTTTTCAAGATCAGAGAGAGAAGTGCTCATGTTTCAATCCCAGCATCTGGGAGGCTTCAGCAGGAGGCTCATGTGTCTGAGGCCATCCTTTAGCTACACAGAGTGTTCCAGGCTAGCTTAAGCTACAGTGAAAAATAAGTAACACAAGAGAACTAAAATAAGAGAGTGTGTTTCATGACTAGGAAACTGTTCCTGAATAATCTTCAATTATTTTAATTCAATTTCTCACAGGAAGATAGCAACAGATCATTGCCTACCTGTCCATTTAATTAAAAGAAAATCATAAAATAAATCTGTGGTTCTTAACCTTCCTAATGCTATGACCCTTTAATACAGTTTCTCATACTGTGGTGACCCCCCAACCATAAAATTATTTTGCTACTGTTATAATGTTATTTATAATGTAAATATCTGATATGTGATCCCCAGAGGGGTCCCAACCCACAGGTTGAGAACTTCTAATTTAAATGAACTTACTGTACTTTTATAATTTAAGGTAGAAATTACTAGCATCTGCCTTTGTATTATCAAACTATCATATAAATATTATGTTAGCTGGACAGTGGTGGCGCACGCCTTTAATCCCAGCACTTGGGAGGCAGAGGCAGGTGGATTTCTGAGTTCGAGGCCAGCCTAGTCTACAGAGTGAGTTTCAGAACAACCAGGGCTACACAGAGAAACTCTGTCTCGAAAAACAAACAAAAAACATTATGTTAAAGCATAAAACAGAATTGTACATTCATTTTCTTTCTCTTTTTTTGCTGTTTTATAAGGGCCAAAAGCTTCTATCATTCCAAATGTATCAAATCTTAATACTTAAAAAAAAAAAAAAAAAACCAAGATGTTAGCATACTATTTTATCGTCAATAAAAAAGTCCCAAAAGAAATTTTTCAATTTTATACCAGCATAGCTCTTTTGAAAAACTTGAATAGGGAAAACAGATGAGCTAAGTCAAAACACCCTGTTAAAAGAAACAAGGGTGGCCAAGTTGGCTGTTAGGTGACAGGCCATTAACACATTTAACAAGGGTAAACATTTCCTTACATAAAAACAAAATACAGATGAATAAACTAATGTAATAAGCAATGTACTCTATCAAGCAAACAAGGTAACCTTTTATTTGCTGAGACTCCCTGCCTGAGCTCGTGTTGCACCGCAGTGGAAATCATCGATTATAGCTGATCAGAGCATCGGTCTATCCACATCAGAAGAGCTTCTTCTTGAAAAACATGCAAATTAATAAAAAGATCCATGGGCAGACAATGTGGAGAGAGGGGAAAGTTTGGAGCACTAAGTCCTAAATGGGATGTCTTCATCAAAACCCTCCCCTCGAGGACCGGGGATGTATGCAGAAGAGGCAGAAAGATTACATGAACCATCGATGGTGAATGACTCCAAGGAAACAGTGCCTTCCAGACACAACAGGACCGATGTGCATGCACAGAGACTGTGACAGAACACATAAAACCTTATGGTGGTTTGAGTGTGCTTGGCCCAGGGAGTGGCACTATTAGGAGGGGTGGCCTTGTTGGAGTGGGTGTAGCCTTGCTGGAGGAAGTGTGTTACTGAGAGGGGGCGTGGGAGGGAGACTTTGAAATCCTCCTCCTAGCTGCCTGGGAGACAGTCTAGCTCTCAGCAACTCCAACACCAGGCCTGCCTGCCTGCTCCCATGCTTCCTGCCATGATGATAATGAAGTGAACCTCTGAAAGTGTAGGCCAGTCCCAATTAAATGTTGTCTTTTATAAGATTTGCCTTGGTCACGGTGTCTCCTCACAGCAATGAAACCGTAACTAAGACAGACCTGTACAGGTTAAAAATCAGACAAAACCCTAGCATAAAGAAGAGGACATTAGTACAAAGTCCCACCCCTTATCAAGAAGGTATTTGCGTAGGTATAGCTGTTAGGAAAGAGAAAACCAGTTTTCTCCAATGGAGTGTCACTGGGTATAGCAAGCACATTGAAGGCCAGGTCCCATGCCCGGGAATAATGAATTGAGCAGCACAACACAGACTTCATGGTGTTGCTTGGGGGTGGAGGGGGCAATGGATGCTTTTGTTTTATTCTGCTTTATTTTTGTTATATTAATTTTTGTTTGTTTTGGTTTTCAATTGGTAGGCTGGTTTGGAGAGAGAAAAAAAGGCAGAGAACATGAAGTTGGGTGGATAGACTGGGAGGAGTTGAAGGGGACATGATCAAAATATATTGTATGAAAAAGTAATTAAAACATAAATTTGAAAACAAAAAGACAATTCTTTGCTATGGGGAGCAGGAACATAGACAAAATCAGGCTAAATGAAGGCTACAGATCTGAAATGAGTGTGCTTGGCTCAAACTTCTTAAGGGGGAATGTCCTCTAAATCAGAAATCAAAATAAAGTAGACAAAAAAAATTCTGCATTGAAGAATTCTGCATTGGTGTGTACACTAAAGCAAAGTTATACACATTATTTTCTTGGCTACATACAAAGGCCAGTGTTAGAGCTTCTGAGATGGTTCCCAGAGACCCAGCTCCCCATGGGTCCTTGGCTAACGTTGAAGGTCTGCATTCTGATGGCAGTTTCCAGGCACTTCACTAGTTATTTTAACTTGTGAAGCTGTGATGACTAATACAATCCAGCACTTTACTACTTCTCCTTTTTCAAGAATTTGACAATTTATCTCCCTTATAAACATAACCTAAGTATTTTCATCATGGAATAGCAAACCAAAAATCAATACAAACAAATAAATAAACAAAATGCAAATAATCCTGGAGTTTCTGAAGTGCTGACAATGTTCTTTTGTTTAACTGAGATGGTAGTAAGATATATGTTCAATTTACATTACCTGGACATTATTAAAGATATAATAACAACAGCTATTTTGACCATGCTTAATGAAATAAAGTACTATCTGGATGAATGAAGTGACAGGTGTCTCAATAAAGACATTAGAAAAACCAAAAAGAACAACAAAAAAAGCCAAATGGAGATTTAATAATTGAAATATATACAACTTAAAAGACTTTAAAGATACTATATTAACAGAAAGACTGAGATAAAATTGAGATGAATTAGTCAAGATTTTAAGATAATCTAGGAAATTATCTAATCAGAACAAGAGAAACCTTTTTATTTCCACAAATCCTTGGGGATCTTTGTGACAATGTCAAAAAGCCTAAGGCACAAGTAGCTAGAGTTGCAGAACACAAGGAGACAAAAAATAAACCCAATAATATGGCAGTAAAAAAATGGCATATTTCCCACTAGAGAGTAACAGCTTATTTACCAACTTATTTAGAAACTATGAAGACCAGATGACAATAGAACAGCATCCCAGTGCTAAAGGGATGCTGTTCTAAAGGGGGGCAACTCAGGATTTTGTTCTCAGTGAAAATACCAAAAATGAAGGAAGCTCTATTCTGGTCAAAATGAAGTAACAGGAAATGGATTTGCTCATCCACAAAAACAACCAAAACCCAGAGAACATGGAAAACAAGTGTCCTGAGTTTACCAGATACGGCAGGACAGAAGACAGATCCTGTGAAGAGGAGACCGAACAAGGTATGGCCTACAACTGTTTTGAGATTGTCTAGATAATAAATAGATCAGGGAAGCAATGGAACCCCAGATAGAGCACAGATCACCCTCCGCCCCCAGTTGAGGAAGTCAAGTCTAAGTCCTGAAAGACCAGAGCAGCAAGAGTCCCCTAGAAAGGGCACCAGAGGTGAAAGAGAGCAATACAAAGAGAGAACTCAAGATCTGCCACAAATATGCAGCTGAGCACCAAAGCAACCTGAGGCCAAAAAAAGGTGGGGTGTGAGGGGGGAGGGGAGAGTGGCTGTGCCCCCACAAGACCAGGTACAGTGCCTGCTCACTTAGCCAGGTGGAAAGTTTACAGATTAGACACAGAGGGTGCCTCAGTAGCCGTCGGTTGAACGTGATACATACAGTTCTGCCTGCCAGATCTCAAAAGCAAGAACAGAAAGCACAAAGCTCTTCATAATGACTATGTTTCAATAAAAAGGTTCATTACTACTTATGAAACTAAAATGTTGTACACGCAGCAAAGTAATGTTCAGAATGAGTGGCATTCCATCAAAAGTTGCTTGGCCGGCAAAGAAACTAGGCTCCCTCCATGTGAGGAGAAAAAGAACTCAACTGAAACAAGCCTAGAACTGGCACAGCTGCTACAGTTAGGAGGACAAGCACTGTTTTAAAAGAGGTATCAGAACTGATTCTAATAAATTCACAGTTGGGTAGACAATATAAAGAGGCACCTATGAGAGTTCCTAAGTACTCCAACAGGAGAAATGCACTGAATGGAATCAACAACAGTTTAGGTTGGTAAGTTTAAAAGGCAGATAATGAACAAAGCATTAGTAAGATTTGCTAAAAACGCAATGTTGCATATGTATAATTGGAGTGCTCACAGAAAAATATAGGGCAATAAGAATATTTGTAGAAATGATGGTCCCAAATCTTCCAAATGTGACCTAAGAAATAAGGACAAATTCTTCATCTAAGAATCTCAGTGACCTCAAATGGAAGAAAATGCAGTAAACCACACTGCAGTCAACTCATTCAAAATTAGTAATGAATAAAATTCTAATGCTTGTAGATGATGGGGTACTGATTGGGGGTAAACACAATGATGTATGATACATGTGACAATATGGACAGATCAATAAAATTAAAAAGCTAGACACAAAGCCAAATGTCTATTACAGGCTTTCACTCATATGAACTACTCTGGGTAGGCAAGTCCAAGTATAAACATTGTATCAGTGTTGTCAAGGGATGAAAGAAGTAGCCATCAAGAAATGCCTTCATCAGTAAAATGCATATTTTTCAGAGTATGATGATTTTCTGGACTTAGATAATGACAAACCATAATTCTGCAATAGTCACTGAGCTATACACCTGTAAGGATTAACTTTATATATGTGAATGATAAAGCAACAAAATGGAGAGGATTAAAGTGACTGAGATACACCAAAGAGCACTGCTAGCCCAATGCACTTTGACTCCAGAATATTGCCAAGATGCCAGGTTGAGCAGTTATAAAATTTGCAAAGTTTTAAGTAAAAGAACAACAAGATTTAATTACCGCACTTAAATATTTTAAATGTAACTGCTACAGAAGGTGAGACTGCTATTGTAAGAATAGAAATAGGGCTGTTAAACTATCAAATATTTTCCCTATCAGCCGACAGAAAGAAGCTGTCTCTTAGCCTGATGGCAATGAAAGACAGAAGATGAATCACTGCTGGTGGAAACCAATTTATTTAGTCCCTCCGAGTGGGTTATTTATGACTTGTCAACACAAGCTGTTAGTGCAATTAAACATAAAAATCTGAAGTTCTCTCCTCTCTATAACTCCACCCTTTATAAAAGAATGGACAAATTTAGAACATGGAAATCATATTTTAAGTTCCTTGTGCTTTTTGGTTTTTTGCTGAGGTGCTATCACACACCCAAAATAGCCATTGCTCAGACTTGTTAGATTTAAATGCTTACAGGGACCACTGTGAAAACATACACAAGGACTGTCCATTTCAAGATAACACAAGTCCCCAAATTTAAAACAATGCACTGATAGAATGTGTGTTGAAAGCCTGAGACAGCAAACTCATGGCTAATGAAAAATATGATTACTTAACCGTTGTGTGAACAAACTCTTGCAAATGAAGTATTCTGCCCATACTTATTACATGAAAAGTGCATTATGAAATTTCACTTTGTCTAGGCCTCCAAACCATTCACACATACACAAAGGTCTTATTTATATCATCATAAATACCAGACCTATAATAACAACAATTTCCATGGAAAAAATATTTGTGAGAGCAAGAGTTGTAAGCAGTATTTGTAAACTCTGTCACTTATCTGCTAGATTGAACAGCCTGTCATTCCTAATGATGCTTTTCATTGAATTTATACCTTTATTTATTTGGAGGTTTTCAAAATTTATTCTCTTTATATCTCAATATCAGCCTCCCTCTCCTCCCAGTATGCCCTCATGGAGATCCTCCCAGTTCCAACCTTCTCACCTCCACCCCACTACCCACCCACACCCCACCTATTTGGAGGGTTTCTTTTAAGGGAGCATTGATTTTTGAGATTTTATGTATACAAATGTTTTGCCTGCATGTATGTGTGTGCATCGCCTGTGTCCCTGGTAACTAAGAAGGTCAGAAAAGGGCATTATACTCCTTGGAACTGAAGCTAAGGATAGTTGTAAAGCACCACATAGGTGTTGGAAGCCAAACTCGGGTCCTCTGCAAGAGTAGCAAGTGCTCTTAACCACTAAGCCATCTCCTTAGCCCTGTTTTCTGTTTTGTTTTTGAGATAGGGTCACACTATCTGGCCTGACTTTCTTGGAGCTCATTATGCAGACCAGGCTGGCCTTGAACTTAGATTCTCCTGTCCCTACCTCCTGAGTGCTGAAGTTAATGGCATGAGCCACTATGCTTATCTTAATTTATACCTGGAAAGCACCAAATCCAGTTCACTAGTTCTGGGTCTCTAGGAGCTTTCAGTGATAAACATGTGCATTAAATGACATCAAGGGACTATATTACCAGAAGTGCACAATCCATTTCTTTCATTCTATTGTTTCAGTGAAAAAGAATCCCATTGTTTCCAGCAAGCTCAGAGACTGTGATTGCAACCAAGACTCAATTCAAATCCAAATAGATGTAAATGTGTATAATAATGTGTTTTCAAATAGATGCCCGAGGTTGAGGCCACTTTTACCTAGTAAATCAAGAACGGAATCCTGAATAAAGTCTCCTCAATAATGTATTTTTACAACAAAATCTATTTGCCAAAATTGCTCCCACTTCTTGCAGACTGACTTCATTACACACCAATTATCATATGATTCATGTTATGACACTCAGAGTGACTACCATTCCTGTGGAATGCTGTTTGCCTTTGCTTCTTTCCAAAACCACCATCATCATACTGTCACATCTTTCACTACCAATCGTCACCTCTCCCTGCTGTGTGTGCTTCCTCTGTGTATCTCCCAACACCTCTCAGTGCAACATTCACTGAACCTGAGGAATAAGCAACCATAGTTAGCCAATGTTTTAGAATTCTAAGACTTTGTAATTTCTTAATTACATGTAGGATATCTTGATATCTTAAGGATCTCAACCAGCCCCTTGGTTTTATTTGTGAAGATGCTTTCTCTCCAGATTGTAGCATGCCTTTTTTGTTTTGTTTCTTATATACTTGGAAAATGGAGTCTCATATATGAATCAATATGTGTATGGATACACATCACTGTATAGTTTACTCAGGGAAAAGTTTACATACCATTAATTTAATTAACATATTATAATTTAGAAATAAAAGCACTACAACTATTAAATTATATCTAGATGGGACTCTGCCCAATAGTATTCTCTTTTGTCCAAGTAAGTTACAAAAATCCATAATACTTCAAAGAAATTAGGAATTAACAAAACAAAGCTTTTCCAAAAAAAATATTCCACTTCAAAATAAATGAATATGCATGTACTTTTGATAACTAAAACCCATTTGTGGGAAATAGATACAAGGCAAAAAAACTACATTTGAGTAACTACATGCACTGAAATGATTGTGGGCTGAAAAAACCTTAGATTCAAAATAAATGTTAAAAATGAGTTTAGTCTATTTACACAAACCAATTAAATGCAATATTTGAAACTAGATCTCAGCTAACCAAAAAAACAAAATAAACGTAAGTGCTGGAGAGGTGGTTCAGTGGTTAGGAGCACAGCCTGCTCTTGCAGAGGACCAGAGTTAGGTTCGTAACTGTCTGTAACTCCAGCTCCACGGGGATCAGACATCTTCTGGCCTCTGTGGGCACTGCACTTAAGTGCACAGACCCACATTCACACATTACTGTGCATAATTTAAAAAAGAAAAAAATATTCCTAGGCCAAAGCCCATGAGATGTCTCGGCAGATAAAGTTACCTGCCACCAAGTCTGATGATCGATCCCCCTAAGGTTGAAGGAGGGAATCAATTGCCACCAGCTGTCATCTGACCTACACACACACACACACACACACACACAAATAAATGTAATACAATTGATTTTTTTTAAATCCTGCTTTGGTTCTATGATTATAAAATTTGTCTAAAATTTAAAAGACAAGTTTTTAAGTTTATAACAACTTTAAAAATTTTTTTTCAATTATTTTTTTAACAATTTTATGAAGGTCCTTGTGGATGTTATGTGTGTATGAGTATGTATGCACATATATTTTCAGGAACGTGCAAGCCAGAGGTCACTCATTCACCTTGTTTTTAAACACAAGATCTCTCATAGGTCTGGGGGTTGCCAATTAGACTAGGCTAGGCTAGGCTGGCTAGTCAGTGAGCCTAAGGGATCTGCCTAGCGTTGCCTCCCCAACACTTGGATCACAGGCGTGCACCACCACAATCAGCCTTTAAATACGGGCTCTGGGAAGCTAACTCGGATCCTCTTCCTCACTCAACTATCGCCCGGCCCCTTTCTTAATGTTTACAAATTGAGAATACAACGAAGTTTTTTTAAGTTTTTTTTTTTCCCATTATTTATTCCCGTTACACCCCAACCACAAGCCCTCATCTCTTCCCAGTCCTCCCACATCTCCCGCCGCCCTTTACCTTCTCTGATAAGGGGGAGGCATGGGTACCAATCCACCCAGGACATCAAGTCAATGCACGACTGGGTGCCTCCTCTCCCACTGAAGCCAGACAAGGAGGCCCAGTTAGAGGGACAGGATCCACAGGCAGGCAACAGAGTCAGGGCCAGTCCCTGCTCTAGTTCTTGGGGAAACTCGCATGAAGGCCAAGCTGCACATCTGCTACATATATGCTAGGGAGCCTAGGTCCAGCCCATGGTTGCTCTTTGGCTGGTGGTTCAGTCTCTGGGAGCCCCAAGGGTCCAGGTTAGTTGACTCTGTTGGTCTTCCTATGGAGTTCCTATCCCCTCCAGGTCCCACAATCCTTCCCCCAACTCTTCCACAAGATCCTCTAGCTCCCAGAAGTTAGACAACCAACAAACCAAATAACCCGATTTAAAAATGAGGTACAGAGCTAAATATAGAATTCTCAACATAGGAATCTTTAATGGCTGGGAAGCACTTAAAGAAATGTTCAATGTCCTTAGTCATCAGAGAAATGCAAATGAAAACAACACTGAGATTCCACTTTACACCCACCAAAATGGCTAGAAACCATGCTGGTGAGGATGTGGAGCAAGGGGAACACTCCTCCATTGCTGGGGGGAGTGCGCGCTTGTACAATCACTCTAGAAGTCAATCTGTCAGTTTCTCAGAAAATTGCGAATAGTTCTACCTCAAGTCCCAATTATACCACTCCTGGGACTATACCAAAAGATGCTCTACCATCCCACAAGGACACTTGTTCCACTATGTTCATTGCAGCTTTATTCGTAATAGCCAGAAACTGGATCCCTCAACTGAAGAATAATGAAAGTGTGGTTCACTTACACAATAGAATACTACTCAGCTATTAAAAACATCATGAAATTACAGGCAAATGGATAGAACTAGATTATCCTGAGTGAGGTAACCCAAAAGGACATGCACAGTATGTACTCACTTATAAGTAGATATTAACGGTTTTTTTTTTTCAATAACCGATTAAGCAGAAAAAGTAAGCCTGATGGTGATGGTGGTGGTGGTGTCGGCGGTGGCAGTGGCATAGGTGGCAGTGCATTCCTTGGCACCAGGGAGCCAGAGGGGGATCTCTGAGTTTAAGGCCAGTCTTATCTACAGAGTGAGTTAGTTCCAGGACAGCCAAGACTACAGAGATAAATCCTATCTCGAGGAAAAGGAAAAGTGAAAGATAAGAAAATGTAGAAGAAAGGAGTTACTAGTGGGGTGAGGAAAAGGAGAAAGGAGCACCCAGTGCAAGTATTCAGAAAGGGCTCTTCACAGCAGCCTGATGTGATTAATCACCCTAAACCCTGTCCGCAAAGTTCGATAAGCTCTATACACTGACGAACCAGTCGACAATTTTATTTTCTAACAACCGCTCAGAAATAAAAGGCCTGTAATTTCAAACCAATTAGCAATAAAATGTGTTCAACTCTGATGATTTACATATTTACCGTGAGAGAAACTATAATTTGAAAGTTTGTGAATTTCACAACAATATGCTTAATTAAAGGTTAATTCTGAAGGTTCAAAACTAACTATCAACAACATGTTTATCCTTCATTAAGGACTATCAAGCTTTAGAAAACAATTAGCATTTGTTCATAAAGCAGTGGAGTCATGAAAACCAAGCCCTTATATTGTCAGATGTCCATGGAACAGAGTCTGCCACTGATAGAGATGCATTTCATTTACTCAACACAGAAACCTGTAAGCTACATGAGATTGTTTTTTGACACACAGACTAAAATTCATATTCTGACAAAACAGATTTTTAAGTCAGACAATTTCCCACCTACAGACTGAAAGGGAAAGATGAATCTTAAAGTGGGTAGTGATGTTAACTGTATGAACAAGCATTACAACGACTGGAGGCAGATCAGTGTCTTCCGCATGCAGCCGTGCAATATTTAGTTGGTCGGTTTTTTTCTCCACTGACTAGAGCAACAATCTGATAAACTAGTGCAAAACAAAAGCTTTTTTTTAACACGCTGCAGAATACATAAGTACTCAATTTACATAGTTTAATGTTAATAGCAGGGAAGAACTATAAATATGAAATTTGACAAGAAAATGCAGTATTTTAATGTTTAAATTTAGCTGCAAATAAGGAATCACAATAAATGCTTTTTTCTTTTTATACATTGCAAAGTTTTTGTAGAAATAAAATTATATCATAAGTAAAAGTTCTCATACTCAAATTATAATTTGATATCTTAGTGTTATTGATATATTATTTTATTCCACATTAACTAATAGCAAAATCTTGCAAAAAAAGCTATTACATCAATGTTTATCAATAAAACAATCATTCTGAAGTTATCTTTCCCACTAAGATAGAGATTAAAAAGTACATCACGCTTTCTGATGCTTCTAGAATTTCTTTAAGCAGAGAATGTTTTTGTTTGGATGGCCTTTAGTTTTCCTTCTATGTTATAAAAAGCCTACAAATATTATAGGCAGTAATATAAACTTATATTATTTTGTTGATCCTGAATATTACATAAGAAATTGAGCCTTATTTTAAAATCCCACACAAAAAAGTGTTTACTTAGGACTCTATGACAAGATTCTTGATCTTTTTTGAACTTAATACAAACATATCCTATACAGAGAAAATATGCTAAAATAACAAGTATAAAAAATAACATACTTTTAGCGACAATGATTCTGGTCTCTTAATTTTTTAAAGTAACATTAAAATATTGGTCCTTTTAAAATCTATAAAGTTATAGGTTTTAAATCTGAAGCAGTTTTTATTTTATAATCAAAAGACCTGCTTACTGCCTCACTACTGTGGAGTCTCCTATCCCCAATCCCCCACCCTATAAGCCACCTTTTCCTTCTCCTTCAGAATCATGCTTTCCAGATCTCCCAGACAGGCCCTGCACCTCTGGATCCAAGGCTTTCCTTACTATATATCCATCTTCCCATGATCTCCTTGCTCCAACTGCCAACTTACTTGGAGGGCACACCAAAAGTGCAGAAGAACACAGCCAAGGTATGCTGACTCTTGAATAGTTGATTCTCATAACAAAACTAGGGATGCAACCTGCAGTCCCAGTTCCACAAGAAAACACAACAGGTCAGCCCTCTTACAACTTAATCCCCCTCCAGTACACTGTGTATGCCTACAATGCAAGAAGAAATGTTATCAGAGCAAAAGAAAGATGCACTTTACAAAGTAATTCAGATATAAAAGTCTCAGGGTGGAAAAAAAGTAACCCATAAACACACACACACACACACACACACACACACACACACACACACGAACAGGCACAGGAACATGTACACAACTGTCACCCCCAAAAGTTACTCCCAAGTAATATTGTGGAAGATATTTCAGACAGAGACCTTAAAAGAATGATTTTAACTATGTTCAAACACCTCAAAGAGTATATAAAAATACTTCAAGAGAAAAAAAAAAAAACAATAAGCTAAGTGAAATATCTAGGCTAATCCAAGGTGGAAAAACAAAATTCAGTAAAGCTAGTTATAGCTGCTGAAGAAAAGCAAACTGAAATAATGCTGGAAATGAATATGTCAGGTAAATGGGAACTCAGGTGGACGGCCTCACCAACAGAATGGATTATGTGGAAAACAGTGCTGGAAGGCAATGTGGGGGAACCAGGCCATTCAGTAAAGCCCAATACAAACATTCTTTTAAAACTATGAATGGGACACAGTAGAGCTTAGGGACACCATGAAAAGACCTAACCTTCAAAGTAGGTGCCTAGGAAAAAGAGACTAAGAAAACAATGGAGATGTAGAGAATTTTTCAATAAAATCAAAGATGAAAATTCAGAGAGAGATGCCTTTAAGTACCAGAGACCCACCGAGCACTAACTAAGGCTGGATCCTGAAGGAGAAGGAAAAGGCAGCTTATAGGGTGCGAAGGAATGGGGATAGGAGACTCTACAGAAAAGCAATTCCCCACAACATATTAGAGTTCAAACATTAAAAGCACAGAATAAACAAAGGACATTGATAATGATTACATGTGTTTGCTCCTGAGAGGCTCAGAGGCTACTCTACTAAGATGAAGGCCAGGCTGAGGTCCAAGCTCCACCAACATGGCCAACCAGGACACATGTTCCATTCTGGAACCTTATAGACACAAATATTTCATGTCAGGTTAAAAGGGAATATTCACCAGATAACAGCAGCAAAATCTCTAGGAAGCTAAAAATGTGATTTTTCTTTACTACAGAGAATACTGGAAAAGAAAATTGAAAAGTATATGAGAAAGGTGAAGGAAAAAGCTGAAAATTGTATGTAAGAAAATGAATTTTAAATCAGGTAACCCAGCAAAACATAAGGCCACAACAGAGAAGAAACACTTACCCAAGAAATACTACTTTAAAAGCTTCCAAGAGCTGAATGGCATGAAAATCCACACCTGACACTTCATCAGGCAATTGCAGAATAGAGGACAAAAGATCAGACTCTGAAAGCGTCCGAAGGCCGGGCGGTGGTGGCGCACGCCTTTAATCCCAGCTGTTGGGAGGCAGAGGCAGGCGGATTTCTGAGTTCAAGGCCAGCCTGGTCTACAGAGTGAGTTCCAGGACAGCCAGGGCTACACAGAGAAACCCTGTCTCAAAAAACCAAAAAAAAAAAAAAAAAAAAGAAAAAAAAAAAAGATGAAAGCGTCCGAAGGAACAGAGACAATACACATTAGGGACCAAAAATCATGTGACAAATGGACTCTTAAGAGCTTTAAAATAAGCTGATAGGCACTGGTATTCTGCTTCTGATGACTTCAATTTTATATTCCTTTCCTTATAAAGTTTTGGTGAGGCTTGTTTAGAACTGTGCCATACTGAGTTACATCAATGAACCAAAATATTATACTGCTCATCCTCTCTTTAAAAGGGAAGCTACCAAAATAGGTGTCATCAAAATGGGAACTAAAGACAGACTGCTCGCAAAATGAAGGTATAACCAACCAATCATCTCCCAACAGTGAGTCAGTCGAAATGGCAAAAAGAAAAGGGAAAAGAAGAAAGATGTGTCTCTGAATCCAATTCAGATTTATATCTGGGTCTAAATTAGTGTCTGCTATACAGAACCCTCAGAAAGAGAGGCAATAAGGCAATCCATATTAGCTCCAAAATAATTGCAAAAACTGGACCAAAGAAGGAAATAGCATATGCATATCACATCATCCTGCTATAGAGCAATTATGTAAACAAAGTAATGTAAATACCAAATGCTAACTTTAACTGAGATGTTCTGTATGAGGATGAAGGGAGGTGAGTGTTTAGGGAAAAGGTATTGGAACTAAAGTTTAATCTCCATAGTCCACAGTAGAGGAACAGGTAATATCTAGAGCGGAGATATCAGAGAACAGTATACAAATCATGGTTGTCTTGTGATATAGAGACAAATATTGCAAGACAGTGAGAGACTTGAAAGTGGTTATCTCTGAGTAGTTAGGATGGGGATAACAGACCAAAAAATGAAACTGTTCTTTTCACTAAAAGCATTGGGAGGAAAAAAACACCACCATGTACACGTAGTTTCTAATTTTGTGTTTTAATGAGTTCTGTTCTGTGTGTGTGTGTCCATGTATCTTGTGTTTTTTTCTATATTCTGCTATCTTTGTTTTTGTTATTTTTCTTTGCTTGTTTGTTTTCTAGTGAGAGCTTTCTCTGGTGATCACCTGTCTCCAACTTCCAAGTGCTGGATGGTGGATGTCACATCCACACAGTATTTACATGGATTTGAGTGACCCAAACTCAAGTCCTTATGTTTGTGTGACAGATGCTTCATCCATGGTCCCACATCCTTCTTAATGCATCTTAATTACTAAGTCTGCTGGATAGGGAGAACCTGAGAGGAGTTGTGGAAGGGGAAACTGTGACCAGAATATAATGCATGAGAAAAAAATTCAACTAAATAAAAATCTCAACTTGAAATTACTTAAAATAAAATAGTATGTTAAAATCATCTAAGTTTATGGTCAAACATGAATAATTATGAGCAGCATACATGCCAAGAGATTCTGACAATGAAGACATTAATTGGGTAAAGAAAAAAAAAAAAAAATCACAACTAGACTGCTATTCCTACCAAGGAGTAGCAAGAAACAAAATAACAACTGCTTTGGAGGAGCTAAGAAACAATTGAACTTTAAGAGCTCTGTTTCATAAATTGTAGGGTCTACTATATTAGAGTTACAGACTATTGTAGCTGCAAGAAATTATACACATGGCTAACTATTTCCCTCATTTATGGCTATTTGGACAAGATTACACAGCTGCTCAGTGCAGAATCGGAATGCTTTGTTCCTTAGCCCTCATATTCATTACATCACAGAGCATCTATTTTGTAAAGCGTGTGTGTGTGTGTGTGTGTGTGTGTGTGTGTGTGTGTGTGTGTGATGAGTATGTGTATTCAAGTTCATGTGAGGCTGGCGGTTAACACTGAAATTCTTCTATTGTTCTTTAACTTACTGAGGCAGGCCTCTCAATTTGAACCCAAAACTCACCAGTACACAGAGTAAGTAGCCAGCATGCTCTGATGATCAACTGTCTCCAACTTCCAAGTGCTGGATGGCAGATGTCAAACACACACAATATTTAAATGGGTTTGAGTGGTCCAAACTCAAGTCCTTATGTTTTCGTGATAGATGCTTTATCCAGGGTCCTACATCCCTACCAATGCATCTTAATTACTAAGTATTATGTACATTCATTGCTTATTAGTAAAATTAGCACTTCACTTAAAAGGAGAATTCAGGCTGGTGTGGTAGCACATGACTCTAATTCCAGTACTTAGGAACATGAAGCAACAGGGGGCCTGCCTACCACAAGTCATTGCCTGAGCAAATGGTTCAAATGAGCCCAACATGGGCTACATAGCAAAACCATACCTCTGGCCAACAAGATAACTGACTGGGCAAAACCAAATGCCTCTACCCCAAAGACCTAACTGAATTCCCAGAACCCATAGGATGCAAGGAGAAAAGTAACTCTTAAAAGTTGTCCCCTAATCCTACACACACAAACACACACACCTGCACTTTAATGTGAGGTGTCACATGCAAAAAAATAAGTAAAATTGATTTTTAATTAAAAATTTTCATCTCAAAAAGTCTACTGGAGCTGGAGAGGTGGCAGAGTAGCTACTGCCCTTAAAAGGGATCCCGGTTGGGTCCCAGTACCCACAGAAAGCTCCTCACAACTGCCTGTAATTCTAGCTCCAGAGGCTCTGCAGGAACCAGGGCTCACATAAACACAAACACACATAATTGAAAACAGAAAATCATTTTTTTAAAGTCTACTTGAATAGAAGATGACATGTAAAAATAGGAAGAAGGCTGCCAACTTGACTAACTATGCTGTTCTGGGTGGTACCGTCTGCTACCAGTGTCTGAAGAGCATAACCATCTTGGGACAAGGTGTATTGCTTCTCTACCACCCCTTCTTGAATACAAAGAAAAAGCTGATCCTTGAGTTCTTCCTGTTCATTTATCCTAAAACTGATGTAACAAGACCTACATACTTGGACCTGGGCTTATCTTCTATTTTCTATCCAAAGAAATAAATGTAATTAACCTAGAGACCTACTCTACCATATCAGTAGTAAGGTCCACTATGGGATTAAAAATTATAGTAACACTATGGGGGAATTTACTGATAAACTTAGCAAGCAAAAAATCATCCAACTAGAATTAAGGACCATGAAAGGAATTTAGGATATAACTGACATAGAGAAGGCATAGCAGACATTAATTCAGAAGCAGGACTACTTCTATAGTTTTGAAAAATGACATCACCATAGCTTTGGAGGTCACTTATTGGCAACAGTTTCATAGGTATCAGTACATGGGCTACGTGGGATAGGAGGGAAAGAATCACCTAGACTACCTTATTTCTGGTCAGAACATGATGTGGCAAAGGGACTAAGAATAAGTATATGACAGACTGGGTAAAGAACAGGATGTAGAGCACCGCTGCACAGCAGGGAAGGTGACAATTGCCCAGTGCCAAGTCTCTGTCAACTGAGACAGCCAGAAAGAGTTCACTAAATGAGAACTGGTCCGTGTAACAGTATCTCCTGTGCCTCTGGCTACTGAAATTACAATGATCAAGATTCATTGAGTGGCTTAAACCCACTATCCAGTCAGGTATTTCTGATCCTTGTTTTGCATCTGAAGTTGTTTAGTTTTGAATGAGCAATTTGCAGCAACTTGCTGGCTGACTAAAATGACCAAGCTATGGTTTACCCCTGTAACTTATTATACTATCTTGGAATAAACTGACAAGTAAAATGGGAAAACAGTAAAAAAATATATAAAATTTTAATGAAAGCATTGATCTTTTAGTTTGTAAGACAATCAGGCATAATCAAGGAAATAAGTAACTGAAGTTTCTTTTCCTACTTTTTATAAAAAAAAAAAAAAAATTGAACTGAGAAATTTTAACATCTTTATTCTGCCCAAATTACAGACTCACTCATTTGTTGTCCAGTTTGAAAATGGAAATAAAAAGTGCATATTTTGCTGTATTTGTATTTGTAATACTGTTCAAACTATGGAGAATTCCCTTATTCAGATAAGTGATCATAACCTAGTTTCAACTCAAAACAAGTTCTGACAAAAGATCTATACTATCCAGCCTAGAAACCCTATGGAATTGGTAGCATTCTACAGGCACTGTACTTAGGACAACAGCTCATTAATGCTGAGAACCCACCATAAGTTACCACATAGCGTTCAAGTTCTGGGTCAAAGCCAGACTTGCTGCCACACACCATTAGTTCCTGGAGGTTTAACTGTATAACTGGAGGCAGAAGGCTAGTAAGATGGAGGCCAGCCTGGACTACAAGTCAGGTGATATCCCCATAATAGAAAAATTCCCTGCCCCCCCAAAAAAAAACAAAACAAACCCACCCACATTAGAGTCATCTTCCTAATCATGTGTGAACTGTTTGACAAATAAAAAATTGGCCTTTTAAAAACTTAATTACTAGTTAAATATCACCCAAGGACTTCTCTCACTTTAACAAAAGAAGTACACATAGAAAGATATTGTACACTTATCTTCATTATCAGTCTACTTCATGTTCAGAATCCTAGAGTCATTCAGTTTGTCCAGAGTTGGAGGTTATGTGGTAGCAGTAGAATTACATGTTATTTTTCCATTACAATATATTTCTAATACAAAAGTTCCTATTTTCAATCATTTTCAGGAAGCTCTTAAGATTTCAGCTCAGGAAAAAAGTTTCTTTCTTAAAGCAGGCATGTAATAATCTTTAATATGTCCAGTTCAATCTCTCTCACACATATTCTACTTCAAATTTCCTCTATAGCGAACATACCAAACAGGACACTCAAGGCTTTATAGCAGTAACTGGAACTAGAGCCTTTCCTACTCTTGTATATTTAGTCACCCAAGCACAATCTGCTGTGTTTACAATTAGTAAGCAGTATTCTGTACTGCTTCATTATTTTAACATTTAGGTTAGAGTAGAAAACTCATTTCACTATAACCAATGCTTACTCATACTGAAGCACTAAGGATGAGCACTCACTACTACTAAAATCATACCCATGTTTCCTGGCCTAAGAGTTCCAAAGGCTCTTCAATGTGACAAAGGCTTCCATGCTTCATTAACTTCAGAGAGGGCAAAAAATGAGAAGATTATTTAAAGATGTGTTCAGGAGCAATAAATGTATCTGTAACAATAATAGTTCATAAATACGTCTTCTGTGTTCCTAAAACCTCTCAAAATCAACATATAATTAAGTCAGCTAATGAAACACAATTCCTGCACACTGTGTGAAAAGAGGCTTCCCATATTACATCTCTAGAGCATGTTTATAAATAAATTATACCAAGGCATTTGTTATCAAATATAAAAACAGCTCCAAATTTCTATTTTAAAAAAAAGTCATTTATTTTAAGGGACCCTATCAAGATGTATTTTGTTATCAAACAAGTATAACTAGTAATGAAGCAAAAGATATCTGTAATTGTGGCAAGGTGCTAATTTGTTTATTAAAAAGTATACAAAATTAGCTTAATTATAACATCAACTTATCAAAGGTTCTTAAAGTCAATTTTGCTTCTGGAAAAGTATCAAGTCTTCATATCCAGAGTAACAACCTTTTATCATCTTGATCTATGGAGCTATACATCAGATCTTCTGACTATGACATCAAACAAAACCCTGGATCATCTTATCCCTTTCCTGATAGCTCGGAATGTAAATGAAAATGTGTGGGTTTTTTGTTTGTTTTGTTTTATTGAAGGAAAAAAATATGAACAAAAGACCAAACATATGTCAGAATGGCTTGTTGCTGGAATTTAACATGAACAAATTAACTTTACATTGTTAAAAAAATAGCCTTAAGTTGATTTTTTTTTTTCTTTATTAAAAAAGCTTTTAAAGCAAGTTCGATCTCTGAGCCTTACAACAAAACAATTCGTTAGTTTTAGCTAGGAAATTCACATCCACAAAAGGCATCCTCCAACAGTACATATCTTAAAAGTATATATACACAAAACTAAAGTTCTTAACTGCTAACAAATCTAGGAGCAATAATTTAATATTATATTGAAAAATACAGGTAGCCTTAAGAGAAACATGCTTGGTCAATCTTTCTTAAAGCTTTTGAGTTTGTTGCCAAAACTTTTAAAAACAAAGGAAAAAAATATTGTCTCTTTCCTGTTGGCTTTTAAGATACCAATTTACAGACACTAACTAAAAGAAATATCCAGGGTATCCAATCATATTTGTCATGAATTTAAATAATCATCTATAATCTAGAATATAAAAGTAAAAAATATATATACTTTCAGCCTAAGATGAGTTTACCTAATGAGTTTTACATGAGAAATATCACATGAGACCCAAATAAACATCAGATACAAAATTATATGACATGGCTTCATTCAAACACACATAATATTCAAGTCAGAAAACTAGACTGGCTTTCTTATATCACCAGCTTTCATGAGAGCTTTAATTGCTCTTGCCCTCATTTCAAGTTCTAGAAGCTCCAGCTGCTGTGCAGAAGGCTGAACATCTTCTGGTGGAGGAACTGTCAGGGTGGCCACTTTGAGTTCCTTTGGGCTAGACTCTGCCAGTCCCAAAATCTCATTCACACTTCTTTCAATATCTCTCTCCAGGTCATCTATCTGACCAGCTTCACTCTGGACTGTATTTTCTGGGACCTCTGAAGCACCAGCAGCAACAGCAGTAGCAGCAGGGGCGGCGTTGGCAGCAGCAGCTTCTTCATTGCTTGGGCCTTCTATATCGCTGTCATAAGCATCTGCATTTATACTGAGTACATCACTATCTTCCCCTTTGCCTGAAACAAACAAAAAAAGGGGGGTGGGGGAGAACCATGTAACCCAAAGCCCTGGGTCAACATTCCCTTCTACTTATGATGAAGAGGCTGCCCTGACCTACCCTACCCCCCACTAGAAAGGCCCAAGTTCACTGTAATCCTTATTGCACTCATTTCTTTCCTAACTCTTCACTTGAAAAACAAATTATATCTCATGTAAGTCCAAGAGTAGTTTTCATTCCAACTTCATGAAACACAGACCATTGGGAAACTTAGTCCATCATATGGAGTTCCCTTGATCGATTATCCTCTTTAAAATGCTATAATGTCTTATACCACAATGGAGTTTATACATTACAAAATCAAGGCTCATGTTGAAATCCTTTTAAATGGAGCATGATTGGGGAAATATCTTAGAGGATATTTAAAACACTTTGCTTTGTAGACTAGAAAGAGGAAGAAATATCATCAGGAAGTTAGATATTCTGTACATCACTTAAATCTTCTTATATACTTATTCAAGCACTTGGTTCTAAATCAGTAAATTAAAGAATATCCAAAGCTACTATTAACTAAGATTAAAAATAGGTCTTCATTTTAAATTAATAAAGTTGGTACACAATTATTTTAATAACTGCAAAACTCTGATGTCAAGAATTTAATCTAAATGAAGATTATGATGCTCCAGTATCATCTTGGTCTTGGCACTGGGCATTACCTAACTTCAAATATCATTTACAATTCTGAGTACTCATTTATTACTCTAACTTATTTTAAGTTATTATTTAAAAGTTAATTCTCAAGCCTTTGACTTTGATACCTTTCCTATAGTGGGGAAACCTTATTAATGAAATTGATTGGCAAATGAAAACAACTTGTTAATAGAATGAACAGGAAAGAAACAATTCTACTTCATTTGCTTTATAATAGATACCCTATTGACTTTACCCTAAATCATTTTAATTAGAACGATACTTCCAATTCCAAAATTAAAATAGAAAACCAATCAATTTATTATTTTTGTTGCCACAAATAAAATGTGTAAAAAGGTTCCAACTTTAGTAGATTCTAAAGAATATTTCATGTACCTCCCCCAAAAGTAAGAATTTACAATCAGGAAGAAAATAATTACAAAAAGCAAAAATGTATAACCCTTCTGTTGTACAAAATGGTTGATAAAAGTATTCTAGCTTGAGATTTAAAAAAAAAACATAGAAAGCATGTACTATGTTGTTCGAAGCCTCAAAAAGTCAATGTTCACGTAGAAGACTGGGGATCATTTATAATCAAACACATATCATGCTTTGACATCTGTGCAGAACACATGAATTACATTGTCATGACGGCTTCCACCAAGAGAGGTCTGAGCAGCGAGGGATTGTGTAGCAGGGCTAGGATCCCTCTGAGCAGCCCTTCAGAGGGGCTGGGCTTAAACTTTTTGGACAATGTTGACCATTAAGACTCTGAGAGGTCCGAAAATGGATTAAGTGTGTTTTGCATTACACAATGGCCATGAGCCTTTGGAGTAATGAAGAGAAGGTAAAGTAATGAATATAAAATGTTACTGACCTGTGGGGGGTTGGGTGCTATCATTGTGAGAAAGAGTAGATACAGTGCTGGGTGGGGGAATGGTTTGCAAAGGGGGATGCTACAGGACGTATCTTGTCTTAACATCACATTCTGTTCTTTGTTTTTGTCTTCTTTTGTTTGTTCTCTCCTCAGTCATGTCTCCCTCCCTCCTTTCCTTCTCTCCCCTCCTCCCTCCCTCCTCCGCCCCCCCCCCCCGTGTGTGTGTGTGTGTGTGTGTGTGTGCATGTGTATGTATGTATGTATGTATGTATGTATGTATGTATGTTTCTGTCTCTCTCCCCCTCCTCCCCTCTCTGCTTCCTGCCTTGCCACCACATGAACAGTTTCTGCCACATGTTCCCATTGCCACAGTGCTCTGTCTCACAGCAGGCCTGGAAACATGAACTAAGTCTATCAGACTATGATAGAACACCTGAAACAATGGAAGATAGGAAAGATTTATTAGCTTTCCATTCATGGTTACATGGCAAACAGGAAGAGAGGAACAGGTAGAGGGCCAGGGACACACATCTCCTTGGATAAATTCCCAGTGGCCTGCTTCTAGTGACTGGGCTCTTAAAATTCTACAACCTTCCAAACCACCGTCCACGTGGGACTAAGGATATACCACATGAGTCTGTAGGGACATTTCATATTCAAATTGTATCTTCTTTTTCCCCCTTCAGCAGGTAGACAGCTTTCAAACACCTTGCTGTGACTAAGAAGCACAAAACTACACACACTTTCACTTAATTTGAATAATTTTCAAAGCCTGTTTATATGGCTTACTTACAAAGTAGCTACAGCTCAAGAGTCACTCTGCCCTGAACTGCCATAGTGAAATGCTTTATAAAGTCAGCACCACCAAAGATTCAGGGTAAAAATGTTCATATATTCAAACCCAATATCTCAAAGGACAAACCAAGAAAATGTATTTCAAACATATAGACAAAAGATACACTGCTTTATACTAGTGGTTTTCTAACAACACCAGTGCATCTATTCTATCACTAAAGAAATTTGGTGTTCTCTGTTCACATTCAAAATTATCAAATTCAAGTAACTTGAGTTATCTACAACACAATATTGCTGGAGGCATTCCTAGACTATATTTGTCCATTTAAGTACACCACAGGTACCAAACCTGAAATGATTTCACATGTGTATTTTTTACAAAATTAAAAACAAGTGACTTGTAGAAGTCATTATGTGAAGATATTAATCATTTTTAGCCTTTCCATTATTTCTTAAGTTTCATCATTTCAGCAGAATCAGTCAGTAACTCATCTTTTTTAAATCACCACCTCTAAACATGAGAATACATTTCTAAGATAATTTGTTCCCATTGTTTCTCAACAATGAATGACAACTTCTTAAAGAATTGTTCTTGTGTCTCACAAAGCAGAAAAAGCAAGTTATACATTCTTTTCGAAGAAGTGGTTGGTTATCCCAAAGAGCATACAGGGGCTGGTCCATGGCCCCTGGCACATATGTAGCAGAGGACTGCCTTGTCTGGCCTCAGTGGGAGAGGATGTGCCTAATCCTGTAGATATTTGATGCCCGCTCCGGAAGAATGATGGGGGGTGGGGTCAGGTGGGAGTGAGTGGGGATGAGGGTGTGTATGTGTGAGGGGGTGGGGAGAGAGGAGTGTCAAAACCAGGAAAACACAGGAAGAAGAAAAAAAATTAAAAATAGAAAAAAATTCTATTAAGTAGGAAGAGCTTGAACAGATAATGTGTTAATAAAGCTTTAGAATGACTTTTTAGAAATTTACATTCAAACTTTTTTCATAATAAAGATAGTCATGTACCATGAATTTTTTTTTAAGAATCCCAAAACTCAGTTTGTAAGCTAATCACATATTTGGACTTTATAAAAGTACTAATACTTAAGTCTAGTTAATTACTCAAGTTTTATTAAAGATCTTTAAAAAAAAGGTTTGATGTATGCATGATATAAACCAATGATATTAAAATCCAACAAGAAAAATAAAATTAAAATAAGCCTGAGTTAAAATATCAAATATGCAATTAAAATAATGAGAATAAAAATTCAAACTATTAAAGACTAATAATCAAAACAGTGCAGGAAAGAAATCAAGAAAAAAAATTGGACCCAAGTTGCTGATGTTATGGAGCTGCAGACTAATTAAAGTAACTTTATTCACAGGAACCAGGAGTCTGTGATATATTCCTTATATTAACTCTGCTCCTCCAGGAAGATGGTGACGCCTCACATTACAGACCATATAGCACACTTCAGAGAGACGCAGTATAGATAGCGTGCAGCAAACTGACTGTGGGAAAGGATTAAAGCACCTTCAGAGCTTGGTTCGGCTGCAGTGGTAGGAAGACAAAGTGAAAGTGGAGGAGTAAAAAGTAATGAAGAGCACGGGGACTCCCTAAGCATCTTTCCCTGAAGGCTGATGCTGTAGCCAACTCCGTGCCGATGACATGCTAGTCCATTGTCCTTTGGCCCACATGATTTCACCATTTCTCTTTTGTTCATTTTCTTGCTATCTTCTTTCTGTCCTACCTATTTGATTCATATCCCAAACTCTGAACACAAGTACTAAAGAGTTTTAAATTATAAACCAATCCATCTAGACAGAAATATGAATCAATCATTACTCAAATTAACTGCTGACACAGTGAATAGTCTGATTTAACAGAGAAATACCTGTTTACATTATCTGATGAGCTACAGATATGAGAATGAAAAAGAGCATAAAGGCTGAATATCTAATAACTAAACACAACATCTTATTTCTTCAAACATTTTACTGCCAAGGAAAAGAAAACTAACCAATATCCATTCATTTTAAAATAAACTTCTGGGCCAAAGTTATAAGTTCAGTCTCCAACGCTGTGCATGCACTGAGAGACACACACAAGTAACATACCAAGGGTGTAAAATGTACTACAGATTAGGAAAAGCCAAAATGCCATTTTACTATAATCTACAACAAATTTCACTGCCTGAAAACTTAAAGGTTCCATAAATTAGGTAAGGGGAAATATTTCATGTCATAAACTTGATTTTTCATAAGTGTTTTAGATAGGAAAGATAATAAAAGCAAATAAACACAAAAACACTGATGATATCACAGTGTAGCTCATCAAAGATAAAAAGCCATTTCAGTTACATTAGCATATTTAACACCCATAAGGGCTTATAATATTGTAGTTAATTCAGTTCTTATTTGTAACATGAAAAGCTAGCCTGCTGTAAAACCTTTTGATAGTACATTATTACATAAAGCCAAGAGACAAACCTAGGAGACAGAGTATTTACACAGCTGTCCAAATTCCTGCAAAAGGCAACTAGTCACACAGGAGAGAAACACCTAAAAGATAATAATAACTCAAAAATGTAAATAACTGGAGAGAAGGCAAGTAAATATGAGCTTTTCCTAAGCAAAAAGAAAAATTAGAAACCCACAAAAAAAAAAAAAAAAAAAAAAAAAAAAAAACACACAATGAAGTTATTCCATCAAAATCCTAGGGTTGGAGGTACAGCTCAGTGGCAGTACTCCACAATAGTCCATGCACACACGGAAATAGACACAGAAACACACACACATACACACACACTCACACACAACCATGTACTTGTTCAAAATAATTGACTTAAGTCCAATTTCTATTTCCTAGCCCATGCAGGGCCCTCGGTAGATCCCTGGTACTGTAAAAATAAAATGAGAAAAGAATAAAAAAGAAAAAGAAAAGAAAGGGGAAGAGGAAGAAGGAGAAGAGAGGAAGGGGAAGATGAAGGGGAAGGGGAAGAAGGGGAAGACAAGACCTTTCTACAAAAGCTTGTCAGCATCCAAGTAGACATGGTGCAGGAAGAGTTGAGAGTTCTACATCTTGTTCTGAAGGCCACTAGCTGAATACTGGCTTCCAGGCAGCTAGGAAGAGGGTCTTAAAGCCCATGCCCACAGTGGCACACCCACTCCAACAAGGCCACACCTCCTAATAGTATCAATCCCTGGGCCAAGCATATACAAACCATCACAGCTTTTCAACACAGCTGATTAATGATCTGCGTTTAATCCCCAACATTCACAGGTGGAAGGAGAGAACAGATACCTACAAGCTGCCCTCTAACCAAATATCCACAATGGTCCATGCACACACAGAAATAGACACAGAAACAGAAACACAAACACACAAACACACACTCACACACAACCATGTACTTGTTCAAAATAATTGATTTAAGTCCAATTTCTATGGACTAGTATCAAAGACTTAAAGGAACCAAAGACATATATAACCCCTTATCTAATGAAACACACTCTATTTAAAGAAGATAGTCGGATATAAATAAAAAATACTACAAAGTAGGTAGTAAGAGTAAGGACCATGTCCAGTTAACACCTGAGTATCCCTAAATGGTTGTCAAATTATAAACAGTAACTGGTAGACTAGGATGGTAGGAATCAAGTGCTGACCATTTCCATATCAAAAAGAGTTGAGACAAACAGTAGTCTAGGGTAGCATCACAGATTTGGAACTGTTTGGTTGTTTGGTTTTGGTTTTACCTACAGTTTTGTATTCACACCAATGAACTCAAATCTCACATTTAGACATTGGATCACAAGTATTTAAACCCAGTCACAACTGACAGCTTCCCATCAATACTCTGACATAAGAGAGGAGTGCAGTGCCAGTTATCAAATGATTATGCTTTCTTTAAACTACAGCCCAATAAACATAACCCTGATTCCTAGGAAAGCTGAGGTATGAGCTGAGGGCTATAAACTCTGGAAAACGGAAGGGGTCCGGGTGCTACCTAGTTTGGACAGGTCAGATAACATTTGATCAAGATATAATTGGCAAGTAGAAGTCTCATGTTATGAACTAGAAAGCAAAATCCAACAGTGCAGACAAGAGTACTTGGAGTGCTGAAAGCAAGCCAGGCTTTCTTCCAGTCAGCCCTGGGACTACTTAAGATCACCATCTATGGAATGTTGAAAAGTTCAAAGATTAAGTCCTGGACCACACACTCTTTAGAAGTCAAGAAGAGGAGGCCGAGAAGAAAGAGTAAAGGAGGATAATTCTGAGAAAAGGAAAATCATCAATGGGTCAAATGCAGACAGGAAGTCAGGAAGACCAGTCCACATAGACTTAGTTTAGCAGCCGTTCACAAGAATGGAAGAGAATGGTTTAGTATGAGATGGACAAAATAAATATTGTCAGAGAATACAACCTGTACATAAATAGAGGGCTGATCCTGACAGTGCAGAGCTCATCAATCTTAACAGGAGGAAGGGACACATACAGAGGCAGGAACAGGTGAATAAGGGGGAAAAGTTATACGCCTGTTTCTTTTTTTTAGGTTCTTTCCAAGTCAGGGAAAGACATTTCATTCATCTCTTTAGTCCTAATGCCTAGCACTAAACAACAGTATGTTAGATGAAGGCATCAGTTCCAAGATTTGAAAAGATACAACCAAACTACATTTAAAGTTTATCTTAAAATGACTTCATTTCTATTTTCCGTTTCCTCATTCCAAGATCTCCCATACGTCCCTCCCTAATCTCTTTCAGATTCATGAACTTTTTTTCACTATTTGTTGTTACATATACATATACATATATGTATTCACTATGCAATAAGTATATACACATATACTCCTATATACATGGAAATATCCTGTTCAATCTGTATGTTTTCAGGGCTGACAACTGCTATTAGGTTACCAATTATTGTGCTCTTTTGATAAACCAAAAGGCTCAAAAAATCTAATGAATATAAGTCACAAGCAGAAACAGCCAGAGACTTGGAAGATAGCTCCACTGGTAAACTGCCGTGTAAACATGAGCACCTAAGTTCTATCCCTACAACCTAGGTCCCTATAACCTGTAGCAGAATTTTCCCCTAATTGATTAGATAATAAAGACAAGAAGCCAATCACTGGGCAAGGCGGAGGCAGGCCTTCTGGGGCTGAGAGAGGAAGAGGGAAGACAGGAGGGGACTTCCTTTTGGTCAGTGGGAGCAAGGCAGATATGGTGAAGGCCACAGGCTGTTAGTTCAGGTGGCAGATCCCAGTGGAAGACTTCTAACATAGAAAAGTTGGTAAATTTAGGATGCTAGGTTCTATGCCCAGCATTTGTGTTATCTGTTGATTCTAAACTAAGATTGTCTGGTGGTTTCCTTCCGCAGTGATTCAACTGAGCTCCAGGGAAAGGTAACCATGGCAGAGCCTGGGTTTGCCAGAGTGTGCCCCAGCTAGCCGCAGGAAATTTGGGAGTGCTGATCGGGTTTGGTAGCAGCCAGCCACAGGGAGGAGAGAGTGATTTCAGAGCTCTGGAGAGGCAGAGGCAACTTTTGCCAGGCTTTGGCAATAGGGAAACATGTGGTCTTGGTACTGGACTGGGAACAGACCGAGACCGCTGGCTAGCTGGTGCCTAGCTGGCGATAACATGGCTTGTTTTTTATTATTACACGCTACAATAACCCATGTTTAAAAAAAAAAAAAACTAGTCATGGTAACACATGCACCTCTATCCCAGCACTAAGGAGGCAGAGAAGGTGAGTCTCTGGGGACTTCCAGTCCAGTCAACCTAACCTAACAAGCTCCATTTCAAATGAGACCTTGTTTCATAAAACAAGGTGGGTGGCACCTGAAAACAACACCTGAGGTCGACCTCTCACCTCATATACCCACACATGCACTTGTGCACACACACCAAGAAACCTCTAAGACAGGCAATGTATACAGCAGTAGTCCTACCTATTCAGGAGTCGGAAGTGAAGTATTTACTGACTTAAAAGTACCTAGTGTACCAAACAAGATCCAAATATCGGCTGAAAAATCCAGTTATGTGGCCTCTGAAATAAGTGCCTTAAAAATATGGCTTTCATCCTAGAAAACATATCCCAGAATCAAATGCTTAAAGTGAACATTACTGAAAGATACAAAGAATTAGACATTTCTCAAAAATGTCTGAACCAAACCTTGTGTAATTTCATTCTCCATGAAAGAAGCCAGGTGTCTTAGTTTGGGTTTTACTGCTGTGAACAGACACCAAGGCAACTCATAAAAACATTTAACTGAGGTTGGCTTACAGGGTCAGAGGTTTAGTCCAATATCATCAAGGCAGGCATGGTGCAGCAGGAGCTAAGAGTTCTACATCTTCATCCAAAGGCAAACAGGAAAAGACTAGCTTTCAGGCAGCTAGGAAGAGGGTCTTAAAGCCCACGTCCTCAGTGACACACCTACTCCAAGGCTACACCTCCAAATAGTGCCACTCCTGGGCCAAACAATTCAAACCACTATAATCTACTCCCTGGGCCCTATAGGCTTGTTTAAGCACATGAGTCTATGGGGACCATAAATAAACATAGCATAATGCTAAAGCATTTAGTCCAACTTCAAAAGCCCCCGTAGTCTATAACAGTCTCAATAATACTAGAAGACCAAAGTACAAAGTCTCCTCTGAGAGTCATCTAATCACTTCATTGTAATCCCCAAAGCAAGACAAGGAAACCAGATGGGCAAACTCCAAACTCTGTATCTCTATGTCTGATGTAAAAGCAGTCTTCAGATCTCCACTCCTTTTTTATCTGTGTTAACTACAACAAACTTCTTCCACCTGGGCTGGTTCCACTCCTTGTTAGCAGCATTCCTCAGCAGGTATCCCAAGGCTCTGACATCTTTAACATCTTGGGGTCTCCAAGTCACCTTCAATTTTACAGCTTCTTGTTCCAATGTCTGGGATCCACACATGATCTGGGCTCCTCCAAAGGGTCACTTCTCCAGATCTACAATCTGTAGCACTCTAGGCTCAGATTGACTCCACTCCATTGCTGCTGCTGTTCTTGGTGGCTGTCCCATGGTACTGGTTATCCAATACACTGGTGTCTTCTGCTGCAAGAAGGCTTCACCAATAGCCTCTCACAGGCTCTCTTCATGGTGTCAAGCCTCACTTCTTTGCATGACCCCTTCAGTCCTGGCCTTCAACTACACCTAAGGCTTCACCAATGGCCTTCTCTGCCTCTCATAGTGCCAAGCCTCAGCTGTTCTTCATGACCCTTTAATGCCTTCAAAACCAGTACCACCTGGGTGACTCTTACACATTATCAAGTACAGCTGAAGCACAAGGTACAACCTTGGCTATCTCTGGAACACAGCTTCTGTGTGCTCTCAGAAAGTAACTTCCCAGAAGATTTCACCACTAATTTCTTAGCTCCAGCTAAGCAGCATCAATTTTTCCAGTAGTCCCTTTTATTCTTGACTCTAATACCAGAGCCATGTGGCCGAAGCTGCCATGTTCTGCTGCTTGCTGTGACTGGAACATGGTTCCCTTACTCTATTACCAGCTCTCTGTTTTCCAACTCCCTCACTGCCTAAGCTTGGATGTCCTGGAACTTGCTCTGTAGACTGACCTTGAACTCAGAGATCTGCATGACTGTCTCCTGAATGCTGGGATTAAATATGCACAGCATCAGGCCTGGACATAAACTTGCTGGGTAGGATCTTGTTCCAAGGTCACCACTCCCTTAATTCAATCCTTGAACACACAATTCAATTCCATTTCACTTCCTGCTGCCCCATTAATACTTGAGCCATGATGTATTTTATGTTTCCTCCCTAAGCTTGCTATTATTATTCAAGCCACTTTTCATGAGACTTAACCAGAGAACAAGGTCTATAATGGGTCTTTCTGAGACTTCCTTTGGCAATGCAATTAATCTGAGTCTCTTCACCTTAGTCTCAGGCAGACTCTTCAGACAAGCGCAAAAGGCAGCCCTATTCTTCACCAAAATACCACAAAAAACAGCCTCTTGGCCACATACTAAAGTTCTTCTCCACTGAAACCTCTTGGGCCAGGTCTGCACAGTTCAAATCACTCACAGCAACATAGTCTTCCATATTCCTACTAGGATAGCTCACTAAACCCCACTTAAAACATTCCATGGCTTTCCAAATCCAAAGTCCCCAAATCCACATTCTTCCAAACAAAAGCATGGTCAGGCCTAAATTAGTAATCCCCAGTCCCTGGTATCAACTTTCATCTTAGTTTGGGTTTTACTGCTGTGAATAGACACCATGACCAAGACAACTCTTACAAAAACAACATTTAATTGGGGCTGGCCTACAGGTTCAGAGGTTCAGTCCATTATCATCAAGGCAAGTGCATGGCAGTGTCCAGGCAGGCATGGTACAGCAGGTGCTGAGAGTTCTACATCTTCATTCAAAGGTAACAGGAAAAGACTAGCTTCCAAGCAGCTAGGAAGGAGAGTTCATGTCCACAGTAACTCACCTACTCCAAGGCTACACTTCCAATAGTGCCACTCCCTAGGCCAAACAATTCAAACCACTACATCAGGCATGGTGGCCCAAGCCTGTCACCCCAGTATTCAGAGGCAAAAAAAAAAAAAAGGAAGACTATAGGCAAGGCCAGCCTGGACTATATACCATAACCCTGCCTTCAATATTAAAAGATAAGACATCATGCTTCCAAAATTCTTGACAATTTACCTTTTTTATAGTGTAGAAAATTCTTACACTTCAAATGATAAAAAAAAAAAAAAAACTAATAAACTATACAAACTGTAATTTTCATTATTTCATTCAATTATTAACCATGGAAAGAGATGAATTACAAAGTAGGGAATGGGACTAGTAAGAAGGTGCTTACCAAATAAGTACAAAGACCAAAGTTTGGATCATCAGAAACCATGCAAAAGCCAGGCTAACCCAGCAGCCACACATGGCAACCATACAGGGAACAGAGAGGCAATCTCCAGAACAAGCTGGCTGGCTAGTCTAGCCAGTGAGCTCCATGTTCAACTGGAAGGACACCTTACCTCAGTAACTAAAATGTGGAAAGTGACAGAGGAATAAACAAGACATCAACTCTGGGCCTCCACACATACACGCACATGTGCACACATACATGCACACAAGTATGCAAACACTGGTATACACATGTGACCACTCACATTTGGATGTATTCATGCACTGTGCATACACATATGCACATATACTATACAAAAAATTAAATGAAAAGTAATTGGGGGGAGACTGGACATAAGCTCTTAATCCTAGCATCTGGGAAGCTAAAGAAGTTAGATCTATATGAATACTATGCTAGCCTGCTCTACATAGAGAGTTCTAGGTTGGGCCAAGACAAAAATCTCAGAAAAATAATAACAATAGTAATACTTTTAAAGTAGGAAGAATACTGTTTAGTTCTAGTAATGATGGATTAAAAAAATCCTCAAAGACATGAGAAAAGAAGGATTTGTGTGTTTGTTTATTTGTTTGTTTTTCTGGTGGTGGGAAGGAACAGGATCTTGCCAATATAGGTCTTGCCAGGCTGGCCTACACAGCAATCTCTTCTCACTTGGCCAATCCTTTAAAGACATTGATTCACATTCAGAATCTGCATGGCTACTTACTTGTTAAAGCTGGATAAAAACAAGAGCTCAGAAGAAAGGAATTAGAGCAGCTTTTAAAAACAGCATAAGAGGTGTGCACGCACACACAAGCGCACAGGCACGCGCTCCTCTGCTCCCCACTCTAGAATTCTTTGTACAACTTTCTTCTTGGTCTCCTGGACCCTCTAAGACTCACACCACAAACATATGTAGGTAGAATTAGCTCGTTTGCCCATCCAGAGGTTTCTGTGGTAGTATATATGAGGAAGACACTTAAAACTTACAGGCAACAAATGCTACTTCATTAGCTGATGACCCGTCTCTTCCTGTCTAAGTAATAAATGCCTCTGGTGGCATCTGAGATAGGGTTCCACTAGTTAGCCCAGGCTGGACTGGAATTTATTCTCCTCCAGCGTAAGTCTGATATTGGTACAGACACGCATCACCTCAGCTGATTCTTGAATGCCACTGCAGCAGCTAATTCACTTCTTCATTATCTTTAATCTTAATCTCCCTCTACCTATTTTAGTTTCTCTCAATTCAGGACTACATTAGATCAATGATAGCAACAAGAATTAGTTGGGATTTTCTAACTACTCTCATCTTAAGAATTCTACAGACCTCACCAAGATTCATACTTAACTCTTCTAAATTAAAAAAAAAATGTTTTATATAAACTTTAAAATGTTAGAAATACAAAAAGCCATTATCAATTATTTTCCTCCAGTTTAAAGGTATGACTGGCAAGTAAAAGTGACATGACACAACGATCCTATTTGCTGTACCTATGAATTGTGGCATAATTAAATTAAACTAACCAATATCACACCCCATAAATATATTGAGATCTATTTTCTCAGTTGTTTTCAAGAATCCAATCAACACACTGATATATTATCATGATGTTATACTAAAGAACTACAGGACTTAATCTAAGACTCAAACTGCTGCACACTTTCTAGCTGCTAAACAATCTGCTTCTCAACCTATGGGTTATGACCCCTTTCTGGTCAGATGCCTGCCTATCAGATACTTACATTATAACTCATAAGAGTAACAAAATTACAGTTATCAAGTAGCAATAAATTAATTTCATGGTTGGGGGATCACCACAACATGAGGGTTGCAACATTAGGAAGGTTGAGAACCACTATTAGCATCTCTCCATTCTCTAGGCCCTGCAGTTCTTTGACAGTCTATAGCCTGTTAGCTTATCTGTAAAGAAAAACATTTTCTTTTGTTTTGTTTTGGTTTTCTGAGACAAGGTTTCTCTGTGTAGCCCTGGCTGTCCTGGAACTCACTCTGTAGACCAGGCTGGCCTTGAACTCGGAAATCTGCCTGCCTCTGCCTCCCAAGTCCTGGGATTAAAGGCATGTGCCACCACTGCCTGGCTAAGAAAAACATTTTTAAACACCTATACCAGCACGTATATTTTGTATTCTTAAAAACTAGTTTATACTACTATAATTATACAGATACTGTACATATGTACATATATAATCAAAAAGATTGAAAGAAAAAATTAAAACATAATTAGCTTATACTACTGATTTACTTTGTAAATTGTGATATTTGCCCACATATCCCTGGAAAAATGACTAGCATGTATTGGTCTGAACCACTGAAAGTTTATTTAAAAATAAAAGCTTTTATCACACAGGTTTTATCACACCACTGACATTTGTTCCTAGTAGTGTCTTCCTTATGTATTATTCCTACTCAAGCTTGCCTTTCAAATTCTTGAAGCTCTTATAAAGCTCGCATTTAACTTTTTTTGTTTGTTTGTTTTTTGGCAGTGTGGAGGATGAAAGCTAGGATCTTACATATGCTAGACTAGGGCTCTACTACTGAGCCATAATCACTCCTAGCACATCTAAGCAATCCTTAATGCTGTGTAGTATTCATTAACTCATAAATTCAAAGGCTAAACTAAAGCTATGTGAGTCAACTAGCTAACTTTTAATGCTAAGATTTGAGCCTAACCAAGGTAAAAATCTTATATACATATTTTATGTGCATATGCATATCTCTAATTTCATATGAAAAACATGAATATATAAGATTCCAAGTAAAATACAGCAGACACCTTACTGACACTGATGAGTCAATGAATACATTATAAAGACTAAATTATTATAAACAAACCAAAGACTAAATTAAGCATCCTTTTTTTAATGTAACAAAAAAAAAAATGTAGAGATAACAAAAAACCAAGTTTGTATAGTTTTCTCTGCAGAAAAACAAAGTAAGAAAACATATTAAACACTTTGCCCAAGTACAAAAAATGCAGTGGACACTGGTCTTTGCAAAACCTGACAATTTCACAGAAACTTCAATATCAAAGCCAAACAGTCAAACATTGCTCAAGTCTGCTGTACAACAGCGCCACCAGGTGGTGGTTCATGCAATCTTCAATCAAGGAAAACAATAGAGGAACTGCATCTGCTGATATCTCTGAAATCAGAAATAAAACTCCAAAGTTTTATCTAATGATAATATTGTCTACTCTGCTTTCATCCTTATTAGCAATACAAAACACACTAATCACTTTTCTATTTAACAACTTTTCAAATGTTTTAAAATAACAATAAACCTCTCAACTCTTCTTATTAACCTAAATATCCAAACAACTTTCTCAAGTGTAATACAATTTCATTAACATTACAACTTTAAAAATATAATGCAAGCATAAATTTTAACTTAATTTTTAAGTTACAATAATTTGTTTTATCCCCAAGACATAAATAATTTAAGTACAGATCTGCATTTTAATATTGCTGAATGTCTTCATAAGTAAGTCTGTAGGAAAATTAACTTATTACACACTAGCATAAATGGATTTTTAAATTTAAAAATGATTCCTACACATTACCTTCAGCAAACAGAAATTTTAATTTTTTCAATCTGTAGCACAAGTGACCAGATTTTAAATTTAAATACACCATAACTATTTTAAGCGCAGCTCTAAGTCTTGTCAACAGTAAATTCACTGATATTCGGGTAAACCTTAAGGTCTCAAGCTCACAGCAAATTCATACAGCTGTAGTTTCATTTCATTAATGTGTGCATACTCGTGTATATACACAGTTGTGGTTTAAAAAAAACTGCATCGCCGGGCGGTGGTGGCGCACGCCTTTAATCCCAGCACTTGGGGGGCAGAGCCAGGTGGATTTCTGAGTTCAAGGCCAGCCTGGTCTACAGAGTGAGTTCCAGGACAGCCAGGGCTACACAGAGAAACCCTGTCTCGAAAAACCAGAAAAAAAAAAAAAAAAAAACCTGTATCTGATATTACTCATATAACTACCCTCTCGTTGAAAATTAATGATTTCTAACACAAGAGTTTTGATTTTGTTACCATTCCAATCAATCAAACAATATTATGTCTGCATTTAAATAATATTTTCAAGGTAAAAGTAGATTTTAGTTATCTGCATCAGTATGATAAAGGTTAGTATACGAACTCAATGAAACTTAGCACTGCTGGTTTCAGACACGGTGCCTCCATCAGTACTTGACAAGGAAACATCACCTTAACTGACTGACAGTGGATACCTGAGTCCTCCCTGGAGAATACTCAATTTACTGAAACTGAAAAAAAAAAAAGAATTGAAAAGGAAATTTAAATAACATGACTGTTCCATATAGAAATAATAGGTCATGATTCATAGTGAAAGAACCAACAGAAAATTCAGTGCTGCTTTATACTTGGGTCTACTGAACTTGAGAACTATTGTGAGCAGAATGGCTATGCTACAGAAACAGCATTACATTTTCAGAGTTTGGTAAATTACAAATAGAAAACAATTTGTTCATTTAGAATTTACCTGAAAGATATTCTGCATAAATAAAACTTCCAGATAATTCATTCTCATCTTACTAGGTAGCAAAGAATTTTATATTTCACTTAAGAACATTTTCTTAAACAACAACAACAACAATTAAAAAAAAAAAAAAAAAAAAAAACCTTTACTTATGTTTTCTTTTAAGAGGGGTGGAACTGGATTGATTCAATGGTAGACCACTTGCCTAGCACACAGGAATTCCTTCTTAAGTTCCATCCTCATCCATGGGAAAACAAAACTAACAGCAAAACCAAAAACCCCTTGAAAATGTAACCATTTCCTACAGGTTAGTCACAATCTGAGACAGCAGTCCTTTTAGGCTCTGACCTCTCTTTTCTATGTCTGTCTATGGACAACACTGTGCTTCCCGTGTTTGTGTGGGAAACTCAGCTTAGCCTACAGGCTCCTAAATACAAAATGAATACATTTTCTAGCATATGGCTACTTGGGTCTTTTCTCTTCCTCTTGGCTTTCCCATAGCTGATTTTCAAATGATTAAAGTTACTATACAAAAATTACAATAAAACAGGCTATTGATACTGCAATGGAGTTTTTTAAGAACTCTGTATTTCTGAACATGGAGCCAAAAAACATCTTTCCTTAGAAAATTAGCCTTACTGTAAATTGTGCAGTACAGTTTCCGGCTTCTTTTCTACAGGAATCAGAATCAACCTGCCTCACTGTAGCCTTTTCTATTCTTCATACGATATTACTCTCCCGTAGATGACCTATTAGCATATTCACATACACTATTCAGTCAGTACTAAGAACTTCAGGAACAAAGGGAAGAACTGAAAGCAGGCTGAGTGTGGTAGTTATATGCCCACTCACAACCCTCCTGAGGCAGAGGCAAGAGAATCATGAGTGCAGAGTCAGCCCGGCTACAAAGCGGGACCCTGTCTCAAAAGAAAAAGAACAGAAAAGGCCACGATTGCACTGTGATCTAATGATATGTGAAACAGAGAGAGAGTTGGATGATAATAATTATACTAACCGAAAACAATGTGTTTATAACTTGTATTTCTATGACAAAGAAATGCTGATGAACCAAATCTGTTTCTCTCTGTGAGGATGCTCAGTAGTCACAGCACAAATATATAATTTTCTCTGGCAAATTAAGAGCCTAATGCGAGAGAATTTCTAAAAAGCATTGGAGAATTTCCAACAGCATCAGGAATATTAATAAACATGATTGCATTTTTAAAATGTAGATTATATATACATATATGTTAAATATATATAACAAATTACAAAATTATACATTTTCTACTTTGTTATCAATTATCAGTAACAAAGTGAAGCTTCAGTACTTCTGCCTAAAAGAAATAAAAATCTGTTTCTCTTTTCAGAAAAGTTCCTACAGCTCAAGTTTCACAGAAATTTTCTGAAGTCATCATTTTACAAATAGAAAAAAACATGAGATGACATTTAAACAATAAAAAAATATTACTTCAAATTTTTCCTAGTAAAGATGAGATTTTTTAAAGCATTTAAATAATTAGCCCCATTGAACTATAAGGCTTAAATAAATTAATATTACCACTTTATATAAAGTGGATGGTTTATGTCCAACTGACTTGAAGAATTTCTTCTCTACAGAAGAAAGTAAATAGCTGGGCAGTGGTGGCACACGCCTTTAATCCCAGCACTTGGGAGGCAGAGGCAGGTGGATTTCTGAGTTCGAGGCCAGCCTGGTCTACAGAGTGAGTTCCAGGACAGCCCGGGCTACACAGAGAAACCCTGTCTCAAAAAACCAAAAAAAAAAAGAAAGTAAATAAGGAAAAATATCTTCTCACAGGGATTAGAGGTAGAGGTAGTTATCCTACACAGTTATCATCTTTGTTGCACATATAGCCCAAAGTTACCCAACTAACTCACCTCTGTTTTGCAACCTAAAACACATAATAGAAATTACGGGAAAAAAAAAACATTCAAGATGGTAAACCCTTCTGGTGGCACCTGTAACCAATCACACAACACTCAAGTCACCAAGTAGCTAGAAGATCATGGACAAATACAGCACTCCATTTCCCCCTCTGTAAAACAGGGTGGATTTTCAGACTGGAAATTTACCATTGGTAAAAGCTATATAAAAGTATTTGATCCATACCTTGTTTTGATTCCAAACCTTCTGGATGTTTGTTCTCTCTCAGGGATGAAGTAGAATCTATACAGGCATCTTGCCTAAGCAATAAAAATAAAAACTTTTAAAATAGTATTCAGTCATTTAATGTCCAAGTTCTTAGAATTATTTTAGGTTCCAGGGAGACACAATGAATTCCAAGCCCCAGGCTATAATGTAATACTAGGGAGACTCAGAACCTTGTATACATGTGTCAGAAGAAGCAATTATAAACTTGTACTTAATTTATACAATGTACTTCTTTGTAAAATCAAGGGGAAAACCTAGGGGAACTTGGAGGCAATTTTTTTCTCCCGAACTCGGTAGGGTAGCTGATGGAAGAAATCACAACTCACAGCAGTATCCAATAATTTTTCAGTTTTCACAGTTAAATGTAATGGGCATTTTAACATTCAAATTACTTTATATTCATCTAATTTCATACCTCAGATGCTTTGATGTCTACTATATATGGAAAACACATTTGATATGTAATATACATATGTAATCAAAGTAAATAGATTAAATGTAAGAGCGTGCAAAAAGTTTCACGGCACAACCTGAAGCAGAGCTGCACACGGTACTGTACCATCATGGCTGACAGTAAAAACACCTTTCCAACCATCAAGATGAAATCAGTAAATATTCAAGTGAGATAAGCAATGATCTTCTCAAATCAGATAACTATTTCCCTCTGAGAATTTTATCCTGTCCTAAAAGAAACATTACAGGAACAATCTGGGAAATGTTTCTAGTCACAAACCTATTTCATCCAGTTAACAGTAACAAGTCTTTCAAGTAACCTAAGAATAAAATAGAATTGCAAGTATCTCTGCCAAGTTTATTCTTTATAATCAAGTACTTGGCAAGTGCATGTTTCAAATTCAAGGACTCTAAGATCACGTCTTTGGAGCCGGGCATGGTGATGCACATCAGTAATTCTACCACAGAGGAAAAGGAAACAGAAATAGCAGTATCTATCTTAAGAAACTCATTTGGCTTTGGTACTAATAATAATTTCTATGAGATTTGTAGTTGCCCTGACTCCACTTTTTAATGTTTATTTGTTATCTAATGTCACATATTCAGATTTTATTCTTTCATTTCACTACAATGACTGGCATGTTCCAAGAAGGGTATCAAAACATTCTCCTTAGTAATCCAGGAGCAAAATACAGAGCTTTGCTAGGAATACAGTTAAAATGTTCTGCCTCAAGCATTCCAGAAAAATCAGGTATTATATACTCCGAACATGGATCAACACTTAAAGAAAACAGTTGCTTTTATGTGACCTCAAATGGCATAATTCTTTATCTACACATACATGTACCTAAAATCACAAAAAGTGTGCAACTGTGTACCAAAATATGACAGTCTTCCATTAAAATCGGTAATTTTTGTGCTGTTAAGAAACAGTTAAATTTAATTATTATTAATGTATCCCAAATTATCAGCAACAAATGACAATATAGTATCACTAGTAAAAGGCATATAGGACATATATCATACCCCAAAGACAACACAACAAAATCTGTACAATCTAGCTGAGAATGTGTAGCCTCCATTATGACGAAGCAACAAACAAAACCATCACTAAAATGAGTAATGCTTTTTAGTGAGTTCAGTGTCAGTATTATGAAATATAAAAGGCTATGGAAATATTTCACGTCAGAGGAATCTAAAAAGTCATGACAATTATATATAACAATTGACCTGACTGGAGAGGGAGTAAAGGCCAAACTGAACTGAATCAAAGAGAAATTGAAATACTGATGGTAAAACTGGATAAAGGCTTTTGTAAAAGTTAAATTTCCTGAAATTGATACCCGTGGTTATAGAAAGACCATGTTTGTTCTTTTGAAAACACAATGTAGCATTTAAGGATAATATGTCACATCATAATGTGACTTAAGCCTCGAATGTTCACTCACACACAAAAAAATTGCACAAGTAGGGCCTGAGAGATGATACAGTAGGTAAAAGTGCTTGTCACCCAAGCCTGACACCCTGAGTTCAGTCCCTGGAACCCATGTAAACCGAGGAAAGACAGACTTGTTCTCTGACATCACATGTGTGCAGGCATAGACTCATCAGGCACATACACAGTAATATTAAGGTTTTTCAAAAAGTAAACAAACATCTATATACATGGTATGTAACAGGATCAAATGCTAATAAGAAGTAAATCTAGTAAAATGTCTATATGCTATAAAGATTTCTCCTTTACTAGTCTGATTTTTACAAATGTATTAAGTCTAAAATTACTTCCAAATAAAATGTTTAAGTAAAAATGCAATAAAAACTGTTCAAAGCCCTTAAATATCCTTCAAATAAGACTCTATAAAGATTATCTACTGTTATAAACAATTTATTTGCATGCATAAATTTCTACTTTAAGTTAGGTTTGATCAGGCTGTTGAAGTCACAAAACAGAATTTCTATAAGTAGGCAAAGCACGCCACCCTGTGGCAAAAAAATGAAAAGACACAATTGTTTTAAGTCCAAAAGTAGCTTTGAACGATTTAAAATTTAAAAATCACTATTAAGCAGGGGATGGTGATATACACCTGTAAACCCAGTTCTCAAAGAGGCAGGGACAGGAAGATCTCCAAGTTTGAGATCAGCCTGAACTACAGAAGGAGTCTTTGTCTAAAAATAAACAAATAAAATTAATACAAATAAAAATATTAGAAAAGAGCCGCCCAGTGATGGCACATGCCTTTAATCCCAGCACTTGGGAGGCAGAGGCAGGCGGATTTCTGAAGTTCGAGGCCAGCCTGGTCTACAGAGTGGTTCCAGGACAGCCAGGGCTACACAGAGAAACCCTGTCTTGAAAAATAAATTAGAAGGATGTATATTTCACAACTAAAATTGTCAAATAGCTTTAGTGCTTTACACAACTTAAAAATTCACATTAAACTGTAGAGAAAGCAAGAATATTTACAAAAATATATTAAGACTCTAAGAAAACTACTACATGCATATGTGTTTCTCTTACTAGTTTTATGGGGGAGTAGTTCTGAGTCTACTTTAAGATGATAAAATATGTGAGTCACCCAAACTAGTTAAGAATAAAAAAAAAAACCTGTCATTTACAATTAAAACAACATGTGTTTGTATTACACACTTTAAAATTAAGAATATTAGAGTAAACAACTGGCCAGCAAGAGCCCAAGGTAGAACACATGACAAAGCCAGTTTGGACTAAGAATTCTACAGTGATCTTTGTGATTCTAATGAAAACAATTTAAGAACAAGCTTCATTTTATTTTTATTTTTCTAATTCCCATCTCCACCTGCATTCTCTTTCTTTAAGAGTTTAATTTATGATCAATGGCCTTGTTCTAAGAGGACTCTACTTGTAGCACTAACTGTAAGTTCTCAAACTGATGTAAGTCCAACTGTCTCTCATGTGACACTACTCTCTTTTCTTATAACTCAATGGTTTTTTTTTTTTCAATTACATTAACACACTGAGAAAATTTATTGAATTTAATCAAGAACAACCACATGTGAATTAACAAAAGCTTAAAACATGTTTCTTTTTTTGTTTTGTGTGTGTTGTGTGTGTGTGATATCACACACACACACACACATATATACACACACACACACACACATATATATACATATATATTCTAAATATAATATATTATATAGAAATATAATATATATTTCTAAAGGGATGGAAAGAGTAATCAATTTCTTATGCAAATATAAAATGTTATGAAATTCTTTCAACTAAAAGATAAACAAGACAAAGATAGTCTGATTTTTCTCACAGGGTAAAGGTCAACTGGCAAAAATCAGGTAAGCTGGTAAAACAGAGGAAATCGTGTTGGATTTACTCCACACTCCTCAGTATAAAAGAACAAAGGAAATGTAATGGAAAAAGAACAGTCTTTGATTCAATGCTGTTGGGAAGTGAGACACCTTGCACATTATCTTACTCCATTTTTTATAACATGTACAATAGTATTTCTAAATGGAAACAGACCCAAATGTCTAAATATGTAAACCTTCGGAATACACAGTAAAATTTCTGGTTTATACTAGGATAGGCAAAGATGTTACCAAAACCCAGACCTGGAGCTGTGAGATTACTCAGCAGACCAGACAGCCTGAGTTCAGTGGCTGGATCCTGCTAGTAGAGAAAAGACTTTCCAGGGTTGTCCTAACCTCCACCCATGGACCAAGCACTAACACTTAAACACATACGACAAATAAAATAATTTTAAAACATGACCTGAAAATAAAAATAATTGCTAAGTTGGATTCCATCAAAATTTAGTAATTCTCTTTTTCCAAAAAGACTAAGACAATGAAAAGCCAAACCACAGACTGGAGAAATTATTTGCATACACATATCAGATAAAAAACATGTATCTAAGCAAAGTAGTTGGAATGTGCAGCAATGCCAGGTATTTTTGAAAACTGATACAAGAGAATTTTTAAGCCCCCAGAGTTTACCCCAGCCTGGACAACTTAGTGAATCTTTGTTGTCGTACCAAAAGAACAACTAAGATAAACTATAAAATCATAATAGGCTCCACTATGTTCACAGCAACCTTATTTATAATAGCCAGAAGCTAGAAAGAACCCAGACGTCCTTCATCAGAAGATAAAGAAAATGTGGTACATTTACACAATGGAGTACTACTCAGCTATTAAAAACAATGATTTCATGAAATCCAAAGGCAAATGGATGGAACTAGAAAATATCTTGAGTGAGGTAACCCAGTCACAAAAGAACACACACTGATAAGTGGATATTAGGGGAAAAAAGCTAGGAATACCCACGATACAACTTACAGACCATATGAAACTCAAGAAGGATGACTAAAGTGTGGATGCTTCAGTCTTACTTAGAAGGGGAAACAAAATAATCATGGGAGGTAGAGAGGGGGAGGGACCTGGGAGATAGAGGGAAGGGAAAGAGAAAAGGGGGGAAGGGCAGGATCAGGTGTGGGAGGAGATGGAAGAGAAGTATAGAGGGTCAGGAAATTGAACAGAGGTGTGTTGCAGTGGGGGATGGGGAACTGGGGGTAGCCACTAGTAACTCCTAGACACCAGGAAAGCAAGAAGCTCCCAGGACCCAATGGGGATGCCATTAGCTGAAATATCCAACAAAGGGGAGACAGAACCTGTAGAGACTATATCCAGAGGTTAGGCACAGCCCCCAGTTGAGGGATGGGGCCACCCACCTATCTCAAAAATATTAACACAGAATTGTTCCTGTCTAAAGGAAATGCAGGAACAAAGAGTGGAGCAGAGACTGAAGGAAAGGCCATCCAGAGACTCCTCTACCTAGGTATCCATCCCATCTACAGACACCAAACCCAGACGCTATTGCTGATGCCAAGAAGCACTTGGCCTCTGAGAGGCTCTGACAAAGCCTGACCAATGCAGATATTTGCAGCCAACCATCAGACTGAGCACAAGGACCCTAATGGAAGAATTAGGGGAAGAACTGAAGAAGCCGAAGGGGTTTGCAACCCCATAGGAAGAACAACATTATCAACGAACCAGACTCCCTGGAGCTCCCAGGGACTAAACTACCAACATGGCTCCAGCTGCTGTAGCAGAAGATGCCTTATCTGGCATCAAGGGGAAGGGAGGCCCTTGGTCCTGTGGAAATTTGGTGAGGTGGGAGTGGGTGGTTGGGTAGGAAGAACACCCTTAATAGAAGCAGGGGGGAGGGGAGAGAGGATAGGGGGGTTGTAGAGGGGAAACCGGGAAGGGGGATAACACTTGAAATGTAAATAAATAAAATAAACAATAAAAAAGTAAAATAAAAGCATAATAGGAAACATTAAAATGCCTTCAACTGAGAAAGACATGTACATAGCACATAGACAAAACAACTGGAATTCAATATCCTTTGTTATTAGGAAAACACACATTAAAACTGCAATGTGATATACTCCATGTTAGGAAGGCCAAAACAAACCAATAAACAGAACTCTCAGTGTTGACAATCAATGACACAGAAATGGCACAAGAATCCTGATCCTAGGTGCTTCCTTTAATACAAAAAAACAGGTTTGTTCACACAAAAGCTTGCATTTATATGTTAGTTGTAGCTTTGCTTAAAATCATTAAAAATGAGAAACCACCGTATGCCCTTATTAGTTTTTTTTATCATTGCCATAACAAATCATAAGAAAGCTGATAGCTAAGAGAGCATAAATTTGCTGGGTGCAGCAGCACACACCTTTGATCTCAGCACACAATAGGCAGAGGCAAGTGGATCTCTGTGAGTTTGAGGCCAGCCCGGTCTACAGAGCAAGTTTAAGAACAGCAGAAACTATACAGAGAAACTCTGTCTCAAAATCAACAACAACAATGAAAAACACATAAATGCACTATATTCATATTCTGCAAGTCAGAATCCAAAGGATCTGGAGGACTAGGTATGAATCCACTGTTTGTTTTTTGGGTTCTGGACAGAACCATGTTCCTTGAGGTATAGAACCAAAATCTCTGTTTCCTTGTTTGAAAACTTAAGGTGAAGCCGGTTGGTGGGTGCGCACGCCTTTGATCCCAGCACTTAGGAGGCAGAGCAGGGAATTTCTGAGTTCGAGGCCAGCCTGGTCTACAGAGTGAGTTCCAGGACAAGCCAGGGCTACACAGAGAAACCCTGTCTCAAACCAAAAAACCAAAAAAAAAAAAAAAAAAAAAAAAAAAGAAAAGAAAACTAAGGTGGTTACCAGCCTCAACCTTTGATATTAGGTCTTTCTTTCTCCTCTCTCTCTTTAACTTTTAAGAAGAATTCCGATGATTATAGCAGGTCTACATGGATCATCAAGGATAAGAACCTTATCAAGGTCCTTAATCTTACATCTAAAGTCAATTTTGCTGCATAAAGCAATATATTCTCAGGGTCTGGAGACCAAGGTGTCAATCCCACTAGATGCCATTATTCTTAAAGTACCTCAACTGGGAATTAAAAGTTGATACACCCACAGGATGAAGAACTACTAAGCAATGAGAAGAAACTACTGAAATTCAAAACATGTTTGAGTCCCAATACACTATGCTAATAAAGCCAGCCTGAAAAAGACTACGTACAGAGCTAAAGAAATGATTCACTGACTAGGGGTGCACACTGCACTATGAGGTACCAGATTTCAGACCCAGCACCCTCATCAGTGACTCACAAATCCTTTAAAGTGGCAGTCAACTATAACCTTCAAACACTGTACGAAGAAGCAAACAACCCAATTTTTTTTTTTTTTTTTTTTTTTTTGGTTTTTTGAGACAGGGTTTCTCTGTGTAGCCCTGGCTGTCCTAGAACTCACTCTGTAGACCAGGCTGGCCTCGAACTCAGAAATCCGCCTGCCTCTGCCTCCCAAGAGCTGGGATTAAAGGCGTGCGCCCACCACCCGGCACAACCCAATTAGCTTTTCCAAGTAACAAATCAAGTTTTCTCTCTACTGCATCCCTTCACAAGACACCGACATTCAGTCCTACCCTAACAAAGGGAAGCTCATTGCCATCTGCTTTTCCCAATAATAGAATTCACAGAGGCAAGAGTTACCACATTCCAGTTCTTTCTCAGGCCTATGATTCTCTGAAAATGTGTTGCATAAATTACTGCTTGCAACTCAAGTTTTTGTAACAAGAAATCCTCTATATAAAAACTAAACAGAACCAACAAAGTGTCTTCTTTTTGCTATGTCTACATAGTCCTGTTTTCATGTCTTTTCCAATAATTAAAACTAACAAGACATAACTTTAGAAATTATCTAAATATGCAAACATGAAGTAGAATCACCAGGTATGTTACTTTAAGTGTGAGATAGTATCTAAACCTTATAAATCGTAATGTTGTCGATGATTTCATACGTTTCCCTAAAGGTTTTCTGAACACATTACCTGTTTTTTTCACAGTAAACTATGTTAGGTAGACTAATTTTTAGACCCTAAAAACAATTTTTAAAGTACATGTGAACACAAATGTGTTGTTAAATAACAGCTTACTAGTCTTTGCTGCCTAAAAGCACCAGCTAAGTTCTTTACTACAGATCAGAAGAATTAACCCAGAGGATAGGCTGTGGTCCATACTGAGAAAAAAAAATGTATTATTTTAAGTGCAATAAATAGAACCTTTTGTACTAGTTACTTTTCTCACTGCTGTTATCAAATATCTGATTTAAAAACAAACAAACAAACAGAAAAACCTGTCCATCATGGCAAGGAAGACAGGCAGCAGAACTGACTCATGACTGCAGCTGCAGAATCGTACACAGCTGCTCACTGGGTAACAACTGAGGGTGGAGGTGTGTGAATATGAAAATGGAAGCAGGGCCACACTATAGCCCTAGAACCCAACCCCCAGGTCCTATAGGTTTCACAGCTCCCAAAACAGTGCCACTAGCTAGGAACCAAGTATTCACATGTGAGCCTATGGGAGACATTTCGCATTTAGAACATAATACTCTACCTTCCACATGCTCATGGCAATCTTATTATATAAATATGCTTGCCAAACTGGACATTAAAGGCATGCACTACCATATCCAGCCATAGCTGCATTTTTTTATAAGTAGAAAAAAAAAGACACATAAGCAATGAACTGTGTTTTATAAAATAGTAAAAAATATAAAAAGAAATTTCACAGCTTTCTTTGGGTTTCATAACAAAAGGAATTGGGGAAATTTCCAATATTCATCAATGTAAACTGGAATTTTAAAAGTTCCTGTGATAGACTCATAGTAAAAACCTGTATATTTTAATGTTTACCATATGGCAATTTTAAGGATGTCCAATCCTTTCCCCATGTGATCATCATAATGTTCTATGAGGTAGAATTTTATACTTCAGATAAGGAAATTGAGGCCAAAAAGTTAAACAGTCTGCCAAATGTCAGACTGGTAGTGAGTGTCTCTTAAAAACGAGGCCACCTTAAACCCATGAGTTTCCACTTGTATCATTATACAAACTCTTAGAAACAGTCCTCTAAGTAGTAACACCAAATATAATGCACCACATTAAACTGCTCAGAGTAGAATGTCAGAGTAGAAAATGAGCTATCGTTCAGAAGTTTATTTTGTTTTCTTTTAAACACTTTTGCTCCACTGCCCACAGTAGCTTACAACTGAGTCCTCTTGCCTTAGCCTCCCAACTTGCACTATCATACCTAGCTTTACCCAGAATTTGACTACAAGGCAATAAAACATTTTTTTCTTATTATAAAAAATAGTATATGCTCTCAAGTCAAAATACATTTATTATTTTAAAAGTGGAAATGTTCAGTAAAAGCAACCAAAATCAAAAAGCCATATACTTTCAAGGATTGGAGTAAAAAATTGGCAAAACAATATATTCCTAACTGCACACCTATTATGGCATCTTTATACTCCAAGATGAGAAGATAAAATACAATGGTTCTTACTATCAGTTTATACTCCTGGACACTGTATATTATATGCATAAAAACATACATGCATATACTCTTCGGTTTTGTTTTTGGTAGGGGCCAATAAACACCTACCCAATGACTCCTAAATTAAAACCTTTAAAGCAGGTCATGCATCTGCTTTAGTTGATGATCAACTAGTGATTATCAAGCCCTCACTAGTTATATATTACATCCTCTTCTTCTAGCTTCCAAAGTATTAACTATAAAGAATAGATAGGAAACTTGTTTTGAAGGTGGAATATATATAGGAACCTAACTAATATATTAAACGAATGCATGATAACTAATAACCAGTTCTGCAAAACTAGTAACTAAATAAAACCAACTGATGCTTTTAACCATGGTAAAGTTTAAGGAACCCTAAAAACAGTAAGGCAGGAAGGAGGGAGGGAGGGAGGGAGGGGGAGGGAGGGAGGGAGGGAGGAGGGAGGGAGGAGGGAGAAGCTGGGTGTGGTGGTGCATACCTTTAACCCCAGCACTCAAGGAGGCAGAGTAGAAGCAAGAGGAGCTTTGGGATCTCTGGGAATTCAAGGCTACATAGTGAGTTCCAGACCAGCCAGGGCTACAATGAGACCCTGTCTCAAAAAAAAAAAAAAAACTGAAAAAGAGGATGAAGAGGAAGAGACGAAGGAAGGGAGGGAGGAAGGAAGGGTCTCTATTGCCATAGTTACTCCTCTTTGTCAACTTGACTAAATTAGAATCAAGATGGAAGCTCACTTCTGGGTGTGTGGATGAGGATATTTGCAGTTTAAGTGAGGAAGTCCTACACTAGGGTGGATAGCACCATCCCACATGCTGGTTCCCTGACTAAATGGAGAAAAGCAGCAGCATCTGTCTGTCTTCATCCTGACTATGTATGACCAGCTGCATCATGCTACTGCTGCTATTCCTTCCTGTCACCATAGTGTGTAAGTCAAATAGCACGCCCTTCCTGAAATTGCTTGTATTGGATATTTTATCACTGTCACATCAACAAGAAAGGTACTTAAAGTACCATGTATTTAATTGTTCTAACACTTGTTTGTTTTGTTTTGAAACAGTATCTCACTCCTGGAATTAAAGACATAAAGCTATTTTAAATTTATTTTTTACAATATCTTATTTTGTCTACATGTATGTAATGACAGGCACGTGCAGGTAGGTCAAAGGACAATTTGTAGGAGTCAGCTGTCTTACTTCTACCATGTGGGTTCTGGGATCAAACTCAAGTTGATAGACTTGGCTTCAGAGGCCTTTCCCCACTGAACCATCTTACCCAAAGAAGACCTTTGAGGTCCTTCTTATTGTGTGGGAGGGGTCATGCATCTGCTCAATGCACAGGTGGAGATCAGAGCTCACCTTATAGCACACTCTCTCTACTCTCTACTTTGTGGGTCCCAGAGACTAAACTCAGGTAATCAAGTTCGACAAGCAGAGGCCTTTACCCTCTGAGCCTCTCAATGGCCAATAAAGTTATTCTTAAAAAGACCAAGTCTTTTTACAAATTCTAGTCTTTTAAAAAAGGTTCAATTAGTATTCCAGTTAATGTATGTCATATATCCAAGTTTAAGTGTATGCTGTACATTAAAGTTAAAATTAAAAGTTGAATTTGATTGCTAATTCAGAGTACACCCTCTACTAAAATGTGAGGAGTGTCTGGAACAGTTCTTATTCTGAGAATTTCAAATTTTCCTTTCTCTAAAACTACAATACTATTTCCACATAGCTCATGACCTATAGGGAAATACAAATTCATTTCCACTGAATATCCTGAAATAAAAACACATTCATTTAAAATTCATAAAAAGGTATTTTGCAATAACAATTCTAAAACTATGCTATGATTTCCCTAAGGTGTTCATACTTTTATCCTTTACACATAAAAGTCTCCGTTCTGATTATTTTACTGTACTATTCAAGACTTAATTTCATTACAAATACATTCTTTAGAGCATAATCATATTACATTATAGGCCAAACAACTATTCTCCTCTTCACTGTGATTTTAACTGTAATAAAGCTTCTCTTCTAGCCAATTCCCAGATGGATATACCACATTAATTCCAGGGCTCTGCAATTTACCTTAATCTGTAAATTTTGTAAGTTTTGACCCAATTCTTAATTAGGAAGTTGAAATGGTAAACTTTAGACTATCTGCATTACAAGTTAGTTTGTTTGCTTCCTTCAGTGATTTAGAATCCATGGGTATTAGATACTCAGAGTTCCTCCACATCGTTACTATTCTTTTTTTTTTTTTTTTTTTTGAGGTAGGGTCTTATACATTGCCCAGGGTGTCCCTGAATTTATTACCTTCCTGTTTCAGAGTCCTGAGAGCCAGAATTATAAACATTTGCCATTAAACTCAACTGTCCTAGTTAGGTTTCAATTGCTGTGACAAAATACTGTGCCCAAATCAACTTGGAGAGGAAGGGTTGACTTCAGTTTGAGGTTAGCTGCACACAGTACATCGGAAAAGGAAGTCAGGCCAGGACTTGAAGCAGAGACAATGGAGGCGTGCTGTGTAGTGGCTTGCTCCCCATAGCTTGCTTTGTCTGCTTTCTTATATAACCACCTGCCCGGGGTAGTACCACCATCAGTGAGCAAAGGCCTCCCACAAAACCAACCAACAAGCATGTCGCTCTGACTTGCCAACAGGCCAATCTGATGACAGCGTTTTCTCAACTGAGGTTTCTCTTCCCAGATAACTTGAGCTTCAGGCAAGCTGACAAAAACAACTACAAATCCTAGGTTACCAACTTCAAATTTTTATGAACTTCAAAGTAGCCAAGTGTCAAATTTCCTCATAATTACCTAGTTTGCTGTTACATTGGAAGTAAAATAAACCCCCTTTAAAGTAAGCAGGACTGAAGAAAGGGATAGGAAGTGAAGACCACTTTCTGTTCTTCCAGAAGAAGAATTATAATCCCACAACCCATACTGGGCTGCTCACAACCACCTGTAGCTCCAAATCCAAGGAACTAACGCTTCTGGCCTCTTCTGGCCTGCACTTGTGTGCACTACCCACAGACACACATATACATAATTAAAAGTAAAATCTCTTAAAAACATAAGTGAGAAACAGGAAATAAACTTTTAGCCGGGGCTAGAGAGATGGCTCAGCAGTTAAACACTGACTGCTCTTCCAGAGATCCTAAATTCAATTCTCAGCAACCGCAAGGTGGCTCACAACCATCTATAATAGGATTTGGTGCTCTCTTCTGGTGTGTCTGAAGACAGCTATGGTGTATTCATATAAAATAAAATAAATACATAAATAAATATTTAAAAATAATAATAAACTTTAAGCAGAAGAGTACAAAGTCTGGGACAAGAAAAGCATTTCAAAGGTGACCTTAGACAAGAAATACAATTACTTCAGCAAGGCCACACTTCCAGATTTCGTCATTCCGTATGTACTACAGTTTCCAAGCAGCAGCCTATCAAAATCTGGATTTTTTTTTTTCTTTTTCTTTCTTTTTTTCTTTTTTTGGAAAAAAATATCATGTCAAGAACTTTTCTGGAAGGACAAACATTGTTTGGAGTTAAGTGTTGGTATCCTTGTGTGACATGTATATTTCAGTATGCTTGCATAGTACATTTGCCTAAATGTTTAATGTATGAGGTCTCTATAAATGAAGTTCTGATTGCAATAAAAAAAAAAATGCATAAAAGCCAGAGGCTAGTTTAGAAAATATATCAGTTTGTTAGCTTCTTAGTGACTGAGGAAAAGAGAATATGAAATATCTTTACTCAGTTTATGAGACTCATTTTTAATTAAATTATTAAAATATATATCTTATTTGATTGTTTTTCCTAATTGTATGAATGCACCATATGCATATGTACAGCGCTCTTGGAGGCTAGAGAAGGTATTGGATCTCCTGGACCTGGAGCTATAGTCAATTGTGAGCCAATGTGCAGGTGCTTAGAACTGAACTGGGGTCCTCTGCAAGAACACCACAATCTCTTAACTGCTGAGCTGTTTTTCCAGACACACTTTACAAGACCATGACTGTGCAATATCTGAACTATTGTAGTTGAAAAAAAATGTAGTTTGGTACTTTTTAATTTTGTCTGTGTGTGTGTGTGTATTGTGTGTATTGTATGTGTATATTTGAGTCAAAGTGTTAATGAGTTGCCTAAGCTGTCCTTGAACTTGTGTCTTCTGCTTGTTTCTAAGTGCAGGGATTATAGGTATGTGCCATCATGTCTGGTCGTTTACCCTTTTTTTGTTTTTATTTTGTTTGCTTTTATGTTGTATTATTATCATCATCAACATTATTATTTACTATGTCTGAGTGTGTAATGTGTGAGTGTGGGTGTGAATGTATCATAGTGTATCTGTAAAAGTCCGGAAAACTTTATGGAGTAGGTTCTCTATTTTGCCATTATGTTGGTTCTGGGGCTTGGATTTAGGTCATCAGACCTGCATGGCCGGTGCTTCACCTGCTGAGCCATTGCTTTATCTATTTGTTTGATTTTGAGACAGACTCAGGTTCCCTAAGCTGGTTATCTGGTCTCCTACCTTACAAATGCAGAGATTCTAGGTGTGCTCACCATGCCAAGCTTTCATCTTAGTAAACACGGTTTTCAAATGTCTGAAGGAAGCAATGCATCTCAAGGGCTGCAGAAATACATCAGTGTAAAGTTCCTGCTAGATCTTCATGAGACCCATGGTTCATTCCCCAGAGTTGGGAGAAAAGAGAACAAGAACTACAAAAAGTCCAAAGCAAAACAAAACAAAACCTAACTTGAAAAGCAGTTAAATGGGCAGCGCATCTTCGTTTTTCAGTTACAAGTTTAATTAGAAAGGTCATAGCATTGACAGAATTGAGACTGAGATGCCACAAACACCTTTCAGCAGGAATCCATGGACCTGTGTGTATGGTGTTTAATATGCTCTGTTTCTGTTAGTTTTCTTATAGTAAAAAGATACGGAAAGACACATAAATGTTTATGCATAAAATGTAAAAGTTCCACAATTATCTTTATAGTTTATGTTAAGTCACTGTGGGGCCAGGGTGTGGAATGTGATAGTTTTGAATGAAAATGGCCCTATAGGTTCACAGAGAGTGGTACTATTTGCAGGTATAGCCTTGATGGAGTAGGTGTGGCTTTGTTGGAAGAAGTGGATTACAGGGCTTTGAGATCTTAAGTACTCAAACTAGGTCCAGTATGGCATTCTCTTTCCCCAAGATGTAGCTCTCTTTCAGCTCCTTCTCGGGCACTGTGTCTGTCTGCATGCCTCCATGCCTCCTGCCATGATGATGATGGACTAAACCTCTGAACTATAAGCCAGTCCCAATGAAATGTTTTCCTTTGTAAGAGTTGCTGTGGTCACGGTGTCTCTTCACAGCAATAGAAACCCTAACTAAGAGAGAAACCATTTCAAAAAATGTTATATATAACTTTTGGCTTATTGCCCAGGTTTTTAGCAAGTATACTGCATTAATTTTCTATTGCTCTTGTAGCAAAGTATTTAGAAAATTAAAACAAGATACATCTACTCCCAAACAGCTCTGCAGGCTGCCAATCGGAACCTCAGGGAACTGGAGCCACAGTGAAAACACGGCTGCATGCCTTCGCTAAAGTCCGTTTATTCTTCACTCCCTATGAGGCCATTTATCTTTTCTAGCTAATAGTTGCTTCTTCCATCTTCAAAGCACATCAATAATCTCTACATTTATTGTGGAGTCTATCTTTGCCTGGGCAGTGGTGGCTCACGCCTTTAATCCCAGCACTTGGGAGGCAGAGGCAGGCGGATTTCTGAGTTCAAGGCCAGCCTGGTCTACAGAGTGAGTTCCAGGATAGCCAGGGCTACACAGAGAAACCCTGTCTCAAAAAAAAGAACAAAAAAAAAAGAGAATATAAATTATATAACCACTGTAGAAAATAGTATGGGCATTCTCCAAAAAAGATTAAAAAAAGAGAAAGAAGCAACTCTATATATACCAAAAATCAATGAAGTCAGTACCTCATAGATATATTTAAATTTTGTTTACATTGCCATTTTATTCACAACAGCTAAGATATAGCAACTATCTATGAGTCTCACAGGAAATAAATGGAAAAAGAAACTGTAGTATATAATAGTATATTTATACCTATTACACCTACTTACATACATACATTTCCACACATACCATATGCAGACACATACATGAATGTATGCATGTATGTATGTATTCAGCTTTCAAAAATGAAATTCTAGCATTTGTAACCACATGAATGAGCCTGGAAGCCATTACACTAAGTGAAATAAGCCAGACATAAAAAAATAAACAAAAACAAAACAAAACAAAAAAACAAAAGCAGTACACAATGACACACTCCTTCAATCCTTGATCCCAGGAGGCAAAGGCAGGCTGTGAGTTCTAGAGAACTCTGTGAGTTCAAGGTCAGCCTGGTCTACGCCAGTACAGTCAGAGCTATGCAGTGAAACCATATCTCCAAAAAGAAGAAAGAAAGAAAGAAAAGAGCCGGGCAGTGGTGGAGCACGCCTTTACTCCCAGCACTTGGGAGGCAGAGGCAGGAGGATTTCTGAGTTCGAGGCCAGCCTGGTCTACAGAGTGAGTTCCAGGACAGCCAGGCTACACAGAGAAACCCTGTCTTGAAAAAAAAAAAAAAGAAAGAAAGAAAGAAAAGAAAAGAAACAAAGAAACAAAGAGAAAAAAGGAAAAAACAAACCAGAAAGCCAAGAAATACCATGATTTCAATTACCCAGGAGATCTTTAAAGCTTCAAATATAGAGCTGAAGGAATGGCTCAGCAGTTACACACTTACTGCTCTTGAGGACATGGGCTCTTGAAGAGCACCTACATGTTGGCTCAGAACTGTCCAGAATTCTGTCTAGAATTCAGTTCCAAGTTTTCTGACACCTTCTTCTGGCCTCTTCAGGCACTGCATGCACATGGTGTGGACATGCAGGCAAAACATTCATTAAATAAAAATAAATAAATCTTTTAAAAAATCAACTACATTGAAACAGAATAAAATAGTATTTATAGGGTAAAGAGAAAAGAGGATATGGATCAAAGTGAGCATAGTTGAAGTTATAGAGAATGACTAAGTCCATAAATCAAATGCATAATATGAGGACTATAGTTAAAACAATATACATAGGAAGTTTATTGAACTGGATTTTAGATCCTGTTACAAAACACAAAAACCAACCATTCAAGGTGACAGATAGGTTTATTTGCTTGCCTAATAGTCATTTCTTAATGGATCAAAACAGTATGTTCTATACCTTACATATAAATAAAGTGATTGCTGAACAGTACCAAAGGCCTTTTCTATACATACTTATGTGAACATATTTTTCTCTTTCAATTTAGTGATATAAATTATCCTAATAGATATTGTAATTAAGGTTTCTTATAAAACTCCTGAAATAAATCCTACATGATCAGCAGTATAATTACTCACTTGATACATGCTGGATCTACATGCTAATATTTCTATTCGTTTACATTCACAAACATATTCACAAGTGAAATGGCCTAAATTTCCCATATACTTTTCTGGCACTACTTACAATATTTTGTATATTTAAGAGTATGCAGAAATCCTAAGGTAGATGGAAAATCTTTTCATCTTTTTCTAGGTTTTATAGCATTTATAATAACACAGACATATTTGCCTATGAATATCTGGCATTTATGGAACATTTCATTGGATGTAAATACATTAAGCATGTTCACTTATACAAGAAGCAGTTCAAATGTGAGTGCATCCATCTTGTTTGGGTGTGTCTTTAACACATTTCACTCAACTTTCCACTTCTGTGGGGATTTACTTGAATCTTACTTTGCAAGAAAATTGTCCTTCACTTATTTCCTTCAACTCAAAAAGATCTCTATGTGTAGCCTGAACAAAGACCAAGTTCCTGAATGGCTAAAGCTCTGGGTGTTTGCTATCTTTTAAGTTTTGAGCTTTTACTTTTTGCTGTTTCATTTTCTCAAAGTTCTTTTAGTTTGCTACTTTTTAATTTCTTTTAAATGTGAAGGAAGTTCTTAGACTAATTACAAGTGTTTTCTCTCTCCTGTCCAAATGTTCCCTTTAAAGTGGGGTTTGTGGTATTAGCAACAGAAGTCACTCTCTCTCCCAGCTTGCTTCTTGCTAGATTAGGTGAAGAGGGGGTACAACGGGAAGACTCAGAATAAAGAGAAAAGCTGACTCTTCCTCCATTCTCTTTAGCCTGGCAGTCAAGAGCTACTTGACTTAAACCCTTATCCTAATCACATACCCTGCACCAGGCAGAAGTTCTCCTAGTCAATTCTAGCCCCTTCATTACTTAGAAACATAGATGTATGGATACAAAGATTAGTCTCTCGTGTCTTCCAGTGTACTCAACTCCCTTATTATCAGGACACAGTGAGGTCTGATGAGCACCCAGCTAAAAACTTCATTGTAATTTTATGATCCTTTTTATCTCTAAATAAGGATACATTCTAAGCCACTGTTGGGTAAGACCTCAACAAATGAAATCTCCAGGACATAATTTACCCTATAAGATCTTTTCTCATTATTCCTTCCTATAGGGTCTTAAGACAATTTTTAAACTCAAATATAGTTTTTTGTTTGCCCAGTAGATCTATGACAGGTCTCCTAAAACTATGAGTTACTTTTTTTTTTTTTTTTTTTTTTTTTTGAGGTTTTTCGGTAGTGATCTATATTTATCTGCCCATGTTGGCTGTTCAGGGGAATGATTCAGTTCCCAGTTATGACCAATCTTTTTATCAGTTAGCCTAGTGAAAAAAGAAATGCACAACACCACTGGTTCCAAAATTACATTTGTGCTCTATTTCCTGGTGCGGTCTCACTATCTTGTTGAAGCTTCTTTCCTGTATTCTATGATCTCAGTACTCAACAGAAGCTACTAAGTTCCTTTCAGTCTTTTTTGTCTGCTTATGACTAAGTATTCCCTTTGTATGCAGCCTGATCAGATGACAAGCACTCGTCAAAGTGAGTATCAGCAGATCATAGGACATGGAAGTTTAAGTACCAAATATGCCAAGCTGACTCTTCTACTGAAGTCCAGAAAAAATGATGACATGAATCTACCAACTAGTTCACTACCCCTAAGATGAATAGAGCTGAACTGACCTTCTAAGCACAAAATAACACCTAAAAAGATACTATCAGCAAAGGTCTATTAACAATCTGAGAAAAGGAAAATATATTCTAATTCTGTGCGTCAGACTTTGTTTGACAGCAAGAAGAATGAAATGCCCTACCTGCATTCTGTCTGAAAACCTGTTTTCTTTCTTATCTCTGCAGGTTTGCTTATTTAGGTTATTCTGCTCCTGAAGCAGGAGGAAAGAAAAGTCAGCATCAGGAGCTAACAGCAGTGTTCTCTACATTTCCATTCCCTTCCTGACACCTTTGCTTTAAACTCTAAGATATTTCCCTCTTTTACAACTAATACATACATATATGTTTTGTAGGTATGTGTGTAGAGTTGTGGTGAGTACCTGTGGGGAGGTCAAAAAGACAGTTTTGGAGAGTTGTTTTGTCTTTCCAATATATAAGACCTGGAGATTAAACTCAGGTCATAAGATCTGATGGCAAGTGCCTTATCCAGTGAATGATCTCACTGGCCCTACATCATTCTTAATTAAAAACTAGCCACATTAGCTCATTTAATATTAGTCTTATGAATGGTTATGAATGGCTATCTTCACTTTACAAATGAATGCAATGACTATTATGGAAGATTAAGTATTTCTAAGCCACCAAGGCAGGAACATAAATCAAAAAGTCTACAGCTACTTCTTAAGAAACTCTACCACTAACTTTCACAGGCATTTCTATAATTTCTATAATTTACCCGGCCTCATTTCCCATACATAAAACGATACTATGTATGTTGTAAGGTTGTTATACAAAGCTAATGGATGAATGATGACACATGAACCATACTGGATTGTTCCAATGTTGCAACACAATGTTCTATGTTAGTTATTAGTGTTAATTTTGGTTTACTGTAGCTTGGAAATTTGACTAAAGGGGGGATGCTGGGCTGCAGAGCATTTGCCTAACATGCACAAAGGCTTTGAGCCTCAATATCACTGATAAACTGACCTAATTAAATGTACTAAGCTGGATGTGGTAGCATAGAACTAGGGACTTGGCTATTTAAGAAAGAGGCTGAGGCTGAGGCACAAGTCAGAACTCTTGAATCCTAAAGCTCAGGGTCAGACTGGTCAAATAATGAGAATCCATCTGAAAATAAATCATAAAGGAGCTAGAGTGATAGATAGATCAGTATAAAATATAAAATTTTTTCAGAGGACTCAAGCTTAGATCCCAGCACCCATATCAGGCAGCCTGTAACTCTACCTCCAAGCCATTTGACACCCTCTTCCAGCCTCTACAGATATCCATACACATATGGCATACACACAGCAGACAGATGCATTCACACAAGCACAAGCACATACACAAATAAAAATAACTCTAAGAATAATAGCCATTACGGAAATAAACAATGAAAATAAAAGCTGGTATTCACCAGTAATATTAAAGAACTCAATAATGGCCTTTGTCAGCTCTACTGCTGGCTACAATGACAATGTGTGAAAACACAGGTGTAGTGTCCCCTGTCCACACTGCTCAGAACAGCAGAATTCCCGGCTTTGGAGGCTTCTGTATAAAGTAACAGTTATATACAATCCACCTGCTGAAAACCCCTAAACTAAAAATCTCAAGCCAGAAATTTAAACCTTTTTGAGTGCCAACATAAAAATCAAGAAGTTCTAGATCCTGGATTTGAGATTTCTGGGTTAGAGGTGCTCAGCCTGTGTTTGCAATTGCTTGGTCTGTGTGACAGCACATAACAAAAAGTCTATGTTATCTGTCTAGATCACACAATGAGTTCTTTATGACTCTGGCTTTGTAGCTACATAAAACTTTTCCATTATAATTCAAAAGTACTAAATGTTGTTTTGGTTGTAGGGGTTACACTGCAGGTCTAGTTCATAGTAAGCAAGTACACGACCACTGGGCTAAAATCAATAGCCTAGCCTAAAATTCTCCCAATTTTGTGTTTAGTTTCCTTTTATGTATATGAGTGATTTGCCTGCATGCATACCTGTGTACCATATGTATGACTAGTATTCATGGAGGTGAGGATGTTGGACTCCCTGGAGCCAGGATTCAAACCTCGGTCTTCTAAAAGAGCAACCAGTGCTTATAAGCACTGAGCCATCTCTCTAACCCCTTATTGTAATTTTAAAGAGAACTAAGTTTCTTTTATAACTAGTCAATCATTAAATGGCTTCCATACTAAAAAAAAAAAAAAAAAAAAAAAAAAAAAAAAACACCAGTGTTCAGGTATGAGACAGCAAAGAATTTAACCTTAATAATACCTTCAAAATGGAGAAAATTGAATAAAAGGAAAGTAAAAGCAGTCAAGCAAAAGCTTAATTCAAGGTTCTAAAAGTAACATCAAGAAATAAAACAAAGAAATTGAGGGCTAGGAATATACCTTGGTGGTACAGAGATTCCTAGCATGTGTAAGGCTCTGGGTTCAATTCCTGGCACTAAAATTTTAAAAAACGAGGAAGGAACAGAAGAAAGGAGAAAGGGGGGGAAAGAGGAAGAGAGAGAAGGGTATGGGAGAAGAAATGTAAAAGTACTAAAAAATAACAGGTTTAATAAATACTTAAACTAAATAAACTGAGTAATATGCATTTCTATAGTACATAAAAGACTAACACTAAGTATTTTAAAAGAAAAGTTACTAAAACTATTTAAAATGTGAACATTTTCTATGTTGTCAAATGACTTAAAGCAAGATGAACAATGTGACCAAGACTGTCCCTCTCAAGGCAGCCAAGTAACACAGATTTGATGCTGTCTCTACACTTTAAAAATCTTTTTCTTAGGTTTTCTTAGGTTTTAGTTTTTTACACTTCAGCTTAAATATGTAGTATTTATTATGCTATTGCCCATTGGCAATGGTTCTCAAAGTGTCAAGTACTTTTTATCATCAAAATATTCCAATTATACATATTTACAACAATATACATATAAACATTCATGTAAAAATAAATAAGACAAATGAACTTTTATATATCTCTATATAAAAGTTCTCATCCATACACACACACAGAGTGAGAAAAGCAATCATAATCTTCAAAGAGAGGCTGGAGAGACAGCTTAGCAGTTAGGAACATTTCTTGTTCTTCCAAAGGATCCAAGTTTGGCTCCCAGCATCCACTTAGGCAGCTCACAACCACTTGTAACTCCAGCTCCAGGAAATCTGATGTCCTCCTCTGGCCTCCCCGTTCCCACATGTGACAATACACTCACAGACACATGCATGTATACATATACATACACATACATACACACACATACATACATACATATACACACACACACACACAACTTTTTTTTTTCAAAACAGGGATCTTCAAAGGAATAGCAAAAAAAAAATTTAAATGAAAATCAAAGTGTTTGTGTTTTAACTTACTGACTGATTAAATCAGGCGCCACCTTACAGCCATCATCTGCCTCCTCTTCCATATCAGAGTCCAAACCATTGTCACCTTATAAAAAAAAATGAACTACTGAAAACATGCTCATAAAATTACTTTACCAGTATATAAAAAGTGCCATCTTTAAAAAAGATACAGGTTAAAAAAAAAAAAAAAACTTACAAAATATTTTTCTATTACTTGTATTTTTTTAAGATTGATTTTGTTTATGTGTATGTATGTGTGAATCTGTGTGTAAATAGGTACACACATGCAGGTGTCCACAGAGGACAGAAGAGGCATTACAGATGGCAGTAAGCCACTCAATGTGGGTGCCGGAAACCAAACTCAGATACTCTAGAAGAGCAGCAGGTACTCTTAACCCCTAAACCATCTCTCCAGCCTCAAGTGTTATATTTTTAAATGTTTTTTTTCATTATCTTCTCTTTACCTATTAAATACATACAAGAATGTGTACATACATAACTAAGAGACTATATACATATATGTGTATATGTATATTTTTTTCCCCAGAATTACAAATTCCATTAAATCATTTATTGTATTTTTATTTGTGTGTGTTTGTGTACAGTGGGGAGGATGCCTACAGAGGTTAGAAGATAATATCAAATCTCCTAAAGCTGGAGTGACATTGGTGCTGGGAACCAAACTCCAATCTTAACTACTGACCAATCTCTCCAACCCCACTACTTTGCAATAAAAAAAAAAAAAATCAGTTCTGGAAATTCAATATATCTGCTTTTAGTTTCTTCGGTGATGCAAATGAGAAAATCCTCTCAATATTCCAAATCAAACCAAAAAATACTTGAAAATTCAAAATTCTAAAAGTTATCAGTATCAATAATAATATCTTATTTTGGAAGAAACAAGTGCTGGAAAGTTACAAACAATTCTAACATTGCATTTAGGTGTTGGTGGAACAGAAGAAATGTGCAATGGCTCATTATAAGTTATAAAGAAAATAAAGCAGAGAATGTTTTATTTATTTTAAAGAAAATATAACTTCTTGGTGATTTTTTTACAGTACTTCCTGATAATTTTGTTAGATTTTCATTTTATTATATTATATAAACATGGACTCATCTATATATGGGTTAAGGAAAAAGTGTATATCAAATTTGGGGTTTTCTTAGAAGTTCTATTCTGATACGTAAATTACATTTTCCAGTACAGACAGAAGTAAAGATATTTTTCAGTGATTCCTCAATAGAGAAATTAAAGTCACATTCAAGCAAGAGAAAGAAACCCTCAGTATTTATGCACAGAACCACTTAATAAGTTTGCAGAATATAGAAATATTCATTCTTACCCTCAAGAATCTTCAAGATTTTTTTTTCAGACAGGAGCTCTAATTGTTCCTGGCATAGTTTTTTAATTTCTTCTACTGAACAGTTCTAAAGAAAATGACATTTAAAAAAATTGCATTTATGTACTATAGCTCCAATATAAACTGGAAAACTGCAATTATAAAAAAGAATTCGAATTAGCAAAATCTTATAATCAAACAAATAAAAGCCTCAAGAATATTCACATGAATTTATGGGATAAAATCTGAAAAGCTGTCAGTTGACATGAATATTTCAGAGATTTGAAGGAATGTATAAGATCACGTTTATTAGAAGCAAAAACTGAACTAAAAGTCAGTCTTTCAGACACCTTTAAATGTAGTCTATTTACCTTGTGTAATTCTTGTAAAGATTTAAATCTTCAGGGCATGACCACATGAGATACTTGCCCTTAGGCTTTGTTTGGGCTTTGTATAACCATAAAATCAGAATATCCCATATTTTCCTTAAGTTTCCAGAAATATATACGTAAAAAAACCTATCAACATGATGAAACATAAGCTACTACAAACTACTGTGGTTTGTTACACAGCAACATATTATTCTTTATGACTCCAGTTAGTACCACTACTGGAAATAATTGAATTATTTCCACGGAGTCAATAAATATCTTACCTAAATATTTTTCTTTAAAAATAAAAAATGCTAAAATATATAAGACAGTTTAAGGTTCTCTAAATTTTCTTCCTTGAATTCTTTCAAGTAACTTGTTTCAGATTAGAACATCCAATCACACACTACATTCAATGAAATGACTGCTACAAACAAAGGGTCTGTTTCTCCATGTGTGCAGCCTACTAATGCAGGAAAGTACCTTCAGCACATCAGGGAGCATCTTCTGTAACTTCTTTTCTCCTATTATACAGAAGCACTGCTGCAGCATTTCTTTTTTGTCTGATATATAGAAACTAACAGGTTTTAATGAGACAGTCAGATCCAGTCCACCTTCTTCAAGATCACTGTGCTCTGCCAACAATAATTCCTTTTCCAGACTTGGTAAAAGATACTTGGTTTCCTACAAGTAAAGAAATAAAGAATCATTAAATAACATTAAACACTGAGAATGCACATATGACACTTATTCACTCTTCATTAGGCACTTCTAAATTCCTTTATTTGCACGACTGTCTATATAAAGTCAGAAGAAAATCTAGTTTTTCATCACTCTTTAATGTTACTCTCCACACTGCAGTTAACTGAAGGAGTTGTAAATAAAAGAAAATCCTATCTCAGAATTCACAAATCAAAATGCACCACTTCCTAAAATTTTAGACTTGAAGAACTAGGAGATTCCTTCATGGGTCATTCATCAAAAGCTAGAAATGCTTTGTCATTCTACTTAAACTCATATAAAGAAACAAAACAGCAGCAAATATTACAAACCATAATTACAAAGTCATAGTCCAACCACAAGCTATCATTTTCAAACTGGTATATGATTTAATCATACATCAAACATCCAGCAAGAGATTTGGTTTTGTTTACTATTAGCAAGATGAATTTTATAGACTAGGTCTCATGTTGTATACATTCTGTGTAAGACAGTCTTTTCTCTTTCCTTCCCCTACACTACACCATATCACACTATTAACAAGTGCACATGCTTATCAGATACAAATTGGAAAGTCCAAATGGGATGGGAAAGCAGGAAAGATCTATAATTTTTAATTTTCTTTTTTCAATTTAAGATTTAGCTTATTGTTATTGGGTGAGTATATCATGAGTGAGTTTTACACTTGTAGAGGTTGAAGGACAACTTTTGAGAGTAATTTTCTCCTTTCCCAACACTTTCAAGGATGGAACTTGGGTGTAAGGTTTGTGCAGTCCCACTGAGCCATCCATCTCAGACTCTTAAAACTTCTTTTTTAGCCGGGCGGTGGTGGTGCACGCCTTTAATCCCAGCACTTGGGAGGCAGAGGCAGGCAGATTTCTGAGTTCGAGGCTAGCCTGGTCTACAGAGTGAGTCCCAGGACAGCCAGGGCTATACAGAGAAACCCTGTCTCGAAAAAACCAAAAAAAAAAAACCAACTTCTTTTTAGGGTAGGTTTGAAGGTGTATACCTTTAATCCCAGCACTTGGGAGGGAGAGGCAGATATATCTCTGTAAGTTCAAGGCCAGGCTAACCTACGAAATGAGTTCCAGGATAGTCAGGGGTTCATAGTGATGCCCTGACTGAAAACAAAAACAAAACAAAAACTAATTAAGCCTGAAAAGCTTTGATAAGCATATAAGGAAAAATTATGAATTACTATCAAATATACATAAACTCAATTCAAAAGCTAGAAATGCTTTGTCATTCTACTTAAACTCATATAAAGAAACAAAACAGCAGCAAAACTGAAACTATAGGCTAACCTAACTTATGATGTACCCCAGCACTCAGGAGGCTGAGGAAGGCAGATCTTTGTCTAGATACTGAACATCAAGACAGCCAGGAACACAAATAGAGGCCCTGTCTCTAAAAATAAACAAAAGTATCTACCCCAAAGTAAAAATACTACATACAACACATAAGTCCAACACACCAAAGAGGGCTTTTCCCAAGATAGCACATATAGTTTACTATCAGCTAACTTACTAATACTTAACATAATTACACTAAGTAGCCTATACAATCACATCAAACACCATGCCAAGAAGCCACAAGAGAAAACTAAATCCATAGAACCAAGAGTTGAAGAAATTTTCTTGACCTGAGCAAAGTTACCTTCACATTCTATCACAAATATACTTATTGGTACAACACTATTACTGCTCCTACTAGAGCTGGATGTGTAGCTCAGTGCTAGAGCATTCGCCTAACAGGTTCAAGGCCCTGGGTTCAATATAGAAGGGAAAGAAAAAGAGAGGAGGAGGGAGAGGGGAGGGAGAAAGGAAGGAGAGATGGAGGAGGGAGGGAAGAGGGAGTCATACTTTAAAAACAAAATGGGAAGAGAATGCCCATTACCTAACTACTATTTAACACTATCCTAGACTTTGATAATACAAAATGAACAACAAAAAAAAAGTGCTAAAAATGTCAAAATTCAGTGTGCACAGAAATATCACAGAAAAATCACAGAAAATGACTAATAACAAATAATGTGACTAGCTAGGAGAAAATCATATAAGTAGTTGAACCCACAAGTCCTAATTTAAAGTTGTAATGTTAAGAAGTATGAGTCTAGAGACACGGCTCAGCAGTTAAGAGCACTTGCTGTTCTTCCAGAGGACGGGAGTTCTCTTCATATGGCAGCTCACAACTGACTGGAACTCCAACATCTGATACCCTCACACAGACAAACATGCAGGCAAAACATCAAAGCACATAAAATAAAGGTGAATAAATTTTTTAAAACTAAACTGTTTTAAATACAAAACCTATGAGAAAAGAGTTGGCACATGCAGGTGAGCTGGCTCGGCAGGTAAGGATGCTGGCCACCATCCTAACAGTGAGAGCTCAATCCTTTCAACCCACATGTTGGAAAGAATACTGCGAGTTGTCCTCTGACTCCACATGCACTGTGGTACGTGTACCATTAAATGAATGTGAAATAATGTGTTAAGTATCTAAAAAATACAGAATAATTTTTATAAATTTTACAATCTTCCAAAACACAAAATCTGGAGAACAAAAGAAATAATACCAGTTCTAGCTACAAAAAAAAGAAAAGAAAGAAAGAAAGAAAGAAAAGAAAGAAAGAAAGAAAGAAAGAAAGAAAGAAAGAAATCAAACGCTCCAACACACTTTAAACTAACAGTTCTCCACTTGTGGTTCAAGACCCCTGGAGGAGTGATCTAATGACCTTTTCACAGGGTTACCTAAGGCCATGGGAAAACACAATATTTACAATAACAGTAGCAAAATTACAGTTATGAAGTAGCAAGGAAAATAATTTTATGGTTGGGAGTCACCAAAACATGAAGAACTGTTAGAGAAACAGCATTAGGACGGCAGAAGTGCTGCTTTAAACCAAGTTATCCTAACATCTGCTGTAAACACTACACAAAAGTTTAAAACCAACACTTAATTGAAATATGTATGAGACTTCTCAGTGAAACACTGAATAAAAGAAAAAACAAGAATCTATTACTACACAAGGAATCAAAGGGTAAATAAAAATGTAGAAATGTTCAATACCACTATTCATCAGGAAAATACATATTAAAACAATGTTTGTTAGCCAAGTGCGGTGGCACATGCCTATAATCCCAGTACTCAGTAGACAGAGACAGGCAAAAAAAAAATTTTTTTTGAGTTCCAGATCAGTGAGGCCCTGACTCAAAAACAAAAAACAAACAATAATAATTACTTGTCTAGCGGCGTGTGCGACGCTTTAATCCAGCACTTGGAGCAAGCAGGCGGATTCTGAGTTCGAGGCCATGTCTACAGAGTGAGTTCCAGGCAGCAGGGCTACACAGAGAACCCTGTCTCGAAAACCAAAAAAAAAAAAAAAAAAAAAATTACTTGGTTGTCAGCCTTACAGCCTCTAAAAAAAAAAAAAAAAACAGGGATTGGGGGTAATGTAGGCATTCCAAGGCCAGAAGCAGGAGGGTGGATGCTAAGCCTGAGGCCAACACAGTCTATGGAGCATATATACAGCAAGTTCCAGGCTAGCCAGGGCTACACTGTGGGGGGAGGGGAGGGATGGTAGGAAGATAACATGCTTGTGAAAACTGGCAGAGATGAATATCCATACTATTTCAACTATAAATCAGTGAAGTCTTGCCTTAAAGGCATTTGGTTCTATTTCAATACGTCGGTTTTATTTTAAGAGAATAGTTTGGATTCGCATATCTAGGGTTTAGTTCATTTGTGCTGTGAAGCCCAAGTGGCACGAACATGAAGCATTTGGCCAATATAGCATATGCTGCCAGTATGCAAAGAGGAATTGATCGGTTTTTTTAATGTATATACTTTGACCCTGTAATATTACTTCTGTAAGTCCAAGCCTATGTAATTCTTGCACAAGATCTATGAACAGTGTGTTCCATTAGGTATTGTATGTAAAATCAATAAAACTAAAAACCTAAATTTCATCAACTAAGATACGAGTATACTGGGAAACCTAAAACACACCATGTATGGAAGGAGACCCATTCAATGCGGGCAAATACCCAATTACATCCGTAAAAGTAAACAATGAAAAGTGACTATATATCCACAGAAAGTATACATACCAAGTGGCAGTACGAAGGGCTTTCAACTCCTGACTTTACTTCTGTGTCCCATGATTTTTAAGAACACATTTATCCGATTTATAGTAAGCTACAAACTACTGTTTTAAATAGTGGTATCGCGGCAGGCTGATGATGTATAAGAAACACATTTTGGTCCCAGTTGCTGAATTCAAATGTAGGAACTATGAAATTCTTGGCGATTGTGACTGTGGGTAAAACTCCTGAACTTGGGTCTCAGGGGTTTGTTGTTGTGGTTTTTTTTTTTAAATATGTATGTACTGTGAAAATAATTTAAGAGGTAAGGATGATCAGTGCTTACACCGGCATTTGTAACTACTTCCCGACCCACAGATCCTCTAGCGAGATGGGGAAAACCCACAAGTAAAAGAAACCGAGAAAGTTTAATGGGGAAGGGATACTGATCAGTAAATCCAGAAACTTGGAAGTTCAATACATGGGAACTGGTTCAAACGGACTCAGAATAGTACCGGCGGCCCAAGGGACCCCGGCACTAACAATGAGCTTCTACCCGCGCCCGCGCGGCTCTGCAGCCCGGCTCTTCTGAGGGGCCGCAGCTCCTGGAGGCGGCGCGAGGCGAGGCACGCACCTGCTGCAGGGAGCCCGAAACACTGGAGGACGAATCGGTGCTCCTCCGCTTTCGGCGCTCGCTTCGTTCCGCGCCACCTGCCACACTCGTCCCGCTGCCGGCGACCCCGCAGCAGCCGCCGCTCCCGCACCCACCCGCGCTCCCGCTCAACACGGGCACCAGGTCCGGGGCCGCGAGCGTCGCGGCTGCCTCCTGCCCATTCCGCTTGCGCCGCTTCTCCCGGGAAGACTTCTTCCCCGTCATGGTCCTTGCGCTACAACCATCAGCGACAACCGGCCGTCTCTGCAGCAACAAAACACCGCTTCCGTAGCGGCCGGCGCTGCTGTCGCAGGCTTGGCGTCACTTCCGGCCCCGGCGCGTTTTACGATGCGTCGCTTCTGGAGGAGGGGCTCGGATGCGTTGTGCTAGCTGCTGAGGTTGTCTGGAGTTTAAAAGGTGACCTGTGGTCCAACAATTCTGTTTGCTTTTTTTCCAATCTCTGCTAGGATCTAGTTCTTTTTAGTGTTTTTCAGCTTACAAGTCAAAAGGAAAAATTAACGTTACTGAGTCTCCAGTTTCCTTTGCCTTCAATTTCCAACGATACAACAAAAAAATTTCAGAATAAAAATATTGTTTCATGTCACTACGACCTCATTTGAGCAGTTTTTTAAAGTACATTTTAAGGACTTATACAAACATAACAGTCTTTTTTTTTTTTTTTTTTTTTTTTTTTTTTTTTTTTTTGGTTTTTTTTCGAGACAGGTTTCTCTGTATAGCCCTGGCTGTCCTGAAACTCACTTGGTAGACCAGGCTGGCCTCGAACTAGAATCCGCTGCCTCTGCCTCCCAAGTGCTGGATTAAAGCATGCGCACACCACCGCCGGCCCCAACATAACAGTCTTATGCTTACGTATTTTTTTCATTAAAACTAACTTCGAAGCATGATTCCATGTTCTTTAAAAGGAATGAAGGAGAAAAACAAAGCCATTTCTGTAGTATTCACAGTGTTCAACAATGTGAATTTAGAGTTTATTAGAATCTGGAAGATGGCCACGTGAAGATGAGCTCTAGCTGCTACAGTAAAACTTTTCAAATGCCTACTGAGATGGATCTTTGTTCGTTTTTGTTCTGAGGTATCGCTGTACCTGTCTGCCTCTGAAGTAGTGATATAAAACACATCATATACTTGTGAAGCCGAATGATATGTTTGTGAATTTGTTGGTTTGTGTGCTGGGAAGTAAAACACAGTTCTCATTAAGGATAGAGTTATTTGACTATTGATGGCTATGGCAAGGAACTGATTTTGAGGATCAATCTATGTTCATAAGAGCAGTTCAAAAAAAGATATATATGATGATGTATAGTTAAAAAAAAACAGGAATTAGAGAACCGAGACTATTGTAATATAAAGGCCCAAGATCTTATCTGATGACATTCTCAGCTCTTGGATTAGTAAGAAGCTAATGTTCTGCTAAGTTAATAGCTTTTAAGAGACTTTATTATTATTATCACAAGGTGTTAGTTCAGATTGTCACATCCAAAGAAAACTCCAATTCCCAACTTCAGAGGGCAGTCTGAATATCCAGAAATGAATTCAACATGGACTATAGGAGGATTTCTGGCAGTTAAATAAAAGCCAACATTCCTCAGGAACATATGAAGCTGGTTCCCCCCATTTACCAAAATCCCTTACTTCTGGCAGAAGGGACATATACCTACGTATGGTGCCTATCAGCATACCTGTTACACATTTCAAAATCAAAGCTAACATCCTAACCTCTGCCTCATGCTAAATTCCTCCAGCTCCAGTTTCCCTCTCCCTAGCTACTCAGTCTCCTTATATCCCTGGTATCCTCCCTGGTTTCCCTATGCTCTGCTCCTGCTTCTCTCACAGTTTTCTCTGTTCTCTGACCCCTGCTATTCTTCCCTCTCTCACAGATAGCTCTGGCCATCTTCAGTCTTCTTTCTTTCATGTGAACTCTTATAGATGCCTCTGGCTGTTCTCTCTCTACAATAAAAACCTTCCTCTTACCCACACCATGGAGCAGTCATGTCAGTTTATTCACAGATACACAGTGGGGCAAGGAATGGCTGGCTGTTCCTGAAGGCTAAAACTAGCCCAAGATAAAATAACTAGCCTGTGAACTTACAAAATTCCAACCTCATCACAGTACTGAAATTCCAATTTATCCATCAGTCTCTGAAGACAAAGACTCATTCCAGATTTTTTTTTTGTTTTTTTCCAGGTTTATTGTTGTTGTGTTGTTGTTGTTGTTGTTGTTCACAGCCAGACCCAGCTTCTCAGGGGTTTTTGTTCACAGTTGTTTTTTCACAGGGTCTCTTGGAGTCTAGACTGGCCTGCAACACTGTACAGCTAAGGATGGCCTTGAACTATTTCTTTTGGCTTTTCGTTGGTTTGTTTGTTCATTTGTTTTTATTTTTTTATTTATTTTTACTTATATGAGTACACTGCAGCTGTCTTCAGACACACACTAGAAGAGTGCATCAGATCCCGTATAGGATGGTTGTGAGCCACCATGCCGTTGCTGGAAATTGAACTCACCACCTCTGGAAGAGCAGTCAGTGCTCTTAACCGCTGAGCCATCTCTCCAGCCAGTTCATCTGTTTTTAGATTGACATATTTATTTTGTATATATGAATGTTTTGCCTGCACATCGACATGTGCACCACACCACTACCTGGTGCCCTCAGCGATCAAGCGAGGGCATTGGATCCCTGGAAAAGAAATACTGATGATTATAAACTACCATATGGGCGCTGAAAGTGGAACCCAGGAACTCCAGAAAAACAGTAATTGCTCTGAACTGCTGAACCATTTCCCCGGTCCCAGTGTTTGAACACTTGATCTTCCTGCTTCCCCTTCCCTAGCATTGGGATTATTGACCTGTAAAGCCTTGCCTAATTATGTAATGCTGAGATCAAATCCAGGGGTTTGTGCCTGCTGAGCAAGCACTAGGTATCAAGGGAGCCACACAGTATTGATTTCCATTTAAAAAGCAAAAATTATGTTACAACAAAACAGTTGTCTCAATTTTATGTATTGACAAGGATAAGAGGAGAATTTTGTTTCATCTCACTACAACAAAATAGCTCAGTGGTTAATAATACACTGCTGTTCTGGTGTCCAGCACCCTGTTCTGGCCTCATTGGCACCTGCACTCATGTACACATACTTCCACATAAACACATACAAGTACATACAATTTAAAAATGAATCTAAAAAAGGTTTTAAACCATTCAAAGAAATTTGATAAGAAAATGCCTTTACTGAGGTTATTTATTGTTTCTATGTCATCACTCTGAAGAAACCTGTCTTGCAATATTCTAGGTAACTACAGTTATCATTCCTCATGTTTTCCCTAGGCTAAAGAAGTCTGACCTTATTTTTGAGATGTTTTCCAGGCTCTCTTAGTTACCCATTTTTGAGCAAAATCTTTCCCTAGGATGTAGGGATAATCAGCTGATAGTTCTCAAGAGTTAAGAACTGAATGTGCCATGTTGCTAGGAAGGCTCAGTCCTAAGTAGTTCTACAAAGCTCCAGTTATGAGCCCTGAACTAAATTTTAGATAGCAAGGGTCTCCTGAGTGGGGGCTTCTGAGTTCGAGGCCAGCCAATAGGGCCATTGGGCCATTCTTATCCGTGATTCCAGCATTTTGCCAGTACTTGCCCATTGTCTAGATATGTACTAGTGAGTCACATTCATGGGAGTGTCCAGACCTGTTATCAATGCAAACCATAAGCTCTTTTTTTTTTTTTTTTTTTTTTTGTTTTGTTTGTTTTTTCGAGACAGGGTTTCTCTGTATAGCCTGGCTGTCCTGGAACTCACTCTGTAGTCCAGGCTGGCCTCGAACTCAGAAATCCGCCTGCCTCTGCCTCCTAAGTGCTAGGACTAAAGGCGTGTGCCACCACCGCCCGGCCATAAACTCTTACCTAAAAGATAATAAGGGTTGCTTATTATGAGCCAAATCTGAGCGACCATTGCACAGGAACAAGATCCCAGGTTACTCCAAATAATATGTTCCACATGGCAGCAGTTAAATGAATACACTTTTTTTAAAAATTTATTTAGTTATTTAAATCACATCATAATTTACTTATTTACACAGAGGTTATAAACACAAAAAGGCAGGATGTGGGGAAGGGAATGGCACCGGAGCATAGGTGTTCAGGGGGAGTACAGATACCTTTCAGAACAGGGTATCAGCTGAGTGTAGGTTCAGGGGACAGGTCACTATGGCTCTGCCTATGATTCACTTGTCCTTATCTAAGTTGGTACTGTCCACCGAATGAATACACTTTTCAAATGTTCAGATGGAAACTAGCAGGTTACAGTGAAGCCTGGGAAGCTCTGTTATAAGTTTCAGATTGTAAGGCAATGCACTCAAACCTGATTTTTATAAGGTTGTTAGGTCAGACACAGAGGTTGGCCATGTAAGAACTACTAAGGGAACTAATGATAACACAAGATAATTTAGCTCTGGACCTCCAAGTTTCCAACTCTCCATAATCATGGAGTTCTAATGAGCCATGTGGAATCTTTAATATAATTGTTTAATTTTTCTGGAAATTTCATAGTCCTCATATTTCAGAAGGATCTTCAACTATATTTTTCTAGTGTTCTTAGCAGTTTCTGCGTTAGTGACTGATTATGAAGAGAACTTTGGATAGTAAGTTAAAAAAAAAAAAACAGAGAAAGGTTTAGTTAGGTATTCTACAAGATGTTGTTCTCATCTGCAATGAACGCAGGCATTCATAAACTGAGGAAGATGTTTGTTATCCTCAGAGACTCAAAGGCCAAATAATTTCCCAGCCTGTTGCTAAGGTGGGTTTGGTTTTGCTCTGAGGATTCTTTTGATTTTTTTGAGCCAGGATCCCATGTAGTCACATTAATTTTATCAGGTGCCTGGAGTGACCTTGATTTTGAAGAGTTAAGAGAATTTCTACCCCTAGCAGACTAGCAGATAGAATAGAGCTAAGAGAGCAGGTCAACTAGTTCTCAGGCTTTGTGTTCCAAGAACTTGGCTGACCACAAAACTAGATGATATGGTTGAATAAGATTGAGTTCTTGAGAAAAAAACTTGTACTTCCCCATGATTGTTCCTTGAACCATGTCACACGCTGAATAATGGCTGAGACTTTCCACTGGTGCTGCCCAGTGCTCCCCCTGGCTTGTGAATTTTTTCCTTTAAATACCCTACACTCCCTGAGCTAGGGGTCGAAGCTCCTCTGTCCCTGTGTGGGTTATAAGTCTCGACCTCAACGAGTTGATTTCCCCAAAATAAACCTCTTGCAATTGCAACAAGATCGGTGTCTCCCGAGTCATTGGGTGGCCGTGATCTCCCGTGGCTTGAGTGGGGGTCTTCCCTCTCCACGGGGCCTTTCAATTTCATGTTCTTCCAGCTTCCACCTCCCAGGTACTGTATTGTCAAGGTGCAGAGAGTTATGATTGGGAAAAGCAACAGCAACAAACACCTGGTATTGATCTTAAATCAGGAATCCATGGTTCAGATAGCCCATAAAACACTGCCCATTGAGAGGTGGACAAAAATAGGTCACCTAGTTAAAGCAGACCATTTTAAACAGAAAAATAAAAACAAAACCAGAAAAGTAGATCAGGATCTTGGGTATGTATTACACAATGCATGTTCTTTATAAATATTTTATGTAAACAGGATGAATCTGGCTGTACCCCTGCACCCCCAGAGCGGGTCTTTGGTAATGTACTGTTTGTAAGGAGGAGGTCTGGGAAGGAATAGTTAATTGGCTATGCCCTCTGGTCTTCAGGTATCTCATCATTATGGAAATCTCTTGAGGCTGAGGCCTGTAGTCACGCCCTCTACCTGTGCTGGGTGACACAAACCTCTCTGGGAGGGGCTGTAGAGGGATGAAACTGAGGAAAGGAACCAGGAGCCCAGGAACAAAGCCTTCTGTCCCATTAGGGTCTGGGGTTTGAGGCCTGTGCTCGAGCAGGTGCCCAGCTGCCTCCCACAGCCCAATGTCTCACAGTGGCACACACCTTTAATCCCAGCACTTGGGAGGCAGAGGCAGGCAGATTTCTGAGTTCGAGTCCAGCCTGGTCTACAGAATGAGTTCCAGGACAGCCAGGACTACAAAGAGAAACCCTGTCTTGAAAAAACAAAACAAACAAAAAGAGAGAGAGAGAGAGAGAGGAGAGAGAGAGGGAAGAGAGAGAGAGAAGAGAGAGAGAAGGAGAAGATCAGAATAAAAGAATAAAAGCCAATTTGTTTGGACTAGAAGGAGTATAATTCAGAGGTGGAGTCCCTATTTAATAAGGCCCTGAGTTTGAGCCTAGAATTTTGAAAATAAAAGTTATTTTACTCATAAGAAAGACAATAGGGGGCTGGAGAGATGTCTTGATGGTTAAGAGCACTGACTGCCTTTCCAAAGACCCTGAGTTTAATTCCCAGCAATCACATGGTGCTCACAATAATCTGTAATGGGATCTGATGCTGTCTTCTAATGTGTCTATAAACATCGACAGCGTATTCACATACATAAATTAAATAGATTTAAAAAAAGAAAAACAGTAAAAGGGAAACATACAACATCATGTTATATACTTAGAAGAAAAAACTCTAGCATACTAGAAGAAATTATTTTGATCATTTTTACTGTAATGTAATAATAAATGTTTGAGGAGATAAATATGTTTATCTCACTTGAATAAGGCACAATGTATGCATGTATGAAAATATCACACATTGCCCATTAGCATATATAATATTTATGATGACTAGGTATATAATTCAGTGGTAGAGTACTTGCTAAGCATCTATCTATAAAAGCCCATGGCTTGAAACCCACCACTGGAAGGGAAACAAACAAAAAACAAACAAAATTTTCTATGTAAGCAAGATGGCTCAACAAGAAAAGGCAGCACAGTCTGACACCTTAAACTCAATACAGAACCCACTTAGATGTAAAAAGAAGTGAGTCCACAAAACTATTCTTTGACCTCTCCATGTGTTCTGTGGCATGTAAGCCCTGCCGCCCCACACAAAATTGGTATAATTGGGTTTTTGTTGTTGTTATTGTTTGTTTGTTTTTTTAAGTCCAGATGAGAGTAGTGCATGCTTTTAATCTGAGCGCTCAGAAGGAAGAAGCAGGTGGGCCTCTGTGAGTTCAAGGCAAGCCTGGTCTACAGAATGAGTTCCAGGACAGCCAGGGTTACATAGAGAGACCCTATCTCAATAAATATGTTTTTAAGTTGGAAAAAAAATAGAGTTGGTAGTCAATTTTAGTAAGGCTCTCTAATGGGGTCTTCTTTTTTCAGATGAGTCAATGCCTAGTAAGTAACACAGAATGGGTTAATAATACCTCCATGAAGCTGAAGGGAGCCCCTTATTTAGCTCCCAGAAAACACAACCCCCAAGTTGAAAGCTGTGATCCAGATCTTTGTCCCCAAGACTCCCCATTAGAAACGTGGATTTCTTTTTTTTAAGTTTAGATCTCAACAGAAGTGGAAAAATATCTTCTTGGAGGAGAGTTTGCTCATATGTTTCCTCCTCCTAGGCAGATGGGCCTTCCTGTTATTATTTCAAAGGGGAAAATCTTGATATTTTCCAAATGAGATTGGAACAAAGGTTAATAAAGCAAAATCAACAAAGTAGCCTTTGGCTAGTCAAAGTTAAAAACCGCTGTTAACAACTGAGACATATTATTACATTGTGTCTTCCACCTGTCCTTAAAACTAAGGAGAGTAAGTACAACCGGGGTCTAAGAAAATTCACCACGTTACAAATGGACTGAATCATTTGTCCCAGGAAACTAAAATTCAGAAGGACCTCCCCAGAAGAGAACAGTGTTTTCTGGTAAGATTTTTACTACCTTTTGGGCCATGGCTTTGCAGCACAGAAATACTCGAGCCTAGTCTGGTGGTGATGGCACATGCCTTTAATCCCAGCACTCAGGAGGCAAAGGTACGTAGATCTCTGAATTTGAAGTTATCCTGGTCTACAGAGTGAGTTTCGGGACTGCCAAAGCTACACAAAGAAACCCTGTCTCAAAAAGAAAACAAAGGGGCTGGAGAGATGGCTCAGTGGTTAAGAGCACTCACTGCTCTGCCAGAGGTCCTGAGTTGAATTCCCAGTAACCACATGGTAGCTCACAACCATCTGTAATGTGATTCGATGCACTCTTCTAGTATGTGTCTGAAGACACCTGCAGTGCAGTCATATAAATAAATAAATAAATAGATAGATAAAATAGATAGATAGATAGATCTCGAAGAAGAAGAAGAAGAAGAGAGAAGAAGAAGAGAGAAGAAGAAGAAGAGAGAAGAGAGAAGAAGAAGAAGAAGAAAGAAATATTCCAGTCTAATAAGGAAGATGTTTATGTGGTTCCAAAAAATTAACACATGAACATGTTGTAAGAACGTAGGTTGAATACTATGGGAGAATTGGTCTGTTCTTTGTGCCATACCATAAGTTAGTTTCTGGTAAAGGTCTACCTGAGTAGTGGCATATGCCTGCAATAGCACTGATTTGTGGTGTGTAGTGTGTGTATGTATATGTGTGTGGTAATGTGTAGTGTGTGTATGTTTATGTGTATGTGGTAATGTGTATGTGTGTAGTGTGTGTGTGTGTGGTGCATGCACTCACATGTGAATAGTCAGGGAAATAGATCAAGTTTGAAGTTTGAGGCTAGCTTGGGCTACATAGTGAGCTAAAGACAAGTAAAAAAAGACTGTTTCTCTATCGTTCCTATTCACCATTCATTCTCAGCAGGTCTCTCTTAACAGTTTGCACTGGCTCTGCTTGTGCAAGGGCAAGAACAAGTTTGTTCTTCCACCCAGTGTCATGATACACAGTAATCCTGGCACCGGGGAGACTGAGTCAGGTGAATGAGTTCAAGTTGAACGTGGAATACTGGTAAGTCTTGAAAAACAAGCAAACTTTTTTTTTTTTCCGAGACAGGGTTTCTCTATGTAGTCCTGGCTGTCCTGGAACTCTCTCTGTAGATCAGGCTGGCCTTGAACTCGGAATCCACCTGCCTGCTGCCTCTGCCTCCCAAGTGCTGGGACTAAAGTCGTGCGCCACCACTGCCCGGTGACAAGCAAACTTTTATGATCACATTAGCTAGGTTTTTAAATTGCTTTTATGTCTAAAAGTGGGTGACTATTTTTTAATGGTTGTTCTGAAGAGAGAAGGAAATCATTTTTTTTCCCCCACAATATACTTAAATCTTGGGCCACTTCAAATATTTGCTGTCAGTGTAATGACTAGTCTCCGTGCTTTCTGCCATGTGGCAGGACCTGGCAATCAGTTCAGTTTGCTGAGTTGTGATAGTCTGGGAGAGGGCTTTGGGTTTTTTGTTTGTTTGTTTGTTTTTATGATTTCCATTGAAGACAAATGACACCCAGTGCTGCCTTTATTAGAATTTTAAAAAATACATTTGCTCTGTAAAGCAAACAACAACAGCAATATGTGTTAGTTTTTCTGTAGAGCTCTCTTCAGCATGAAGAGCAAATAGTCAAGGCAACACAAGCATAATGAAGTGGCTCTGCAGAAAGCAATGACAGGAGAGTAGCAGAGTAGCAAGAGATTTAAGTAAAAAAAAAAAAAGAATGAGGCCTACATCTGAGGCAGGCCTACTGACAGTAATGGTAGTGAGAGTTACCGGATGAGCTATATAAATAGGACAGCCACTGTCCTTCAACTGACTAGAAGTCACTGTCCGGCTGCTGGAGCTCTGAAACAAGGAAGCAACCTTTGACTATTGGACTACTTGTTGACAGTAATATCCTGGAAGTCTCTTCTGTCGCTTTTTTTTTTTTTTTTTTTAGTAAGACCCTCTAAAGTGTTTTATTTTCATGTAAAACAGGAAACCCTGTTCTTCTTCTGATTTCTTCCTGTTGATATCTGGATTTTTCTACAGTTCCTTTTTAGAGTCTCTGGCCTTTTACAGCAACAGCAAACTCTTTTATTATGTTCAGGGCATTTTTTCTTGTCAAGGATCTTACCTGGTTAGGTTTGGTTTCACCAGTTGGTTGTTGTCTTAGGGTTTCTATTGCTGTGATAAAACACAACCAAAAGCAAATAGAGGAGGAAACAGTTCATTTCAACTTACACTTCCACATCACAGTCTTTCACTGAGAGACTGTCAGAGTAGAAAGAGTCTAGGAACCTGGAGGTAGATGCTGGTGCAGAGATCTTGGAGGAGTGCTGCTTACTGGCTTGCTCCTCCTGGCTTGCTCTGACTGTTTTCTTATACATTACAGGATCACACACACAAGCACTGCCCTCTGTGGAATGGACTCACCACTCAGTGATTAACCAAGAAAATGTCCCTTGTCCCTAATGACACTAGCCTGTGTGAACTGGACATTAAATACTAGCTAGCACAACTGTTGAAGCTGAAGATTCATTTTTAAAAGGACTTGTCCAGCTTTTTTTTTTTTTTTTTCTCTTGAAAAGTCTTTCAGAGTTATCTATTGGGAAGGCATTGGTCATGAGTAGGAGTAGTCACCAAATTAGATTTTTCCATCTTCCCTTCCCCACCTCTTCCCTTTCCTCTCCCTCTCCCCTCCCTCCCCACACCTGTGTGCAGGTGCAGCTGCCATTCGGAGGCCAGAGTTACATGCTGGATGTCTTTCTGTATCATTCTCCAACTTACTGTCTGAAGAGTCTCTCACTGAGCCGGGCGGTGGTGGCGCACGCCTTTATCCCAGCACTTGGGAGGCAGAGGCAGGCGGATTTCTGAGTTCGAGGCCACCCTGGTCTACAGAGTGAGTTCCAGGACAGCCAGGGCTATACAGAGAAACCCTGTCTCGAAAAACCAAAAAGAAAAAAAAAAAAAAAAAGATGGGGTAACAGATATCCTCTTTAGAGATGAGTATGCAATAGTCACCTGTTCTCAGCACCTTGAGCAGCCATGAGTCTGCATTTCACTACCAAAAAACCTTCTTGGATCAAGGTTGAGAATAGTACTTTTCTAGAATCATAGCATTTACAAATCTGTTTGGCCCCATGTCCATTTAGCAACACAATAGTTTTAGGTTCCCTCTTGGGACCTATGACCTCTTCAGCTATAGGCTTTTGGCCAGGTTTACAATATCAGTCATAAATTCCTTCCTGTAAGGTGGACTTCAGATACAATCAGAGTGGTAAGTTACCCCTGGAAGAGTCATACCGCTGTTGCCCCAGTGGGCACATTTTGCCTAGCAAGTCTGTATTGTAGCACACAAGGCTCTGCTGAGTAAGCTAGTTAATAATATATTATCTTAAACCATTAAGTTATAGAGTATTTATTAAACAAAAATATATAATACAGGTTTGTAGGAAATGTTTTTGCATGTGAGGTACCTATAGTAGTCTAGATTCTAAAGACAGTACTTTTTAAAGATGGACTATTCTAGAGTAAGAAATATTACTACAACTCATAAATCCTGATACTTCTTTCTGATAGGTACTTTAAAAGCAAAAGTAATATTATGGCAAATAAGAAATTTCAAATACAGGCTAGGCATCAGACATTGAATTATTATATAATGTATAATCAAATGTATAAATAACTGTATTCAATGATTACTATAATGTTTAAATTTGGAAATTCTGCATTTACTTTATACAGTCTAAAATGCAAGAGAAACAATGTAGGAAATGGTGAACAATGTAGGACACAGTCATTGACTTTAGCATGTAATTAGCTTATGACGCGTAGAGTAATGACACTCAGTAGAAACTAGATTTTAAGCTTTTTTCATATGTTAAGGATACTTGGTACAAGCACCCTTTTGTACAAAGCAGTGCAATGTCAAGACAGTAATTAATCTAACGTAATCAGCTACTCGTTTAAGCTCTGTTTAATAGGTGTCAGTTAATAATATGTGTTGTTCAATTGGAAGATAGTTAGATTAGGGAAGATAATTTAAGCTCCATGTCAAGGATACTTATAGCTCTGAATTCCTTTGGCGGTATGAAATTAATGTTATAACTTTTATGACATGTAAAGGGGAAATTATTAATAAACATTTTGGTATTATCCATAAGCAGGCATTTTAAATATCGTTGTTACGGACATGCATAGGAAATTAATAGAAGCTTTAAGTTTATGAACCTGTTAAAAAAAAAAAAATATAAATATGGGTAAAGACTAATGACTAAATTTGTAGATACATAGCTTTTAACTATTGTTAGTGCAAGGAATTGATTGAAGTCAACTTGTTGACTTAATGGTGTATGGGTTACAAGGCACACAGACTAACAGAGGCCATTATCCAGTCTATTACTGTATAGCAAAGTTGTAACACCTTTAGAATTTGACGATATTCAGTTCCTGATAAGCAGACAATTAACCACTGAGCATTCATCACAGTCAGAGAAGTATTTTTGTACACACATATAAGCACTTTAACAATTTTTTTGAATGATTTTGCTGTAGTATTCTTGATGTAGTCCACTCTGTGCCCAAGGGTCAGAAGAGTCTAGATTCTCTAATTGTGAACCACATCAGGTAAGGGAACTGAACCCATGTCCATTTGTAAATGGTTAGGTATCCTTAACCATTGAGCCATCTCTTCAGCCACTGAGTAAGTCTTAATCCTGAGTAGTTACAGTCACCAAGGTAGAGATTTATGTGGATGGCAGGATGTACACGCTGACAGGAGCCTGATATAGCTGTCTCCTTAGAGGTCTGCAAGAGTCTGACATACTCAGAGGCAGATGCTCACAGCTAACCATTAAACTGAGCATGGAGTTCCCAATGGAGAAGATAGAGTGAAGGCTGAAGGAGTTGAGAGGATTCGAGACACCATGAGGAAAGCAACAATCCCAACCAACCAGAGCCCCAGGGTCTAAGCCACCAGCCTGGGAGCGCTTAGGGAGGGACCCATGGCTCCAGCTATATATGCAAGGGAGCTATATATATAAGTAGGAGAAGAGATCCTTGGTCCCATGAAGGCTGGACATGGGGGGTAGGATATTCGAGGGTGGGGAGGTGAGGTACAGGGGAGGGTGGGTGGGGGTACACCAACGTGGAGGCGGGAAGAGGGGGGAAGGGATAGTGAGTTCCTGGGAGGGAGGGGGGGAAATGGGGTAAGGAGGGGAACATCTGAAATGTAAAAAATAAAAAATTTTTCAATAAAAAAAAAAAAAAAAAGACATGTAGGAGGGAATCCTTTGAAGACCTGAAGGAAAAAGAACACATCACAAATACTTCTCTATTCATTTTATCACTTCTTCATAAAATGCTGTGTGGTAAGCACCAAGGAACCTACTTTCCATTTATCCCCAAAATTATCTTTGAAAAGAATTTATCTTTAGCTATGTTTCTACCATCACTTGTGAAATTGCAGTGGATAAAAAAAAATTAACAGTATTGCTGAGTGGTGATATATTACCAGTAAACCAAATGCAGCTAGTCATAAGAAAACCACAACAGTAGCATATATAAGGAAATAAAAACAATAGTTATGAAAGGAACATCACGTATGTCTTTTGTAGACATGTGGTTGAAAATATAGTAGGAAATTCACTAATCTGTAATAGTCCCAGTGAAGTTTAGACACAGACATCAACCTAAAATTGCCTATTAATTTGATCCATCAATTTGGGAATGGTAAGACGATTGTGTGATTTTTTTCTTGAAAGATTTATTTATGTGAGTACACTGCAGCTGTTTCCAGACACATCAGAAGAGGGCATCAGATCCAATTACAGATGGTTGTGAGCCACCATGTAGTTGCTAGGAATTGAACTCAGGACCTTTGGAAGAGCAGTCAGTATTCTTAACTGTTTCTTTTTTTTTTTTTGGATTTTTTTCTAGACAGGGTTTCTCTGTGTATTGTGTGATCTTTAATAACATTGCTTGATAATCAAAAGTAGGAAAGTTTCAGATAATAGAAAATGGGTATATGAATATAATGGAATATTAAAGTTTCTGAATAATATGTCCCCTTTTGAAAAAATAAAATGCATGTTTACATACATGCCAATGCAGTATAAAACTAAGAATGATTTTCTATTTAGTAGGATTACAGTCAATAAGATGTGTGTATGTTTTACTAAATGAATGTTTATTTCTTTTATATTCAAGAAAACATTAAGAGGTCTATAAAAAAAGTTTAAAGAAAAACAAAATATGTAAACCACCATTTAACAGGTTCAAGTCTGATTATGTTTTGTTAAGTTGTACAAATAAGATAGTTATAAAAAAGACAGTGATAAGAAACAAAAGTATTTACAATTTGCCACCTCTTACATTCTGAAGAGTGAACTCATGTTTTAAGACCCATCCATCCTTTTTTCAATGATACCCACCCTGCTTTTCAAAATATAACATAAATGGTACTTAAAATTGCATGCTAGATTGGATGTATTAACAAGCCAAGTATTGTAATGGCACCAGGATGATTTACGTTTTACCATTTAATTCTGATATAAAAATTTAAGTCTCAATTCAATACAAGTAGAACAAGAGTACATAAATGAACCAGCAACATAAAGTTTAAAGTCAGGAACACACAGGAATTTGGATTTTAATACTTAGTAAGGTACACATTCCCTATGTACATTTCCTCACTTCCTTTTTATATTCTGTAAGTTCCTTCCTGTATTAATCTAAACACTCAGAACCTTCTTCCCCTTAGTGGAAAAAAAAAATTGTCCTTCTTAGATTGTAATATGGCATTAAGTCAGGAAACCCCATGGTTCTCCGTAATTTCAATGTTGAGAACATTGCTCACCATTAGAAACAGAGTCTTTATAAAACCATTTCTTCCATAATCAAATCAAAGAACTGAAGAACTGGAACTGGGAATGTAATCCAGTGAGTAGACCTTCCCCAACATGCACCTGGGTTTGGTCCCTAATACCAAAAAACAAATAAAACCAAAAGGTACACACACACATATACCAATTTAAGTACACTTCTTAAGAAAAGGGATTGAGCTGGGAATGGTGGCTTTAATCCTAGTTCTCACTCAGGAGGCAAGGCAGACAGATTTCTGGGTTCAAGGCTAACCTAGTCTACAAAGCGAGTGCCAGAAAAGTCAGGGCTACTCAGAGAAACCTTGTCTTGAAAAAACAAAAAAGAAAGAAGAAACAGCATTGTCATAGACATAATGAATTGTTCAATTAAAGAATGTCCTCCTTTGTTTTAGTTGTTGGGATATTCAGAAACAAATCTGTGGCTTTCTAGGAAGCTGCATCATGTCATGTGCTTTGTGTAGATTGCATGGAGTACTCTTGCCTTTATGTTCGTTTTTTCCCCTATTATAATTTATTCTATTACCTTTTGAAAACAAAAACAAATAACCACTTTTCAAAGAAAGCTGATTTGAGAATTAGATAGCAATGTATATAATGTAATATCTGGACCATTCCAGGGACTAAAATACTAATTTCACATGACAGGTTTGTTACTTTAAAGTCAGATAAATGTTGCTTGCACAATTGTCTAGTAAAAGTAAAAAAATTCCTAAATATTCCAAATATCTTTGAAGTAATGAAGATGATCAATAAATACACAATCATATCAAAACTGAAGTGAAAAATGACATTACTTCAAATGGTGAAGGATAAAAGAAATTATCTAACTTGTAAATGCTGACCACAAATAATCAGATGTCAAAACTTAAATGAAGTTACCTCATATAGTGAAACTCCTAAACCATAATCATTTAAGGCCACATTTATCTGAATTGATATGTAATATATCAGCTTACCAATTTGCTTTTTTCATGTAACCATGAAAAGGGGTATTTTCTATTTACAAATGGCTCCAGAAATTATTGTATATTTATCAATTTACAATTTATAACAAACGTAATTAAAATTATTTTTCAAGTAAATCCTAAAAGACCTTGAAATGTATCAGCGCTATTGAAAGAATACAAGAGTGAAAGTGGAGAAGCTAATGTACAAAAGAGAACAGTCAACTGAACAAGATGTCATATAGAAAGAGAAACAGGTTATATAACCTCTGTGTTCTCCTGAGTGCTTAAGGTGAGGAGGAAAATGCTGTTGTAATTGTGCTGTTCTTGATTATAGCTTTTAATGTTTCTATACCCTTGACAATCTATTCCATTACACAGGAAAACCTCACAGCCAGCAGTGCAAAAACTTTATTTATAATTTGTTTCTCCTTGACACAACTTTACAAGATCTGAACTTAATTCAGTTTTCCTTTCTTTCTTTTTTTTTTTTTTTAAACATCTGCAATCAGTCATGTAAAATGTGGGGGAAAAAAAACAAAAAACCCCTCAGCTTCCTTTCCCCATTGCTACAGCAAATTTAAGATAAGTCTACAGCATTCACTTACTTTAGCTGGCTCTGATACGGAGACATACTTTTTTATTTGAGAATCAACACCTAAAGATTTGGCTAATTGTATAGCATTTGAATCATCACTGATAAGTGTCCCAAGAGCCACAAGGAGTCTAAATGTGGCTTCTAGGTCTTGTACAACCTCCAAGATTGTGCTAATTACTGACAAACATTGAGCTTTCCCTTCAATGTTATGGTCTTTATGGAAACAAACAGAATAGTTCAAGGTCAATGTAGCCAGAGCAATGTGAACGTTCTTATTACTCCCCGATTTCAGTTCTATTGCATGTGACATCAGTGACTCCCTCTGGGACATCATGAGCTTCTGTCCTGCCTGACTAACAAAGCAATTGCAAAAAGTCCTAAGAGCAAGCAGCTGGTTTGCTGGCTTTCCTTTAGGGTTCAGAAGGTTGATAAGATGGCTGCTAAACTGGTCTCCTTTTTCATTGCAGAAATTCTCATTCACATTGGGATGCTTAATTGATAGCCGAAGAATGTCAAGTGCAGGAAAGACAATATCTGTTAAAAAAGAAATATTCATTAATGTGTATGAAAAATCTAGAAAATTCCTTACAGCTATTATTCAAACTTACTTTATTTTCCCACTATAAAACAATCATTTTTAAAATATTTATAAATGTTATTTTTATATTTGCATGGTGTTGAGATTTAGTCTGTTGCTATGTATTGTAATGCTAAATACTGGCCCTCAAGTCTGTTGTCCCCAGTGAGGAGATCCTCATGTATACAAGTGATGCTTTGAATCTGACTCCTTAAGTTAAAACTACTTGTTGAATAAAGATGCCTAGAGCCTATAGCTGGGAGAAGAGAGGTATGTGGGGCTTTGGAAACCCAGCTCAGAATCTGAGGCAGAGACCACGAGAAAGGAAGGAGAGAAGAAGTATAAAGACGTCATGGGGTGATCATGAAGCATGGCCATGAGGCCTGGCCAATTGGAGTAGAACAGGCCCAGAGGAGCATGGAAGGGTATCTATATCTCAGGGCTATTAACAGGAAGTAGACAAAATAGCACAGAGAGTTGATATCTGCCTAGCTCTCATGCTTTAAGGCTTACTACAAATATAAAGGTTTTGTGTCTTTTATTTTGGAATTAAATGATCTTAGGTGGGATAGAAACCCCCAAATAATATTTACCACAACACAGACTATATTTATTGTTATATATTTCAAAACCAAGCAACTCTCTACACTGTCAAATAGTCTGACACAGCTAAATCATCAATAATGAGTTGAATGAATGCTGCAAAGACTTAGTTTTAAATATTTGATAACTAGGCTCAAGAGTTAAAGGGAAAGTTATTTAGAGAAGAATTTCAGTTAACAAATGCTAAAAAGGGCTGGAGAGATGGCTCAGCAATTAAGAGCACTGACTGCTCTTCAGAGGTCCTGAGTTCAATTCCCAGCAACCACATGGTGGCTCACAACCATCTGTAATGGGATCTGATGCCCTCTTCTGGTGTGTCTAAAGACAGCTACAGTGTACTCGTTTAAATAAAAATAAATAATATTTAAAAAACAAAAAACCAAAACAAAAAAAACCAACAAACAAAAAAACAAATGCTAAAAAAGATCCTCATAGTTTGGTAGAGCTTTGTAACTGGGGCCATATAAATGCCATCTGAACACTTATTGAACAGTCTTACTGTGAGTCTAAGAAAATGGGATATTACATGCTCCATAATACAAAGGCAAAAGGCACCATCATGTATAAATGATCTTCACATGAACCAGAATAAACCAATCCTAATAAGCTAAAGTCTAATTGCCACTCAAAGGAAGGGGAGAACACAATAACAGTCAAAGAGTCAGTTAAATCTTTAATGTGGTGATTTGTAAAAAAAGCAACATCTTTACCCCAAATAAATTACTGCCATGAAAATAAATCACAGGCTTTAGAAATAGCTCAGTGATTTACATCACTAACTACTCTTACAGGGAGGGACCCAGGTCCAAATTCCAGGACTACATGGTGGCTCACAACCATCCTAACTGGAGCACTTGAAGATCTGTTGTCGTCTTCTGACCTCTATATTCAACAAGCACTCATGTGGTGCACATACATACTGGCAGGCAAAACAGCCATACATACAATAGGCCAGAGGGTGTGAAAGGGATCAGACACTATGACAAGAGTTTACAAACTGCTGTGTGCACAGGGATCATGTAGTTTAGGCTGAGAATCCCAAATCCTATAATCTCATTTTATCATTAGGTATCTATTTGAAAATCCAAAATCAATCGTAAAGTCAATAAAATATTTTAAACTTTGAGAAACTCCAATCCTTTACATTCCTGGTTCCTAAGTTTTGGTTAAGAAATACCAACATGCCGGCGGTGGCGCAGCCTTTGATCCCAGCACTTGGGAGGCAGAGGCAGTGGATTTCTGAGCCAGCCAGCCTGGTCTACAGAGTGAGTTCCAGGACAGCCAGGGTACACAGAGAAACCCTGTCTCAAAACCAAAAAAAAAAAAAAAAGAAAGAATATCAAACATACATTAGATTCTATAGCTATGATCAAGCAAGATTATGAACGCTAGTGATGTGGCAAAGCTTTCTGTGAACTGCTAAATCTCAATGAGAAATACCAGTTACTTATTTAATCAAATATCAGTATTGCAGAATAAAACCTTCTTGTTAATTTGAGATTACTTATTACCTTCAGGCCAGTGAGTTCCACAATCTAGTGCTGGCTGTTGCTTTTTGAAGATTATTACAATCGGGACAGTTCTTTCGGAGTCAGTCATCTCAGTTGTTTTCTCTTAGGTGCAGTTCATTAGTTCTTCAGTTTTCTAGAAACCAATCATCTTTAAACTCCTACTGAACGAGAAACATTTTCGGAAAACTCTCTGCAACAACATTGCTCTTGGCAATTACCAAAGGCCATAAAATGAAGTCTATGAGCATTGAGTTAAATGGTAAAAGGACAGTGACCACATTGGATTTGACTTTACCTGTATCCCCAGATGCTCAGGTACTGCTCTGGAGCCATTCTGTCTTCCAAAGCAATAGTAAGTTATGTATATTTAAGTGTAAGTCATCTCCTATTTTCCCCAAATACACAATAATTTAAAACATTTATCTATTATTATGTGTATGGTGTGTGCGCACAGGCATACATGTGCTGTGGTTTGCAAACAACCTTAAGGCATCAATTCTCACCTTTCACCACACAGATTCCAGGGATCAAACTCCAGGCATCAAGCTTGCACTTTTACCTGCTGAGCCAACATCTCACCAGTCTCAGACTTACAAATCTTTTAACAATCACAAATGGACTTTGGACCTATCTCACTTGCATTTGGTACTTCAGTTTTTAAAACTGGCAAATTATCAGAAACAACATTTAAGGATCATAAGAAGCAAGAAATCTTTTAGATTTGTAGTAAGATTAACAAATGCCTAAGTTAGTGTGCATATACTTTTAAGTTCAATGTTTTATGGCCTATCAATGCTCTTGGTAATAATATAAAGAACAGTAATGACAAAACATTTGCCTTACATCTATGTCTAGGTGCCACCCTTATGTCACTCGTCACCATCAGCTTTGTGGCCGCGAGATATAGTCACAGATTTTCTCTTTTCGCTTCAATTTGAGAAAAAGTAAAAGAAAAGCAATCAAAGCAAACAGTATAGTTTCTCTCTCACCATGGCTGCCCTCAAGCCCCTTTCTCCTAGATAGTCTCAATATACAACTCAAGCTAGCCTTAAAGTTGAACTCTTCCTGCTTCATCCTCCTAAATGCTGAGAATACCCCTAGTACTGTTTTTATTCATTTCAAAAGCTTTCAGATCTCTGTACATGAGGTGCAGGGTTCACAATTAACTGCTGACTTTGGACAGGTATGGAGGTCAGAGGACATGTAGTCCATTTTCTTTCCTCCATGTGGGTCCCAAAAACTGAACTCTGGCCCTCAGGCACAGCAACAAGTACTTAACACTGCCTCTGTCTACAGGACGCTAGGTTTGTCTTTTAAACTGAAAACATATTCTTAAAGTAATATATTCTAATTATGGTTTCTCCTTCCCCAACTCCTCTCAGATCCTTCCTACTTCTCCACCCACTCCAAACCATACAAATCAAATAATAATAATAATTCAATTAGGTAAGAAAAACAACACAATAAATGTCAAACAAACAGAAGAAAAGGAGGCAAAATAAAAGTTCAAGAGACATTTACAAACAAAGGTGCACACATTCACAAATACAAACATATAAAAACAAATCCAGGAACCATAAGTACATCTGAAACCTCCAAAACAGCCACTGAGTTCGTTTTGTGTAGGACACAAATGTGTTTTTAAAGGTTCAGCTCTGTAAAGTGGGGTGTAGTAGTACAATGCTTGCAATCCTTATACTCAGGAAGCTAAGGCAGAAAGATCAGGAGTAAGGGGTGAGCCTGTGGTACACCTGTTTTTAAAAAAACAGAAAATTATGACCTGTGTTTCAAATGCTTGCTTCATTCATTGTACTCCACCCCCCCCCCAAAAAAAAACTAAAAAATCCAAAACAAACAAACCCAAACAACAATAAGAGCTTCGAGAGCAGGACTTTCGGACTTTCTTCTCTCTCTCTCTCTTTTTTTTTTTTTGGTTTTTCAAGACAGGGTTTCTCTGTATAGCCCTGGCTGTCCTGAAACTCACTCTATAGACCAGGCTGGCCTTGAACTCAGAAATCCACCTGCCTCTGCCTCCCAAGTGCTGGGACTAAAGGCGTGCGCCACCACTGCCCGGCTCTCAGTTTTTATTAAAGTCATGGTAAAACATTTATCTTATTTGTACAAAGCTTCTTAGAATCCATTAAGGCCGAATTACTAGACTGCAGTCAATACAGCCAGGTACTAAATACCTTAAGGAGGCTGGAGATATGGTGCAACTGTTAAGAGCACTGGCTGTTTTCCAGAGGTCCTGGGATCAATTCCCAGCACCCACATGGCTGCTCACAGCTCTCTGTAACCCCATTTCCAAGGGATCCAATACCCTCACATGGATATACATGGATATATACATGGAGACAAAACACCAACATACATAAAATAAATATAAAAATACACATAAACAAACATCTCACTAGAAGTCTTTGTTTAGGTAGCCAAATCCTGGCATATGTCAGGCGAAGGAAAGATTAAGTCTTGAGAGCATCTCTAACCATCAATGAATATGCAAAGAAGAAACATTAATATAGACTTACCTAATATTTGTGTAGGGTTTGCTTGGTCAAAGGTAAGAGCTTCTTTTTTGGGGAAATAAATATTCACTGTTTTAGATGCAGCTGATCGGTAGGCACTAGTCCCTATTTACAGAGATCATGAAAATTATAAGGCATACTCAAAAGTAAGATTCTTCTAATTATATAGCTACATTCTCACAATTACTGAGATACCTAACTTCTCAAGGCACGCAATAACACAATAAACCTATCTCCAAACCATTCGCAAACTTTATATAGTGCTAGTATTTATTAGTGTAGTAATTTCTGGTTCAGAAAATAGAAGAATATTTAGAAAAGGGCCTTTTATCTCATATTTCCTAATTTGGCTCTTAATATTCAATCTAAAATATTCTGGCTAAAGAACAAAAACAGTTTTGAGCCTTCCCTCTTTCTAATGTAATGATATGCTAACTCCTTTCACATGTCTTTCATAGCTTATGCCAAATGACACAGTGTCATCATTTTCTTTATAAATTATAAACTCAAGTTATCTGATAACTAACAAAATGGTTCAAAATAACCAAGTGTGATGGTGCACACCTTTGATCCCAACATTCAAGAGGCAGAGGCTGGCAGAGTTCTGTAAGTCCTAGATTTCTCTGGTCTACATAGCAAGTTTGAAAACAGCCAGGCTCCAAAGAGATATCCTGGGACTAACAAACAAGCACAAATTGAAATTTCAATAATATTTAGTAGAATAAAATGACTTCAAATTAAAATTTCTTTAATTAAAATTGTCTTTTGTTGCTACATATGCTTGTGCATACCTTTAGTTCCAGCACTTGGAAGGCACGGTGCTACAAAAAGACCATTTCTCAAATTAACAGAAACAAAATCCAAAATTTTCTTGTGTAGATCTGAGATCAAAGTCAAGGCAGTGTTCATGCTAGAAAAGAACTCAACAACTGGGCTAAGGCCTGAGGAGTTTAAATGCAATTAAAAAATTTAAAAGAAAAAATGTAGTTACCTGTAAATGGATCAACTCCAGGCATGGCGGTGTCCATACCTGCAGAACCTGGCATGTAACGACCAGCACCTACAATGCAGTAACACTCCTATGAACAAAGGTAAGTACATATCATAAAGCCTAACTATTGCTTCCTTATCCTAATGATGTCGCCACTGTCATACTTCAAAACAGCACATAAGAAACAGCCTACAGCCGGGCGGTGGTGGCGCACACCTTTAATCCCAGCACTTGGGAGGCAGAGGCAGGCAGATTTCTGAGTTTGGGGCCAGCCTGGTCTACAGAGTGAGTTCCAGGACAGCCGGCTTACACAGAGAAACCCTGTCTCGAAAAACCAAAAACCAAAAACCAAAAAAAAAAAAAAAAAAAAAAAAGAAGAAGAACAGCCTACAGTGAGCTGCTTATTAGAAAGGACCATTACATGTTCGATAAAAAGTAATTCCTGGGGCTGGAGAGGTGTCTCAATGGTTAAGAGTACTGGATTTTCTTCCAGGGGACCTAGGCTTTCAATAAGATGGCTCATTAACAGCACCTACATGGATCACTCACAGCGATCTCTAACTCCAGCCCCAAGGATCTGCTTCTCTCTCTGGCTGGCTTCTGAGTATACTGCATGAACACAGTGCACAGACATACATGCAAGCAAAACACCCATGCAAATAAACAAATAATTTAAAATTTTTACAAAATAATACTTCTCAAGTGACAAAATAAACACTAGGTGCCTTCCACATCATAATCATAGTAGTTAGTGAATTACAAAACATAAGTAGATTGAAGGGAAAAAATGGTCTCTGGCATGATATACGAATTCCTTATTATAAGGAAAAAGAAGCAAGTGTCTGATATGCTCTGACAATAGCCTGGTCACATCTCAGGTTGTACTTTTGACAGTGTTACTAAAGACAGAAGGATGAAAACTAGATGTAGAGTGTCAATGTTGTGATGTTCAGAGCCCTCTGTCAGCCTGAGGGAAGAAGGAAGATGAAAACTTCCAAAGTTTACATATAATCTAGATAGCACAAGCAAGCCATCACAGACACAAAGGGCAAAGCAAAACCCAACAAAAATGTACATAATGATGATGACAGAGCAAATGGATTTCTTGATTTAAAATGTATGTCAACCAGAATACTAGGCATGAGTACAGACTCAGTAAGGCTTAAAATGCCATTATGACTGCCAATATTTTAAAAGAAGGGCTGTTCACTAACTTGTCCAAGGCCTACACTGTCTATATATGAGCTCTGTACCCATCTGATTAATATGATCCAATCCCACTCTAAAATCACCCCTTTATACCAATAGGAAATGTTACAAACTACAATGAAAACCACTCCAGAGCACAGCACTCCCAACATTATTCATTGGGAAGCCTTTGCTGAGGAATCATGGCATGAGGTCCCATTACAGTGATCAGAATTGCTGGGACTGAATAAGTAATTTAAACAAGCTCCTCAGATCATCCTAATAAACATTAAAAGTCTGAGTGATACATAAATTAATAAGGAAAAGAATTAAGAACCTTATGTGAGCCATATGAGGAATTCTTTTACCTCACATCACTGGTCAAAAGAGCAGCACAGTACTAGCTATAAATACTGATGGCTTAAATGTCCTCCTGATATTTTACAAAAACAAAACAAAACTTTACAGGCATTATGCCACTTCATTTTCATATCTTTATATGGTAGGATGTCACCATTTTGTTGTTCTTGTTTCTTAAGACAGGCAGGGTTTTCTGTGATGCTCAGTTTGCTCTTAACCTCTGGAGTACTAAGAAATCTGTACCATTATGTACAATTTTGTAATCTACTTTCAGTACGTGTGGAGTTCAGTATCTTAATTTTCTTAGTTATTTAGTAGGCTACTTCATATATCTACATGCTTGTTGCATCTCTTGAGTCACTGACACCTTGCCCAAGAAGGTGTCTTCTGGTAATGATACACTCAGAAGTTCTCCTGACTTTTCTTAGTATGTGTTTAACCTTGGTATGTTTACTCCATTTTAGGAAAAGAGAAAAAAAGGCCAGGAAAATAATTATGGAATTCTGCTGGACTAAGTTGCAGGGCATCACTGTTCTTAAAACTACTGGTAAAGAGAAAGACATCATTTAAATACTCTTCAGGTCTTCATTACCATTTTAAATCATGTTCTCAAAATATTTCTTAACAGACACCATACTGCCAAAGGCTATAGCTTAAGATCTGGTTGTCAGTATACAAGGTACAACCATTTGCATTTTGACGATCACATTATTCATTAAAGAAAGGAATCTCATTGAGAGAAATTCAGAGCTTCATGACACTGACCTACAGTTATAGTAAAACAATTTATGGCTAAAAGGGTCATGGGTTTCCATTTCCATAGCTCCCAGTTCTGAGTCTGGATGGCCACTGAATTCCATTGAAGGTCATGAATCTCCTCCAAACTGGGTATATTGTCCATAAACTCAACCTCAAGATCCAACATCAGTGTATAAAGATAAATTAATGCATTCTGAAACTAGCACTTCCTTCAGCAGCATTAAAGTTCAACTCTGGCATGCGGGCGTGTGCACACGCCTTTAATCCCAGCACCTGGAGGCAGAGGCAGGGATTCTGAGTTCGAGGCCAGCCTGGTCTACAGATGAGTTCAGGAAGCCCGGCTACACAGAGAAACCCTGTCTCGAAAAAAAAAACCAAAAAAAAAAAAAAGTTCAACTCTGGCATGTTTTTCAGTAGTGTTGCTTCAGCTGAGGCCACTAATCTCAGGAAGCAAATGCACTCTGAAAACCTACAATGACACTTCAAGGACTTCAAGGCCATTAATAACTTCAACTACGAACATGAATCCTAGATAGCTGGGCAGAATGCCTCCTTCCGTGTGTGCTTAGTCAAAGTAAGTGTGAGCAGACCTCTTGATTGCACTGCTCTATCCAATATGAAGGATTAATGTGGTTCCTATTTTGTCTACAACTTATGGTAGTGTATTGCCAATAATAACAGTGGTACTCTATCTTGGTTGGACAACCTATTACCTTATTTCACAGTTTAAAAAAAAAAAAAAAAGACAGATGTCGGGCAGTGGTGGGCACGCCTTTAATCCCAGCTCTTGGGAGGCGGAGGCAGGCGGATTTCTGAGTTCGAGGCCAGCCTGGTCTACAGAGTGAGTTCCAGGACAGCCAGGACTACACAGAGAAACCCTGTCTCAGAAAAACAAACAAAAAGAAAAACCACCACCAACAACCAGATGAGTTAAGTAACTTACCAATTTCTCAAAGCAAGAATATGTAGAACTAGGTTTTGAACTATGGTCATTTTACATTAAACCTTCTATTTCTAACTCTTTTCAGCTACTCTGATCTCCAGATAGGAAGAACCACTGGAGTAAACAATGTTTCTGGTAATATGTTACTTAAAATTAGGAGAAAAATCTATACATTGTAGGAAAAAATACAAAAATTACAAACTAAAGATTTATCAAAATTGGAAATAGTTTTAAGGGAATTAACCATTATTGGATTATATCTCCAAAATGTAAAGCCATATATATATGCTATACATGTCATGTAATACTATATATTGGGCCATGATTACATTAATGAAAACTGCATCCCACCTGTGAAAGGATCTGCTGTCTGGACTGTGTTGGAAGGTCCTGAAGTTCCTGGAACATAGCGACCACCGCCTATGCATGCAAAAACAACCGGAAAAGCTCAAGTAACACGGAAGTAGATTCCTAAATAGCACAGTGCTTGACAGAAATGAATCCAAGCTTGGAGAAAAGAGCAAAAGCAAAGCTGTCACGTGACAGAAATTATAGTCAAATGTCTTAGTGCTCCATAGAAACTAAAATTTCAGTGGTATTCCAAGTATAGTTCTTTTCCTTTTTAATTTTACGTGTACGACACCTGCAAAGGAAATATTAATTTTCCTCAATGGAGTCTCACTAGGTATATAACAATGCTTCAGGGCAGATCCTGTGCCTAGTAGTTGATGGTTAACACAAAACAAAATCAACTGTGTGTTTGTAGACCTCTTGTCCTTTTTGTTAGGAGTTGTGTGTGTGTGTGTTATTGGTGTTTGGTTTTGTATATTGTGGTTTGTGGGTTTTGGAGTGCATATGTTTTTTGGTTTGTTTGTCTATTTGTATTCTAAAAGCACAGAGAAAGAAAGGGCATGGAGTTATGTGAGTAGGGAGGCGGGAGGATTTGGGTGGAGGTGTAGGAAGGGAAAAATCCTGATCAGAATATATTGCATAAAATTTGTTTTTATGTATGATTTTTTTCCCCTACATTTATGTCTGTGCACATTTATGTCTAGGGTCCTGAGGCCAGAGGAGTGCATCAGATTCCCTGAAAGTGAAGATACAAACAGTTGTGAGCTGCCATATGGATGCTGGGACCAGAACTTGTGTACTCCAGTAAGTGGTCTTAACCACTGGGCTGTCTTTCCAGTTCCTAAGTGTAGTTTCTTAACTAACTCCTTTTTGAAGTCTTAGCCCCATCACACAAATGTGGACATAACTGAAATCAATATAGCAAAGTTGCACGTGGTCTCTGACTCAACAACATATATATGCAATTCCTATCCTTGTTCCTGTACAGATTTACTAGGATTCCTGTGGTTGCTGATGCATGAAAACCACAAGCACTGAATGTTAACCTTTTGGGGAAGATCCTGGGTTTTTTACCTCATGTGTCAAATGTGCCCTCAGTGCTGAGATTCTAGCTGGGAACATTAATTATAACCTCTGATGCTACTACTTGACAGAGGGAAAAAATTGCCACAGGGAATGAGAGTTACATGGACACAAATGTGATATGTGAAATGGTCTTTTTAGTACCTTTGGAGGAAATAATTGCATGTGCAGGCATGCAAACACACACCCTTTATAGTCTTAGAAGACCAAAACAAGTCAAGTATTGTTAATATTCTAGACATAGCTAGGTGCTTAGATTTTACAGTATTCCATATACTCATTATTCTGTCCTGTAGTCTTAAACACCAACGAAAATATTCAGGAACTAAGCATGTAGTCTCCCCAACCACTTCTCTTTGTGCTAATAATAAACACAAGTATTTGGAAGGTTAAGCCATTTATACTAATAAATTATTCTGAAATTTTTAATTATGATAATATATAGGTGAAATTAGCTCAACTATGTAAAAAGGCAATATAATCTTACCCTAAAAGAAGAGAAGAGAATGTGAAGAGCATGCAATATTTGTGAGGAAAAAGGGGCTAGATCTACTGTTTTAGAGTTTTACTGCTGTGAACAGACACCACAACCAAGGCAACTCTTATAAGAATTGCATCTGGCTTACAGGTTCAGAGGTTCAGTCCACTATCACCAAGGTGGGAGCATGGCAGCATCTAGGCAGGCATGGTGCAGACAGAGCTGAAAGTTATACATCTTCATCTGAAGGCTGCTAGTGGAAGACTGACTTCCAGGCAAGTAGGATGAGGGTCTTAAAGCCACACCCATGGTGACACACCTACTCCAACAAGGACACACCCCCAAATACTGCCACTCTCTGGACCAAGATATTCAAATCATGACATCTACTACAGAATTTGAATGAGGAAGGGGACATGAATTTTTATTAAAAAACAAACAAACAAACAAAAACAAAGAAAAAACAAACTAAAAACACAGGAAAAACAATGGTAAGAAATAAGAACAGGAGACTGAAGAAGATGGCTAGCTAGAATGTATAAGGCCTTCCGAGTTAAATCCCAACTATTACAAATTTAGTGACACATATATACACATTCCCAAAAAGAAGACCTTATTATCTATACTATTAATCTATTTTAAAATTTTAGAGGAAGCCTTGTCTAAAGAGGAGACAAGACAATTTATTTCCTCTGTACCTCAATTTTCTGGACCCTGTATTTACAGTAATACTTTTTGGATTATAATTAGGACACCAGCAATAACTCCTAATCCCATTCATGATATTTTTATTATAAATAACATGTTAAATTACAGGCAATGGAATACAAATCACATGTTCAAACTCTGTCCTAAAGTTGATGTACATCTATCTTATTTAACCCCATATGAAAACATTATTTGTTTATCATTGTGGTGGTTTCAAAGAGAATAAATAGCTCCCATAGGCTCATATATTTGAATACTTGGTCCCTAGCTTGTGGAATTGTTTGGGAAGAATTAGGAAGTATGGTCTTGCTGGAGGTGTGCTAGGGGCAGGCTTTGAGCTTTCAGAAAGCCCAGGCAGATCCCAGGTTGTGTCTCAAGATGTGATCTATCAACTACTGTACAACGACATGCCTGCCTGCCTGCCTGCCATCATTTCTCCCCACCATGATGGTCATGGAATTTAACCATAAGACTGTAAGCCCCAAATAAACACTTTCTTTTATAAGTTGCCTGTTCACAGCATCTTATCACAGCAATAAGAAAGTAATAAAGACAATCATGATACACACTGTTTAAAAAACAGCACTGGTGAGATAGCTCAGAAGGTAACAGCACCCTGCTAGCAAGCCTAGTTAACTCATGTTTGACCCTCAGGAACTACATGGTGGGAGAGAAGCAACCCCTGAAAGTTGTCTTCTGACCTCCATTATGTCCTATGCATGTCCTATGTGTGTGTATAATATATATATTATATATATATATATACACACACACACACACACACATACATATTTAAATTTTATTGTTACTTATGCATATATCTATGTGTAATGATGGTATGTACATGTGTACTGTGCCTACAGAGTTCAAAAGTGGATATTAGAGTCTTTAGAACTGGAGTTATAGGCAATTGTGTAAGGCACCTGATGTAGGTGCTGGGAACCAAACTGGAGTCCTCTCCAAGAGCAGTAAACATTCCTAACCACTTACCCATCTTTCTAGCTCCACAAAGCTGCATTTCTAAAGACAGTAATTTTTTAAAGTCTTTAATTTTATTTTATGTGTGTGGGTGTTGTGTCTGTATGTACCTGTGTGCCACATGCATGTTGGTGCCCAAGGAGGTCAGAAGAGGGTATCAGGCCCCGGGCACTGGAGCAGCAGGTGCTTGTGAGCCACCATGTAGATGGCAGGAGCTAAACCCAGGTCCTCTGGGTGAACACTCAGTGCTCTTAACCACTGAGCCAGCTCTCTGGGCAGAAAGTAAAAATAGAAACTTAGTGTATACACTGAGGCTTACCGATTAGAATATGAAGTAAAACTCTGCCTATCCTTTTTATTTAAAAACATAATCATTAGATGAGAAGAAAAATTAGCAAAGGCTGGGTTATAGCTCAGTGCTAAGAGTATGGATTTGCACACACATTGCATTGGTTAATATCTCCACTAAAACAAAACAAATACCACACACAGAATCCCCAATACTGATTTTAGTACATAAGACTTAATACAAGTCCAAACTCACCTGTAAACGGGTCTGAAAAACTGGGATTCCCAAGTCCCAATGTTTGACCTTTTGTGTTATCAATAATAAATTTAGCCACCTGATCCAGAAACATGGGATTCAAATCATTTTTCTGCAAGAAGTTGTACGCAACTAGCCAGGGATCATCACTGACATTATAAGGTAATTTATACGATGGTCCGCCTTCGTTCACATCAATTGAGAAAACATAATCAAATTCCTGTAATGGGAACAGAAAATAAAAGATAATTTACCTATTCAAGTATGTTGAAGACATACATAGCACAGATGTTACATGTTTTTTTATTCTAACCACCTAGATTTAAAACCTTTCTCTAAAATGCAATGATAAATGTTTTCTTTTTTGGCAGATAAGGAACCAAAGTGTGCATGTGCTGCAAAATTAGTGTTTCATTACAAGAGGGGCAGGTGATGGCTGAGGTGGGAATAGAGTGTAACTACTTATTAATACTAGGTCCAAAAGATGATCCCAAATGGTTGATCTTACGGTTAAAATTATCAGCTCTTAGGGTGCCCAGTAACCAAGACATACTGGTAATATAAGCACAGTCTTCAGTGTGCCTCACAAGTTCCCAAGTTTTGCAGGTATTAAACATGAAAAGGAAGAAACTTCCAATCCAAAATGGCTGGAAACAGTTTTGTATGGGACATTTTAAAAGACAGGTAATGGCTAATTTGTCACATGCAGCTTCCTCTACATAGAAAGATTTTATATAGATAAATTATTTAAAATACTTTAATTATATATATCTTGATATATATTTTAATATTATTTTAAGACAAAAAATAATTTTCTTACAATTTAATTTTAAATGTCAAAATACCAAAGAAAAATTTATTAGCAGAGAAAACTTCTAATATTCTGTATAGCTTAAAATAATAATTAGAGGGCAGTGGTGGCGCATGCCTTTAATCCCAGCACTTGGGAGGCAGAGGCAGGCGGATTTCTGAAGTTCGAGGCCAGCCTGGTCTACAGAGTGAGTTCGAGGACAGCCAGGGCTACACAGAGAAACCCTGTCTCGAAAAACAAAACAAACAAAAACAAAAACAAAATAATAATAATTAGAAAGCAGAAACAGACATACTTTCCCTTCATATAGAACTTTTCCAGATGTTTGCTGATTAGCACCAGATGAGCCAACAACATCACCAATCTTTATCCACCGCCCATCACCAACACTCCACTGATAGGCTTCAACTCTCTCACCATCTCTGATTAGCCGAGTCTGTCCTTCTCTAGTACCTTAAAACAAATATGTTAAGAGTCAAAGGTTGACTAGCAGAGTAAAATGCAAAACAGACAAATTTTAACATGTTTTTTACGGACGCTTTCCAAGTTCAAAAAGTAAGATGAGTGAGAAGTCCATGGCTTCTCTCAGGAATTGTGTGTGATAGTATCAGTATGAAGTATCGGTATCTGGCACTAAGAACAATGGGACAGTAGCACCACACTGCCCTCATTACTCCAACTGGCAATGCGGTGGCATTTTTAACTGTGACTTCACTATGATAAACAGTTACCTGGTTCATTCAGATGTTCCCTCCCAGGAAGCTGCTCAGCATTAATGTCCCCCAAGTCTCCAGTTTTGGAATCGATAGTTGCCTGAGAGAGCTCTCTCTCAAAAGCCTTGATTTCCTCAGCACTTGCTGTCCGCTCCTCTGACTCTGTAAACACTCTAATAATACCATCACTACAAGAAAAACAGACTAATTTTAAGTCATTGCCATAGTTTATTAACATTCTCTCATGTGAAAAAAAGTGAAAATCATCATTATGCATGAATATGAAACAATATCACTATGTATTGTGGAGAAGTAAGCTGACTATGATATATATTATTATTTCAGCTACTTAAAAGTTGCTGGCAGCCGGCGGTGTGGCGCACGCCTTTAATCCAGCCCTTGGAGGCAGAGGCACGTGGATTTCTGAGTTCGAGGCCAACCTGGTCTACAGAGTGAGTTCCAGGACAGCCGGGCTACACAGAGAAACCCTGTCTCGAAAAACCAAAAAAAAAAAAAAATAGTTGCTGGCAAAGGAAAAATACATTAAACACAATTTTCAATTTTAAAAGAAAATTGCCATGACTAAACACATCAGACCCTTGTGTCCACTAGGCTGGTGCCTCCCACTGAGTTCTATCCTAGCATTTGGTTTTTCTGAGACAGGTATGAACTAGAGATACACAGCCATGGCCAGGCTTAATGTGATTTCTCCACCTTAGTCTCTCAAGTGCTGCGATTACAAGTGTCACTGTGTCCAGCACAATGTTTAGTTCTATGTTAAGTATTTACTGTAATAATTTAGAAATACAGCATTTACTTTTTAAAATCACCACCACATAGTCAACATACACTAAAAAGAATTGGCTGGGCATTGGGGAATGTACAATGAGCCTAAGTTTCACAGTAAGACCCTAGCTTGAAAACAAAACTAAAACAAGCAATCAAAAAACAAAAAAAAAACAGGTTCTTGGGCCAATTTACTTTACAAAATGGTTCAAAGGCCCAACCTGGTCTTATCAAATAGCAGGTGCTCAATATGCTCAAATAACCTCAAAAAAAAAAAAAAAAAAAAAATTAAGCTTCATGATTACCTAAATATTATATTCTCAACTTATATTCCCAAGAAAACATTCTAGTCTTATGACTCCATTTTCTCAATTCTGATTTTAAAGTGAGGGAGTCATGTTAACTCGTTTAAATTGCATTAATTCTACTGAAGTCTACAGAATACTTTCTGCACTCAGGACTGTCACCTTTTCCTTCGTGCTCTCAATGTCTTGTTTCAATCTCTTCCTAGATCAAATATCCTTTATTTCCTTTATTTTTTGCCATAGAATTTTCTACTAAAATGTAACAGCAATAACAGGCAGTATCATCTTTCAAAATGGAGCCATTGCTTTTCTACCTTTCCATTCTTGGACCACTTAGCACTCTATGACACTGATACGAAGACCCCTCCAGGCCTCTTTTCCATCTCCTTGAATTCTGACACCTAGACTCCTCTGTTTTGTTTTAACCTACTGACCTTTCTATATCCAGAGTATTTCACAAGATTCAGTTGCTAGTCTTCTGTCTCTCTTCTATACTTGTTCACTCAGAGAAAGTTCTGTGTAAAGCTTCAGTATCAGTCTTATACTAGAATTCAAACTGACTACTCAGGACCCACTGGCAGTGTGACAAGACACTACTCAGATTCAATAAGTCTTAAGTCAAAGTATTACCTTCTTTTTTTTTTTTTTTTTAGGTTTTTCAAGACAGGGTTTCTTTGTGTAGTCCTGCTGTCCCGGAACTCACTCTGTAGACCAGGCTGGCCTCGAACTCAGAAATCCGCCTGGCTCTGCTTCCCAAGTGCTGGGATTAAAGGCATATGCCACCACTGCCTGGCAAAGAATTACCTTCTTTATGACACTAAGATCAATTTAATTCTCCCATTTTTCTTTTTTTTCTTTGTTTTTTTTTTTTTTTCCATTTTTCTATTTTTATTAATGAGGATTATCACAAACTATTGTTTGAAGCTTTATCCTTTTCCTGTTTTTCTCTTTCTCTCATTCATTTATCCGTTAGTATTGTGAGGTCACTGTTACCTTTAGTTGAACTCAATCTGCATAAATTATAAATTCTATTTAAATCCGATCACGTCTTGGTCAAGAGCTACAATCCTTTAACACTAAGCATCAAAACTAAAATAGAACTAGCTTGAATCTTAGCCACAAGTAAGCCCACCTTTCGCTATACCCCAACCTTAGTCCAGTATTTCCCTAATCTAAACACAGAATACTCACTTCTAAAGGGAACTAACTTATTATATTATTCATTTATCAGAAATTCTAATTTCCATTACTTGACTTTCAAAATCCAATTTAAGGGGGGAAAAAGGAAAAAAAAAAAAAATCCAATTTAACCTCTCCAGAAAGTTTTCCATACAGATCTCTATTTTTTTTTTCGAATTTCTTTGGTATTCAGTGTCTTCACTATATAATTTATAACATAGTACTATACCACAAAGTAAGCACCAGTACTCAGAACGTTCTTATTATTGCTGTTTTACTTGATAACAAAAATATGCAAGCAATCCTCCAATTCACCTGAAACTTCTTTGGTTTACCTCTGCATACTCAAGTACCTACGGACCACCTAGACACAGAAAATGTATTGACTGACTAGAATATAAATACCTCGCACCAACCACAATGTCACCATTGTCCAGCACACAGCAGCACCATATAGACTGAGCTGGAAGTCGGATTGTTTGCGCACATTCACCACGTTTCCATATTCTTAGAGATCTGTCTTCTGCAGTTGTCACAAAATCTAAAATTCATGAAAACAGAAGAAAGAATTTGTTTGGATAAAATGAAGTGTATTTATAAACAATGCCTTTCTTCATATGTTTACTGACTAATTAAAATTAATTTTAGATTTTTGTAACTTAAAAAAAAAAAAACAAACAAAAAAAAAAAGCCGGTGGTGTGGGCACGCCTTTAATCCAGCACATTGGGAGGCAGAGGCAGGCGGATTTCTGAGTTCGAGGCCAGCCTGGTCTACAGAGTGAGTTCCAGGACAGCCCGGGCTACACAGAGAAACCCTGTCTCGAAAAACCAAAAAAAAAAAAAAAAAAAAACCAGATTTTGTAACTTGTTAAACTTCAAAATCATGTTTTTATTCATTTCATATCGTACACTCTATTCTTTGGACCAACTATTATACAAAGTCCTCAATCACTCAAGAGCCTTTTAATAATACAGCTATCTACTCTGAAATAATTGAAGATAGTAAAAGAATTCTCAGAAATGGAATGTAAGAGCACAAATGTAAATACACAGTCTAAGTAATCTACCTCGCAGTTTGGAAAGACAGATATGCTATAAATATAGTTTGTATGTCCATAGTACACTTCCAGACACTCGCCGGTGATCTGCCACCTTCTAATACTAGCATCATTTGCACAGGAAAGAAATTCTGTCTCACTCAAGATTGCCAAGCCTCTTACACAGTCTTCATGCCCTAGATTTAAAAAAGAATACAAATCAATAAATGCACCACTTGGTTGACTGCACTATGCAGCTTACTAACACCATAAAACTTCTGAGTAGTAAAATCTACATTTTCAAGTTAGAGAAATTTATTTTCTCCTGTATAAAGTGGTCTGTAGTGGAAAGTAGGCCATTTAGCAATTTTTTTTTAAAAATCTCCAATCAGGAAGTTATTTTATATTTTTTCTATCTTCTTGACATGATTTCCTAAACTCTCAAGATATGTAAACCAGGCTTGACCTCCAACTCACAGAGATCCACCTGCCACTGCCTCCTTAGCACTGGAATTAAAGGCATGTACCACACTACAACTTTAACATTTAAGGAATAAACAAAGAGGAAAGCCAGTAAAACTCACACTCAAAATATTAAAGGCCTACAAAGAAATAAAGAGTAGTGTGACACTCCTATCAGACAGTACAGAGGCTAAGGATGTAGTTCAGCAGGAAAGCTTATAGTTAAAGGTATCAGTTCAAATCTCCAAAGCTAATACGTAAATAATCAGACAATATATTCTTCACTGTGTCAAAAAGCTTGAGTTTAATTCCATACCAAAAGTTACATGAATTACCACACATACAAAATTAGACTCACCCAAATGGCCTCAGTTATACTGAATTTTTAAATTATCACTTTTCAGCTTCTAAACTTTCGAGGAAACAATTGGGCAGGTAAGAAGCATATTTTGTATTACAAAAGCTGTTAACCCTAACATTACCTGAAAAAGTCCTCTCACATCTTCCAGCCTTCATAGTTTAATTGTCTTGTCTGCTGATCCAGTTAACATTAAGCCCTGTTCAGGTAAAATCTTTACTGCCCACACTGCAGCTGTATGACCCTGTAAGTAAATGGGTATCAGCTTAAGATGCCACAGAATCTTCATTTTCGTTTATTATCTAAAATATTCACACAGAAACAATACCTGTAATGTCATCATGCATTTGTCATTCAGCCAGACTTTAGCAGTGGTGTCCCATGAGCCACTAAGTAATGTCCCAAATTTTCCAGAAGAAAGACTACAAACTAAGGGGGAAAATGATTAGTTAGTACATTTTTATGTGAACAAATGTTCAACCTCACAATCTTTTGAAGTATTAAAATTTTTAAGTAAATTTGTGAAGTGATGGCTTCTTAGCCAATAAAGTTCTATTCAGTGGAGCTGCAAGGGAACACAGAGATCAAGATTACAAGCTTTGGTGCCAGAATGTCTAGGAACAAGGCCTAGCTGAGCATTTATAAGCTGTGTGGCCATAAGAGTCCAAGTGCTTTGAGATATTTTTATTTTTTAATTTATTCTTATTTTCATTTATATGTATACACCTGTATGGGTGTATGCCACACGTGCGCAGGTGCCTATAGAGATGAAGAAAGGCATTAGATACCCTGGCAACTGGAGTTACAGGCAGTTGTGAGCTACCCAACCTTCATGGGTGTCAGGTAAGAACTAGCAAATGAACCTGTCAGGATTAGAATTCAAAGCATAAAAAAGATGTTGAGTCAGTACAGCAACTCTAAATACTCATTAGATAGTTGATAGTCAGAATTTTTTTTGTTTTAATAATATAAGAATGATAATATGGTTATTTCCTCCTATTAGAGAAAAAAGTTGGAGCTAGGGAGAAGGGCCAGATGGTAAAGCCTTTCCCTTACAAGGAAGCACAAAGAACTACGTTCAAGCTGTAGAACCGATATAAAATGTCAAGGGGCTTAACAATAATACGTGCTTATAATCCTAGTGCTAGGGATGGGAAAACTGCAGATCCCGCAGGCTATCTGGCCAGGCAGCTTAGCTAACCTGGCAAGCAGCAGGCTACTGAAAGCCCCTTTCTCAAAACTGAAAAGGTGAAGGTGGATTAGGGCTCCATAAGAAGAGACATTTGTGCACAGCCCGACAAAATTAGTTCCATCACTGGATCTCGTAAGAAGGAGGAAGAGAAGAGACTCCCAAGTAGTATCCTTTGACCTTGCATGTGCTGTGGCATACATCTGCCAAACATATTACTAAAATAGTTTTATGGAACTAGCCCTGGCTGGCCCCAAACCACCTCTACCTCAAAAGTACTAGGACTAAAGGATGCCACACCTGGCCTAAAGAGAAAAAAAAAGGTGGAGAGCAGTAGAGGAACAACACCCAACAACACTCAAGGTTATTCCTCCCTAGCCCCAGAGTCATTAGTTGGGGGGAGTGTGGGGGGAGAATTAATACACACAAATCACTTGTTTTTTTCACAACCCACAAAAGCCAAACAAGTTTACCTTAAGTGACAGGAGGATATTAAAACTACCTTTGGTGACATGTAAAAGCTACATGAAATACACATTTCAAGTGTCCACAGATAAAGATTATTGTTGTACATGGTGGCATAAGCCTATAATCCCAGCTACCCAGGAGGCTAATGCGGGAAGATGACAAGTTAAAGGTCTTCCTAGACTACGTGTACTGTGACTTCAGGAGTACCGTGGGCAATTAAGACAGATCAGTGCTGAACACTTACCTATCATGTGAGAAGCCCTACAGATTTACTGAAAAACAGACATTTTGGTTTATGCTTTTGTGTGAATTGAGGAGTTATAACAGCCATATAGTCTAAAAAGTCTAAAACATTTAATAACTAACACTTTATAGAAAAAGTTCGTGAAGCTACATATTGAAGTACAGAAAAAAAAAAAAATCAAGAATTTCATTTTAATATAATACCATCGGGCTGGAGAGTTGGCTCACTGGTTAAGAGCACTGATTGCTCTTCCAGAGGTCCTGAGTTCAATTCCCAGCAACCACATGGTGGCTCACAACCATCTGTAATGAGATCCAAAATTCTTTCTTCTGGTGTGTATGAAGACAGCACCCCATACTCATAAAAATAAATAAATCTTTAAAAAAAAAAATACCATTGTAGGGTAAGAAAATTAAATAATATAAGCCACTGATAATCCTTAAAGCTATGTAAACTCATACTATTTATACTATTTACTCTTGTAAATAGTACACATATTTATTTATAACTCACTCTAAAATACCAAGTCTATAATTTATATACATTTAAAACTTTCCAAAAAAAACAAACAAACAAAACAAAAAAACCTTAAATTTGTATCATTCTGTATTTAAAATATTACATATATACACAAACATCTTTACTCTTTACAGGAATTAATTTTAATGTTTATAAATCACGTCCCCCGGGCGGTGGTGGCACACGCCTTTAATCCCAGCACTTGGGAGGCAGAGGCAGGTGGATTTCTGAGTTCGAGGCCAGCCTGGTCTACAGAGTGAGTTCTAGGACAGCCCAGAATACACAGAGAAACCCTGTCTCGAAAAACCAAAAATAAATAAATAAATAAATAAATCATCCAATAACAATTAAAAATATATATAAATCCAGTCATACTGTTTATCTAGTTGGTCCCAGCGTATCAGCTTACAACACTAGTGGCCCCGGTTCCAGAAGTGTTTGTCTCTTATCTCCATAGGCACCTGAACATAGGTGTATATACCCACAGACACATACATAATTAAAAATAATAAAAATAAATCTTAAAACAATACAAATATATACATGACCAAACTGATTTCACGCATCATTTTATAAGAAAGGGCTGTGATAGTTTTGAAGTATTTTCCTTTAATAATATCAGATCCCTAAAATTATCTGATCCCAGAACAAAAAGGAATAACTACTTGAATATATCCAGTCTCTAAATCTGCAAGTAAATTTATAAAAGAAAATTTACAGAACTCAGATGGCCCAAAAAGGTTTCCACTAGCAAACATAGCTTAAAATATGAGGAAGAAAAATACATGGGTTGTAATTCAAAGTAGTGAGACTTCTTCAAATACAAAAATACCATCCATCATGTTATACTTACCAGTATCTTTGTGACCCTTTAAAATATAAAGTGGCATCGGACTGTCCAGCGAGAAAATGCAAATATTGTGGTCATTTCCTCCAGTGGCAATCAGTCCATGAGGATACATGTCATTTGAGGGTATGATGCACACACAAGACACAAAATTAGAGTGGCCGCTCATGCAGTGCATTTCTGTAAAGCCCCTGTTAGGACTGCAAAGAGAGGATCATTACTACAAACACACACTTGTCCCTGGCTTACCCTAAACATCAAACATAAAATACATTCATTACTCTCAGTATACAGGTTGAGTAGTAATGTACCATTCAAAGAACATACTGTTTTTAATTAAACATTAAATAGCTATGCTGCATGAGTAAAAGAATTATATATCAGATTGGGAAAAATCTGTTGTGATTTCTTGGTACCGGTATACTGATTAACAGGAAAACTAAGAAAGCAAAGGGCAGGGTATGAATACTGCAAGTGCCCTTTTCTCATTCCCCACAACCTTTCTACTCATCAGTTATTGCTGCTCTGAGAAATTTTGGGGGAACTGAAACAAAAATTAAGATAATGAAATTCACTGTCAGTAAAGTAAATTTGCTCAATGAAATATTATTACCTTTCTACCCTTTAGTATAGTATAATAGATGAATCTGAACAACTAAGAATGGCAATCATTTTAAGTATGCAATAAAAATGAGAAACCAATGTACTATTTGGAAGAGCACAATACATTAATAAGTGCCTTAGATTACAAATGACTGCCCACTTCTCCCATACATTCATCTTTTAGCATCCCTGCCTTAAGTAAATCAAACAATGATACCATATACTATGTAAAAAACATAACAAAAAGTTAGTATCTAGGAGGCACATACAGTTATATCTCTAGAAATAAGAGTTTACAATCTAGTTGAACAGCTAACTCAAGTGCACATAATGAGAGAAATTAAACTCCTGGACAAAAACCGAACAGTTGCATTTCTTTCCCAAAGTCCACTAACTAATCATCTAACTAAAATAGCAGTTCATGATTCAATAAGAGCATAGCAGGGAGGATGAAGGTAAAAACAAACAAAAATACAATTTTCAATACTGTCAAGACAGCTGTGAAGTAGTACAGGCCTAGGAGACCTGTGGAAAATGATTTCTACACTGGCAGCAGGTTTAGAGAGAATCAATGTACCAATCCATCCTCTCTGTGGGACTGTGTAAGGGTATCCTGGTTCTTGGCTGGGCATGGGCCTAGAACCCCAGACTCCAAGGGAGAAACGGCAGGAGTTGGCCACGCCCCCAGAACTCAGGGTCCTGAAAAAGTAGTCTAATCTCCATGGACCTACATTGTTCAGTCACGTAGGCCATTACAGCCCCTCCCAAAGTGCACAGGTAGAGGGTGTACTACAGGCCTCAGGCCCTAGAGATTTACATACTAATGAAGGTCAGAGGGCGAGCCACAATTAACCATTCTCCCCAGAACCTCCCCCTTTCTCCCTCCCTACTTAACTCAGGTCTGGCTGAGTTTGGGGGGGGGTACATCCAGATCCATCCACCATCCGCCATGACAATAAAGCCTTTTGGAACCAAGGACTTCCTCATATCATTGGGGCCTGCCAGGCCTGCCGCCACCGAAGCCTCCAGCCACTGGAACCTGGGACCTTTCTCCGGTATGTGAGACAGGCTGCCTGGAGGCAGCCTCCAGGTCCCGGGGCCGCTGCCTTGTGGGCCCAGGGGCCTGCAGCTGCGGCCCCCCAGTTTTTTCCCCACACTCTCCCCCCAAAAAAACAAAAACTACAGAGACCCCTGTGAAAATGCCAGTTGGTAGGAAGAACCAGGAATGTTTCTCCCCATTTAGACAGCAAATACACTGTAGTCAAACCCAGAGCCTATGCCAACCACATACCCAGCCTACTGAAGCTAATTTTACTCAATTTCAGCAGTTGGAACAGTAGTAGCTACTGATCTGTCAGCCTCTAACTCCATGGTGGGTGATCCTCCACATGTAGTAGACTGCACACAGAAGCAGAAGTCAAGTGTGCATAAAGTATCCTGTCCTCCACACAGAAGAGGTCAGTTCTCTGATCATGGTTTGCTATTCAAAAATAGGTGGCCATTGTTGAAACTTCCTGTCTGCCCGGTTGATGTAAACTGCCTCTCCAACTGGTGGTTTACAAGAAATTTAAAGGACTGATGGCCAGCCATTTTGCCTCTTCTGCATTCTCTATACCTATTTTTGAGAGCCAGGAGTAAAATCCAAGATATTAGTAGTCAGGTGTGGTAGTATATGTCTACAATCCCAACATTCAGAGGATTTAGTTCGCTGGGGATTTAGTTCGCTGGGTGGTGGTGGCGCACGCCTTTAGTCCCAGCACTTGGGAGGCAGAGGCAGGCAGATTTCTGAGTTCGAGGCCAGCCAGGGCTACACAGAGAAACCCTGTCTCAAAAGCCAAAAAAAAAAAAAAGAGGATTTAGTTCAAAGCCAACTTTGGTTACACAGGCAGAGATCGTGTCAAAATACAAACCACCTTAAAAGAAGAATATTCAAAAGCCAATTGCATATACAGGGATGTTAAAACATGAATGTGCATGCTAAGGTAAAATGCAGGTGAGAAAAGATCTAAGTATATACATCAAGTATACATATCAGGCTAGAATTTAACACAAGGACATTGAACAACAAACCATCAACAAACTCTGACCCACTCATAGGAACAAAATAAATTCATTAGAAGTGGTTCCTGAAAAAAAAAAAAAAAAACCAAAAAGCCAAATGGCAGACCTACTAGTCAAAACAATCTAAAACAGGCATCCTAAGAGACAGCTCAGGGTTGGAGAGATGGCTCAGTGGTTAAGAGCACTGACTCTTCTTCCTGAGGTTCAATTCCCAGCAACCACATGGTGGCTCACAACCATCTGCAATGGGATCTGATGCCCTCTTCTGGTGTGTCTGAAGACAGCTACAGTGTACTCATGATGAAATAAATAAATGAATCTTAAAAAAAAGAGAAAGAGCCAGGCAGTGGTGGCACACACCTTTAATCCCAGCACTTGGGAGGCAGAGGCAGGCGGATTCTGAGTTCGAGGCCAGCCTGGTCTACAGAGTGAGTTCCAGGACAGCCAAGGGCTATACTGAGAAACCCTGTCTCAAAAAAAAAAAAAAAAAAAAATTCAAGAAAGAAAACAAAAGGAAAAAAAAAGAAGAAAAAACCAAAACCAAAAAAAAAAAAAAAAGAAAGAAAAAAAGGAAGGAAGAAAAGAAATAGATGGCTCAGCAGATAAAGTGATAAAGTCTCAGCACTGAGACCACCAGGTCTGGATCCTCATCATTCATGGAAAGCCAGGCTGTGGCCTCAGTCTGTAACCCCAGCAACAGAGAAGCTAAAACAGGGCAGATCCCTAGAGCTCAATTGGCCAGCCAAACTAAACAGATGAGCTCCAGATTTGGTGGGAGACATTGTATCAAAAATGTGGACAGCGATCAAAGAAATCATCATCGACATCCACCTCTAGCTTGCTCTCTCACACACAGGCGAACCTTACAAAATGATACTAGGTAAATTTCCCATTAAAAAACAAAACAACAACACCTTTCAAGGCATGGCTCAGTGGGGAGAGTAAGTATTTTACATTTGTGAGAGGCTCTGTGCAATTTCTCTGCACTTGTACAAATACCTCTTGAGGTGGCACTTGGCCAATGTGTTCAAAGTGCTATCATTTGCACTCTGGAGCACACACACCAAGCAAAACCTGTACATCAACAAATAAGGCTATGTCTTGTTCAACTGTAGTTCAAAACGGAGGTAAATGAAGACATTTTCACATGACAAAAGCAAGTCAATTTCATATTATTAAACTTGCCCTCCAAGAAGTATGTGTTTTCCAGATGAAATGAATTCAGAGCCATGCAAAGAAAAACAGTCCTCATCTGTGCTAGAGGTACACACACACCTATCTATTATCTTAATACTTGGAGCCAGCCTGAGGCCGGCCTCAGGTAAAGAAAGATGCTTGCTCACAAGCCTGTCTGGACTGGGTTCAATGGCCTGCACCCAAGAGCTGTTAGAGAGAATTAGTTCCCACAAGCTATACATGTACATACAACACACACACACACACACACACACACACACACACAATTTCAGAGTTTTCAGTTACTCCCCAAAATCAACTAAATAGAAGATCTAAATAATTAAAAAAAAAAAAACCCAAAAAAAAAAACCTCAGTCATGGATAAGTAAAACAGATACGAGCTAAATCAGATCAAGTAGTGGCTCTTGCAAAGTTTAGTTTAGCCTCTGAAAGATATCCAGTAACAGTACAAAGCAAGGGGATATAATTTAACCAATTGTCTTAGTTAAAACAGGTACCAGTCAAAAGTTATTCATATAACAAATGCTGCCAGGTATCGACAATCTGTGATCAGCAATTGTACGCTAGGTCACCCTAGGTTACATGGCAAAACCTTGTACCAAGAAATTAAAACCAAAAAGGAATAAATAAGCAATAGCATTCAATAACTATATAGTTATGTGCCTATTATGATCATCAAACACAGCAAGTGAAAACTGACAGACTGAAAGCACAGTTGCAACCTCAATATCCCACCCAATAACAGGATGACAACACAGAGAGTAAGCCAAGGTCTGAGGTACATTGAACAGCCCAGGTAAGGCTGAGGGTCCAATCTCCAGCATGTCCAAATTTTAAAAATCAAGAAAACAGAGAGATTGAACAGTACAGTAAGCCAACTAGAAATCTCTTAAAATAGCACCAAAAAAACCAGACCTTTGTAAGAAAGATTTTAGAATCAGTCAGAAGCTATCATAGAAAAAGTTCTTCTGAGGCTATTCAGTAGTAGGTAATTTTAGTTTACCTACTTTAATGGGGTTTTTAAAATGTGATTTTAAATAATTTTATTAATAAACTTGGAGAAAGTTAAGATCAAACATTTTTTAAAATGTCTCTGGGGTAAGAGAAATGGCTCAAAAACCAGCTAAGACTCTGTTTATGTGTGTTTTGAAGCAGTGGTATAACACAGTCCAAGCTTAGCTCAAATACATCATTCTTGGTGGCCATGTTAGTTATTACTCCCAGCGTAACAATCTGTATTATGTAAAGCTATGTGTATCCTTTAGCAGTTCCAGCATATTTGTTTATATGGGTTATTACAGTGATCTATTAGGTTCTTAGTCCCACAATTTGGTCTCATTTTCTTCTTTGTATCTTCCCAAGTTTTCTACCACAATATTTTACAAGGTAAGTATTAAGTACTTCTTAAGTCAATGACAAAATACTTAAGAAGCATTGGTGAGGGAAAGAGAGACAGAGCAGGGTGACAGCCATCCTCTTCTACCCCTTGAAAATCTGACACTTTGCTTTAGAAAGTCTTGAGAGGAGGGAGGCAGAGCAGCACAGACACACAAGAACCATTAAATCTTAGAGTGTAAGGACATTTATATCACAGCCCAAGATCATAAAAAACAAAACACCAGAGGCCAGGCCAGTATCCTCTTGGCAGATCAGCAAAGTAAAATAGCTCCCCAGATAGTGCTACTTTAGTAAAGTTTTCAGCCAGCAAGCCCCACCCAAGAACATAGCTTCCCAGAAGCTGTTTAGATCTTCATCCTCAGAACTGAGCAAATACAGAGTAACAGATATCCAGAGAAAACTTCCAGCATGAAACTCAAAGACCAAAACAAGCAGTGAGGTGGAAAACAAAACTCTCTGGAGGAAGCACACCACCAAGGAGAAAGTAACTTAAAAATTAAAAACCAGTACTCATCGCAACCCTAGAGATATGGGAAGGCACTGTCCTTGAACCGGGACGTAAGTTCAAGTCAACCCACTCGAAAGCAAACAAACTCAACATCTGAATAAGAAGTTCCTAAGAAAGAAGACAGAAAAGAAATGGAGAAAGAAACCAACCAATTAATTTGAAAGTTTTTGGCAGAGGTTATTAAAATTAAAAGGACAAAAAATGATCCAGGAAAATGGATGAAATCAGATTCCTTGTTAAGTGTGCACATGGGAGAGAGAAGGGAGAACAGGTAAAAAATCAGAATGGCTTTAGACTATTCAACAGCCTAACATCAATAAAAACAATGGAGCAACTTGCCAATATCTGGATGGAAAATTACTTCAGGATTAGAATCATGTAATGACTACAATTGTCAGTACTCTAGCAAAAAAAAAAAAAAAAGTTTTCATATCTAAACACCTTTGTTACTGACAAATAGATGAAGAAAACCAAGAAAGCGAAGGACTACCTGTGCTCTTTTAACAGGGGAGAGAGCTTTCACTGTTAAAGGGAAACCTTAAATTATCTACTTTTTTTTTTTGTTTTTTTTTTTTTTTTTGAACAGGTTTTCTTGAACTGCGTCCTGACCTTTAGAGGGCTCGAATCAGAAATCCTGCCTCCTCAATGTGGATTAAGGTGCCACCCGCTTATTAAATTTAGCGATTAAATTTGAGTAGATTAATAATACATAGAAAACTCAGCAAATGGAAACCCAAACCAGAGGAAAATAGTCACACACACTGATTTAGTCAAGCTAGCAAAGGTCAGCATATAAAAAAGGCAGACAAGATGGCGGTGGGCAGATTTCAAATGTTCTGTAGCAGAAACTAACAGGTAACTCCTTTGAAAAAAAAAAATCAACATATAAATAATGCAACATTGCAATTTACATTGACATAGGAATAAAACACAAAATGAGCAGTTAGAAAAAAACACTGTCTCTGAGGAAAGGACATCTGGGATGGGATAGAAAGAAATTGGCTTTCCCAGTTAGCCCCATAGAACCGTCTTGATTTAGGACTCAAGGTGCTCGGGATTAACCAGAAGTCACTTTTGTCCTAACAGAATCAAGAAACATAAAATGTAAGTTGTAAATTTTAAATTATATCTTCAAATATGGGTAGCTCTCAAGAGGCCAATGACTACAAAGACAAAGGTGCCAAGGCCATACCTCCTCTCACACCCCAGAAGTTGGTGACAGAGTGGAATCCAATTTTGTGTGATGCCAGTTCAAAGAGGTCTGAAGCAGTGTGAAACCATGGCATGCTGGCTGGTCTAGTTCATAAGACAATGTTTTTTCTGCTAAGCTGTATCTTCTGGTTTTTTCAATGGATTTTGGCTGTTTAGTCCCCACCCTAAAATCCAGCTGTTTCTACTTAAATTCTCCCACCATTCTTGGTTCATTCTCTCACTTACTACTATCATCCAGGATCATATCAATAACAAACATGGAAAAACAAATTTCATTTACTGCTTGCTTCCCATATGGTACAGTCCTTCATGAACTCAATTAATATACCATGAAATAAAAACTGTCAGTGTGCCGGCTGCAGACTCCTTTTATGTCACGAAAACTACTGCTGAGATGCAGACTTGTCATCGAGTGACTGAGACACTAACCTGAAGAGCTAGAAATGATAGGAGTCTTAGTTGCAAGTATTGATCACTGTTAGTTGAAAAATGTGCAAAGAAGCCGGCGGGGTGGTGGTGGCGCACGCCTTTAATCCCAGCACTTGGGAGGCAGAGGCAGGCGGATTTCTGAGTTCGAGGCTAGCCTGGTCTACAGAGTGAGTTCCAGGACAGCCAGGGCTACACAGAGAAACACTGTCTCGAAAAAAAAAAAAACAAAAAAATGTGCAAAGAAAATCTGAACAACATCAGTAAATAGAACCAGTTTTCAAATAGAAGATTATTTCAGTGTAAAGTTCCTAGGTGAAAACAATGATTCCAGTTATCCCACTCTGTCGACCTACAACAGCTGTACAAAATGTAGTTTAAAGACAGGACTCGACTACTAAAACAGGCATCCTTTAGAATAGTACTCCTTAGCACAATGTTTTTGTCCTTGTAGATATATGCTTCTACTGGATTTAATTTTATTTGTTGAACACTGAATTCAGGGTCTTATGTGGGCTAAGCAGTGAGCTACGGCTATACCCCAATATTTCTGAAGATTATTTAATGAGAATGAGGACTTCCGTTTTAAAGGTACAATTTTCATCAATAATTATACTCAAATACATAAAAAGTTGTTTGTTTTACTATGTTTGGATGTTGATTCCTTTTTTTTTTCTTTGGTTTTTTTTTTTTTTTTTTTTTTTTTTTTTTGGTTTTTCGAGACAGGGTTTCTCTGTGTAGTCCGGCTATCCTGGAACTCACTCTGTAGACCAGGCTGGCCTGAACTCAGAAATCCGCCTGCCTCTGCCTCCCAAGTGCTGGGATTAAAGGCGTGCGCCACCACCCGCCCAGCTCCTTTGGTTTTTCAAGACAGGGTTTCTCTGTGTATCTCTGGCTGTCCTGGAACTCACTCTGTAGACCAGGCTGGCCTCGAACTCAGAAATCCACCTGCCTCTGCCTCCCAAGTGCTGGGATTAAAGGCGTGCGCCACCACCGCCCCCGGGATGTTAGATTCTTAATAGTTGGAAGAGACTGTGTAGATCATGTCCAATTCAACACAGCAGTTTGATCTATAATATTCCTACTCTACATCGTCATCGTCTCATCATAAAAGCTCAATTATCTTCCCGAATCAGAAATGATTACTGTCTTAAATTTTTCGACTAGTCAGGCTTTAAATGCAACCTCTGATGTTGATTGGGCTGTATTATAACTTCTTGGTTAACTTTTTTTTTTTTTTTTTGGTGTGGTGGTGGGGAATTGGAGGCAGAACTTCAAGCAATGTTAATTTTCCTCCTCAAGAAAATAGGACATTCCTACACAACAATAAACATTTGAGAAGGTTCATCCTCTCCTCCCCAAACAGACTAATAACCTGGACAAGTAAGAGGGGACACCATGTGTAACTCTCTGCAAGACAATTACTGAGAATATAGTCTCCAAAATGAAATCTGAGAGACGTCTAGAGAGCAATTCCTGAGATCGGAGCCGAGGGGCAGGCCAGATGTTTTCACAGCACCGAAACTGGCAGGGCGCAAGCAGCAATAAATACTAAATAAAGTCTAAAAGAAACCTGAGGGATTCTCTGCCAAAGCTGAAGCCCCAAAAGGTGTTTTAAGATGCTCGTCCAAGGTCAAGCCGCCCGTTAGTGGTCAAGTTAGATAGGCAGCCAAATCCTTCAATCCCACACTCAATCTCCCGAAATCTTATCCGGTTTCGCAGACAGCGCCCGGAGTGCCAAAGCTCCGGAATGGCAGGGAGGCGGGAGCAGTGCGGACACCGGGAAGGGGAGAGATACACGCAGGGAAGGAGGGCCACTCCTCCCACGTGTCTGGAAGCCTGCGGTTCACCCGAGGGCGGCAGGACTTGCAGCGCTCACCTATCTGAGCCCAGAGGCGGGTGGTACGATCCCGGGACACAGACACAAAGGCTCCGGCGGGTAGAGGCAGCACACCAGGCCCCTCACGTCCAGTTCGTGGCCTGGGAGCGAGCAGCTCAGCCGGTATCTGGCGGCACCGCTCGCCATGGCCAGCGTGGATCCGGAGCCGGCTCCGGAGCACAGCGCGAGACTCGTCCACAGGACCGAGCCGGCGTGCGCCAGGCTGCGGCCCGAGACCCGCCTGCAGGAGAGGGGCGCCGAAGACCGGAAGAGCCAGTCAGCCGGTGCGGAAGGACCGCGGGGGAAGGGGCGCGCCGAGCGGACTGAGTGACACAGCAACCCTAACTTACACACCGGAATTCATCATCCGCCGCAGCCCGCGGTGACGCAAAGTGTGTGCGTCGGGCTGCTGAGGCATCACGGACCGAGGCTTCTCTCCCCTTCGCGCCCGTCGCGCGAAGAAGGACGGAGAGGTCAGGAAATTCTGTGTAGGCGCCGGAGGTCCGGGTCATCTTAGAACCCGGTCCATTTCAGAGAACAACCGAAGATCTGTAGTAGTTTAAGGGAGTAAATAGGAACTACAAATCCCACAATGCCGTGCGTCCCGGGTGGCTCACCGGCGCGCTGAATCCGGATGTTTTAAATCTAGGTTCTTGGCTTGACTACTCAAGAGTAGTAGAGCAAAATTGCATGTTTTCCTTACGTCACTATTTTGTTTACCCATTGTCTGCATGGCTATGGAGAGTCTTCCAAGATTTTCTTTAACTAATTGCTTTTTCATTTAAGATGACTGAATCTGAAGCCAAAGTGGGAACTTTTAATCAACTTGCCTTCAACTCACGCTACCTGTATGTTCTTACCTATGGTATCAGGTTTTGCTATAAATACTATGGTCCAAGTCCATTCTTCCCTAATGTAACAACTGTTTGCCCGAAGTTTGCCTCAGAAAGTCTAAGGTGAGGCAGAAAATGCCTTTAATTATTTAAAAAGGTCTTACTGTATCTCGGGCTAGCCCCAAACTCGTAGTCTCTTGCTCCAATCTCCGAGCGGTGAAATTACTGGTGAGAATACGTATTTTAGCCAAACCCCGATGGTGTTGATAGATGTCTCACTACATTGCATTGAGAATATTAGTCTACATTGTAGTAAAGTTAGCCTTACGTACTGTAGCATGGCATCCATCACACAACAAACCTTTATTAAGTTGCCAAATCCAATTTGTGTGTTTTTCTTCACTCTTCTTAAAACCCTCATTCTAGGCTTGAAATCACTATTTGTGTGTGTGTCTGTGTGTGTGTTTCTCTTGACTTTAGCTCTGAAATGTATTGTTCTCTTTGGTAACCCCAATAGCTTTCGTTCTTAAGACTACACTGTTATATAGGCCTTTCCCATTTCCCTAATTATTTTACTAAGGCCATTTTCCTTAGGTGTGTGTCTGCTTCAGCCATGTTGAATTTGTCATCTTTCTCTGAACACACTATCTTTGAAGATGATGTTTCTAGGTTCCTAAAACAAACAAACAACTATATGCTATAGGAGGCTGATGCAGGAGGATCACGAGATTGAAGCATAGCATATGTTAGCATTCTGTCTAAACTCCACCTCCACAGTTACCTGGCAACAGCCAGGTATGCTAACAGCATATATAGTGAATTCTAGGTCATTCTGGCTACAGGAAGAATTCCCATCTTAAGAAAACACCACCACACACACACACACACACACACACAACAACAACAACAAAACAAATGTCTCACACACATACAGATCACACACCCACTTACATACATTACACACATCGCATATGTCTCCTACACACACTCACCACAGACATATATACATACCTCTCAACACACACACTCATTTAAACTGGAATCTTTTCTCCGTCTGTCACAATTCAATACCATATATCTTCTGGACCCTCCTAGTTCCTCTTTGGATCAATAACAGTTTTATCTATTGCCACTTTAGTGTTCCTGGTGTGTAACATACTTGTAGACAATCATTTCTGCAAGATAAATTTCTTAGAATTTCATCTTTTTAATCTTGAGTTGCTGGTACTTTTTCCTTAGTTTTCACATTATCTCTCGTGTAATTGTCATGATGTGTATTGTGATTTCTGTGTGTGTGTGTGTGTGTGTGTTGTGCATTGTGTGTGTGCATACAGAAGGACACACAATAAGAGTCAAAGGACAACTTAAAAGGTGTTCTCTTTTCTACTCTGGTTCCTGAGGATCTAACTCAGTCCTCAGCCTGTGAGGTGGCAAGCAGCTTTACCCACTTAGACATCTCAGCAACCCTGGTTTTGTTTTATTCAACAGTCTCCACACTAGCCTTGGGTATGAGAGCAATTCACAGCCATCTTTGTCTCAGCCTCTTGAGTTTGTGATTACAGGAAAAGCCACCATGGGAGACCCCTGCGTCGATGAACTCTGATTTTTGATCATCAATCTTAGCTATCAGAATTACTGCTTTCTGTATACTAAGTTCTTCAATGAAGACGTTCCAATTATAGTGTATCAATAAACAAATAAAATTTGTGTAGTTTCTCATTTCATCCTCACAGTTATTACCACAAGTAATGAATATAACTCTGTCTCACGATAAAGAATTTGCCTTGGTTGGGGGGGGGGGGGCGGGAAGCGTCATTAGACAAAAATAGCCCTAACTCTAAAAGCTCCAATGCAACAGTAACCAGAAACCTAATCAAAATCAGAAATGGAGGCCAGAGAGATGGCTCAGTGGTTAAGAGCCCCTGGCTTCCTCACTTACATCATCTCACAAACCATCTATAACTCCATGGTCTAGAGAACCAATACTCTTTTCTGCCCTCTCCAGGCACCACCTGCATGTGGTACATAAAAATATGTGTAGGCACTCCTACACAGCAAAGTGAATCTTTGCTTTCAAATTTATCTTTGTGTTTTTATATGAATGTTTGTCTGCACATATGTGCACCACTTCATGATTGGTATCTGTGAAGGCCAGAAGAGGATATCAGCTATCCTGGAACTGAGTTACAGGTAGTTGTGAGACACCTTGTAGAACCGGAAAATAAATCTAAGTCATCTGGAAAAGCACCAGAGCAAGAGCTAAGCCATCTCTCCAGCTTCCAATAAATAGAACTTTCAAGAACATAAAAAGTGGCCGCATGTGGGCTCAGGGCAGCTCTACTAGTTAATGTTCCAGCAGCATGGGAGTGTGCCGTAGTTTGCTTCATTATTTAGCTAACAACTGAACTATTTTAAAGTCATATACCAAGAACATAACAGTTGACTGAACTTACATCCTGTTAACACTAAGATGAATTCTTGGGGATTTTTTTTTCTCATTGTAATGTCCTATGTTAAGGTTTAAAAACTAGTGATTTCTTCTAACTTTCATAAACTCTTTCTCTTATGCCTGAAAGGCTCATTGAGAACTCTCCACAATATCAATAGTTCTTTCTTAAAAAAATATATGAAATAGTTGCATATCTATATTGACCATTTTAAGTTTACATAAGCTGGGCTAAGGCTATATCTCAGTAGTAGAGTGTTTTTCACAGTATTTATTAGACCTTGAGTTTGATCTTCAGATATGGCAGTAAAGGGAGCAAGGGAATGAGGTAGGGTGAGCCAGGGTAAGGTTCAGGCAATGAGGCAGGGTGGGCCAGGGTTGGTATAGTGTCACACATACACAACCTTCATTCCAGCACTTGGGGCAGAGGCAGGTGAATGTCTGAGTTTGAGACCAGTCTTGTCTACATAGTGAGACCTGTCTCAAAAAAATAGAAGAGCCTGGTTTGATGTCATACATTTTAAATCCCAGTACTTGAGAGGAAGAGACAGATGAATCTCTGAGTTTAAGGCTAAACTGGTCTACAGAGCAAGTTCCAGGACAGCCAGAGCTACACAGAAAAAAAAACTTGTTTCACAAAAAACCAAAATAAATAAATAAAAATAGACAGATAAAGTTACATATTATAGTTTTTGTTCTCAGTATGAGCTTTTAGTACAACTTGTTTTAAAAAAAAAAAAAAGCGTAAATTCAGCTGGACTCAGGAGGCAGAGAGAGGCAAATTTCTGAGCTTGAGGCTGGGGAGTACCAGGATAGCCAGGACTACATAGAGAGACCCTTGTCTCAAAAACTCAAATTGATTATTGAAAAACTAATGTAAAAAGATATGAAAATAAAGTTGGGGTCAGTATGGCCCAAAGCTGGTAACTTAAGACAAATTTTGCCAAACTAAATAAAAGGAATTTTAGCAATTAGTAATGGCAATTTGGTGTATCATTGGCGTGTACATGGGTATGAAATTATGATAATAGAATGTAAGTAGGAACTCTAGCCTCTGCTTTGTTTGCTAGCATAAAACTGTCAAAAAACAAATATGAGAAAAGGTATATGGATTGCATACACAGAAGCAATCAATAGTATAAATGCTCATAAACCCCGAATGATTCATGAGTGGCCAATGTTTTGACATTGCTATATGGCATGCCATCTTCAAATCTATTGGGACACATTAGAAGCTATCCTGTGGCCCACAGGCACATGTTGATCATGCATGATAGATGCTGATATACCTCACATCTATAGGTGTGTTGAGTTTTTGTTTATCTTTCTAGAAGTTGAACCAGGGTTCACATGAGCATGGTAAACACCTACTAAGCTATATTCCCAACCCTCTTCATGTCTAAAGGGAAAAGGAATTTGGAGTTAGAGAAAATATTAAGTGGCTCTAAGCAGATTTGTAAAAAGTAAGTTTGAAAAGCATACAATGCTGGGACAAAGTCTGGCTGACCCAAAGGACAAACCACAGTCTGAGTGAAATCTCAAAGGGATAGTTGTTTGAGACAAAAATATGTCCAGCTATGCTGACAGGCTTTTTTTTTTTTTTTCCCTGTAATATGAGTTTTAGTTTTCTCTGGTTAATGAGATTTTTCAGTAAAAGACTCAGGCTTTCTGTTCCTCTTGGTTGCTCTGGTCAGGTTGAAAGGTAACTTCGCTGAAAGTTTCTTCCTGCACTGGGAGTGGGGAAAAGTGCAGGAAGTTCAGAAGGACCTCAATTTTAAGGTGGCTTTAATTTTATCAATGTACTATACTTCAAATCAAATTGCAGAATATTTTAAAAGAACATTTTTAGGAATAGTGTTCTTAGGTCTCAAAGAATTTTAACATTCTTTGGCCAAAGTGCAAATGCTTGGATTAAGATACCAAAATATAGGTGATCCTCGACTTATAAAGGAGCCGCTTTCTCACAAGTTGCAAATGTCATAAGCAAACATGTATTTAAGAAGCCAGAGAGATAGCTCAGCAAGTAGAGATGCTTGACATCTGAACCTACATTTGATCCTCAAACCTCGGTAAAGGGTAGAAAAGAACTGACTCCACAAAGTCATCCTCTGATACACACACACAACACACACACAACACACACACACACTAGTACTAAAACTTTCAAAAATGCATTTAACGGCTGAAGAAGTGCTTAGTGGTTAAGAGCACCGACTGCTCTTCCAGAGGTCCGAGTTCAATTCCCAGCAACCACATGGTGGCTCACAACCATCTGTAATGGGGTCTGATGCCCTCTTCTGGTGTGTCGAAGATAACTACAGTGTACTCATATACATAAAATAAATAAACTTAAAAAAAATTAAAAAAAATGCATTTAACATTAAATCAAGCTATCAAGTATCATTGTTAGCCTAGTCTACCTTAGATATACTTAGAATATTTATATTAGCCCGCTGCTGGGCAAAAGCTCTTGGCACAAATTGTATTTGATAAGGAAAAGTTGAATAGCTCCTATTGATTAATTAATTAATAATTAATCACAATTAATTAATTAATCACACTCAGAACAATTAAGCATTTGTGATCCACCGTGGCTGGCTGGGATCTGCAGTTTGCTGCATTTCAGTATTGCAACAGAATATCATATCATATCAATATCATATCATATCATATCATATCCCACCAGTCCATGAAAAAAAAAAACAAAATACCACATTAAACTGTGACTTTTACCTAATACACATCACCTTACACTATCATATACTCAAAACCACCAAGGTTGAACTATTAATAGTTAGGAACCATGTGTATATACATGAAATAAAATGTTAAAAGTTCACATGAAGGTAACATGGTAGGAATCTTGTACTCACAGTTCTTTAAAACTTGAGGCTAAGAATACTTCCCCCAAAAGAGTAATTGTTAAAAGTCCAAGTCCCTTGGAACAGAAAGGGGAAAGATAAAATGAACTTCATCTCTTTAAAAAATGCTTTGTTATATGTGTATGCACATCCACCATCTACATGTGCCGTGGTGCTCATGTGGAGGTCAAAGGACAAGTAATAGGAGTTGTCTACTATTACATGGGGACCAGAGATCCAATTCAGGACGTCAGGCTTGGTAGCAGGTACCTTTTCCAGCAGAGCAGTCTCTCTGGCCCCAACTTTGGCTTTAAAAATGGTTAGTAATGAACTAAACAAGGACAACTACAACAGCCCTGCTAATGTAGACAGGGGAAGCCCTCAAGACTTTAACTGAGAGCTATAGGCAACTAAGGAATGCAGGTAGTGGGAGAAAAGGTCTTCTCTAGGGAAGGGCACACCAGTTGGTTAGCTGATATCAAGTGGTCATCCCTGAAATATATATATACAAGTAATATCATATAGATTGAGTAGGTTGTGTTTATGTATTTAGGAACACACACACAGAGGCACACACATCACACCAGCAATTAATGATAAAGGAGCCTGAATTTGAAGAAACAAGGAAAAGTATTTGGAAGGGTTATCATTACAGTTGTCCACATATTTTTATGTTTAATTGCAAGAACATCAAAAGAAAGTTTTATTTTTCCCTTTTTTGTGGAAATTGACAAATTCACAATGTCATAATCAAAGATTCTACAACAAATATTTTAACTAGGAATCTGTTTCCCTAAAAAAATTAGCAGCTTATCAGAAATATAGGTTGGCACACTTGTATTGTTCTGTGTTGTCAGAATTTATTGAATATCAATAAAAACTTGTTAGTGTTTGTTGCCAAGTACCACTAATTTCATTCATAGTCATGACCATTGTAATCACACTTTCTTTTATTTCAATCCTGTGTAGTAGGATTTTCTTAGTACCCCTGTACCACTTTTATATGATCCTAATGAAGGGTTATATCCCCCTTAGTATAATGTATTCATTAAGCTCATGGGTCTGGATTTCTGATGTGGTTTTGATATGGCCATGTATATCTGTGTGCTCTGTTTAAGAAACTCATGTTCTACTTGATTACATGATCTGCCTGTGCCTTGTACTTTGTATTAGACAGATGGTAATTGTTCACTTGCACAGATAAGACAGGGAGTCATTCTGCCTCAGCATTTACTCTCAAAATGAAGCAAATTGCTATCCTATAAAATGGAGTCACTCAGCACATGGCCCAGCCTGAAAAGTACTGTTTTATATGATGTAGAGTTACTGACACAGGATGCATCATGAAATCTGTACAGCTCATTGTCTTGTGCTTACCAGCAATGTAAAATAAGAAAGAGCTTTTAAAGCAAATACAGTTCAACATTCTTTTACATGATGTTGCATAAGATAATAGCCGTTTTCAAGCTTGGTGCTGAAAGAGAACAAAGAGACTTCCTGAAGCTGACAGCATGTTTTTCTTCCTAAACATTGAGAAACTCATGTAGTTTCATATACTTTGAAAACACTGTCCAGCTAGTTGTTTAATTCATTTCATAAATGTGAAAATTAATTACAGTCTTTATTTATTTTCTTTGACACAAAAATATAATAATAATACATTGTTTGCACTGAAATCCAAAACCTCAAAGGATAGTGTGCAGCTCTTCAAGCCTTCACCACCCAGTTTTCTTCTCTAGAGGCAAGAATTACTACTGCTTTTTCTGTATGCTTCCCAAAGATCATTTATTTATATGCAAGAACATGCTGCTGTGAACACTTCTTCACCTTTCTTTAACCATATATCGTGAATATAGTTCCATGTTGTTGGGGAAGAAAAGAACTTTTCATCTACTCAATCATGTTTGGTATCTAGGGATCATACAAATTAACAGAACAAAACCAAAATTGGGCATAGGAATCCCAGCACTTGCAGGTTGAAGGTTGGAAGCTATATAGCAAGTTCAAGACTGGCTTGGGCTACAAGAGGCTCTGTTCCAAAAATGAAATAACTAACAAAGTACAGATTTAAAAATGTGGAGAAAAAGTCATTCTAATGCAGATTGAGCTAATAAAAGAAACAATTATTTCATCAAATGGTTAAAAGCATGTAGGCCCAACTTAGTACAGAAAAATGGGTATGTAATGCTAAAGAAAATAGTGTCAACGAGTTACACTCATTGATGCCTTAGGAAATACAAGTAAATACAAGGGAATCCAGAAAGCAAATTAGGAAGTGTGCTGATGTTCCCTGATTTATAGAGGTGCCTTTGTAGTTTCTGCAACATAACAATTCATGGACCCTTAATGGTCTCATTTTCTCTATCTTTTCACTGTTTTGTTTTGGTTTTTTTTTTTTTTCAGATAGGAAAGCTCTTGATGCTCCTTCCGCTTTCCCGGTAAATCTCACACGTCTTCATCCTAATTTAATCTTTTTTTTTTTTTTTTTTTTTTTTTTTTTTTTTTTGGTTTTTCGAGACAGGGTTTCTCTGTGTAGCCCGGCTGTCCTGGAACTCACTGTGTAGACCAGGCTGGCCTCGAACTCAGAAATCCGCCTGCCTCTGCCTCCCAAGTGCTGGGACCTAAAGGCGTGGCCACCACAGCCCGCTCTAAATTTAATCTTTGTAAACTGTAGGCTTCTAGTGTATCCTCACAACATCAATACCAAAGGTATAGTTAAAGCTCAAGGTCACTCTTTTTAATGGTAAAATAGTCTATACTACGTGAGGACTGCCTTGTTGGAGACACCGTGGATCACTAGGTAAACCATAAAAGTTAATTACATAGTGTTAGCTCTTCAAAAAAGGAAATACCTGTTTTCCACTTAGAAGGTTGCTGAGTCTGGCATGGCCTGGGAGGGACAGAAATGACTTGATTCCTGCCCTGGGGTCAGGGCCAGTGGGTATGGGCCTCCATGAGTGTCGAAGGCTGCCATGGGCAAAAAGTTTGTTTGTTCTTTATTTTATATTCTTTCTTCAAGGGATGTTCTTTCTGTTAACATTGATGACTGCATGATAATCAGAGTCTGGAGGCTTGGCTTGGCTAATGTTTTAGAAAAATGGTAAATGCTGGGACCTTCAGGATAGCCCTTAAGGCTGTGGAAAAGAACTCTAAAAACATGAGTTTGAAAACATATAATTTCTCAACTACGCAAAAATATAAGGATGCAATATGAATTGTGAGGAGCTTTATAATCTAAAGGAACAGAGGTAGCTACACTACGAGCAGGCAGATTCCTGAGTTCAAGGTCAGCCTGAGACACAAAGAGATTGTCCTTGTGCCTAGCACGATAGAAATGGTAATTTTAGGAGGGGTTCCCACCCAGCTATCTTATTAAACAGATCTTTCAATTCTTTTGCAGTGTTGAAAGAAAACACTTGTCGGCGTCTCGGATGCCTATTCTTAGGATAATCAAAAGGAAACCTGAAGTAAATGACTAGATTGATATGTAAAATAAAAGGCTGGACTGTAATCTGAACGAGATAGTTATCCAAAGAAGGTTTCTCTGTATAGCCCTGGTTGTCCTGGAACTCACTCTGTAGACCAGGCTTGGCCTCGAACTCAGAAATCCACCTGCCTCTGCCTCCCAAGTCTGGGATTAAAGGCATGCACCTCCACTGCCCAGCCCAAAGAACGTTTTTTTGTTTTTGTTTTTGTTTTGTTTTTTTTTTTAGAATAGCAAGAGAGAACTGTTTGGGAATGTCTCAAACAGAACACACACACACACACACACACACACACACACACACACACACCAAAGAGAGCTGCCTAGAGATCTCAAGAAAAAGCAGATCAGAGAAAGAAAGAAGGCAGAATGGAGAGAAAGCAGGCTGGAAAGCTGTCTCCAGCAGAACACAGGCCACCAGCTTTGACCATGATTTGACTTCAACTCATTTGTTTCTCTGATCCCTGACAACCCTTCTCTCAGGAACCTGGTCCTTAGCAAAGGCTGGGAGTGGACATGTAGTGACCTGGTGGCCCTGCTACCTATAGAGCCTGATGAATCTTAGTTTGTCAAACTCCCCTAGATAACCTAGAACAGCTGACCCAAACTCCTGGGAATGCCAGTACCTTATAAGACGCTCTGTCGCTGACTGGTCATGCGCCACCCCCCCCTAAAAATCCTCCTGAACCCTCTGCGGCCGTTTTACTGCCAGAACGAGTTCCTCTACTAGATTTTAATCTTTAGCTCTAGTTAACAGAACTCATTCCATTGGTGAGATGTTACAAATATTCATACCTACAGACCTCTGTGCTGACTCGTCAGAGACCACACAAGATCCTAGCTTAACCTAAGATCCCATCTGCATGGTCACATGATTGTGCAAAGGTTCATATGAGTCCTCATTAAACTTTATAGTACAACTGGAATTGGAATGATTGTTGCCTGGAAACTTTTATTCCAAATTGTTCAGTGTTTAAATATGTTTATAATAAACTGCCTGGCATCAGACTCTCTAGAAGTTTGATCCATCTTGACTAAGTCAAGTTGAACCAAGATTTCTTCCTTCTCAAGGATTGTGTCCTTGCCAGCAGTAGAGCTTGCAGGGACCCCTGCAGTGCCTTCATTCATTTTCCTATAACAAATGCTGCTCAAATGAATAACGCTGTAAGATTTGTTTTCTTTTTAATTAAGTGTGTACGTGCGCATGAGTGCAGTGCCAGTAGAATCCAGAAAAGGCAGTCAGATGCCCTGGAGTAGAGTACCAGGAAGTTTTGAGTCTTTGGATAAGGATGCTGGGAACCTAACTCAGGATTTACAATATCTTTAATTTCAATATTTTGATTTTATAAGTCTTTAACATTATGCAAAGAGAATAACTTTTTGCATAAACACAGTATACAAAATGGTAGAAATATGTTAAGGGCCCTTCTAGAAAATCTGCCTTAATTCAAGCCAAAATTCATTTGGAATTTTTTTCTGAAACACAAGTCACCAATTTAAACAAATTTTAAAAACCAATCATTCTAATGCAATAAAAATCTAATAATATACCAGTTTGATGCTCACATTGTTAGTATTCTGTCTAAACTCCACCTCCACAGTTACCTGGCAACAGCTGGGTATGTTCCTCCCCACAGTTACCTGGCAACAGCCAGGTAGGCCTGTCCACTATAAAAGGGCAACTGCCCCCCTCCTCTCTCTTGCTCTCTCACTCTCCTGCCTCTAGCTTCCCTCTGTCCCCTCACCCCTCCCCTTCCCTTCCCCCTCTCTCCACGTGGTCATGGCCGGCCTCTACTTCTCTGTCTCTCTCTCTCTGTCTCTCTCTCTTTCTCTCTCTCTCCTCTCTTTCTGCCTCTACTACCCTCCTGGCTCCCCTCCCCATGCCCTGAATAAACTCTATTCTATGCTATACCATCATGTGGCTGGTCCCTCAGGGGAAGAGTTGCCTGGTGTGGACCCACTGAGACATCCCCTTCCATCATTGGTTTCCATCCTTTCACACATACTAAGGAATAAGGATACGAAAATATTGAGCCCTTGTTTTTTTGCAGTTGAGACATGGTGTTTTTTCTTTTTTTTTTTTTTTTTTTTTGGTTTTTTCGAGACAGGGTTTCTCTGTGTAGCCCTGGCTGTCCTGGAACTCACTCTGTAGACCAGGCTGGCCTCGAACTCAGAAATCCGCCTGTCTCTGCCTCCCAAGTGCTGGGATTAAAGGCGTGCGCCACCACCGCCCGGCTTGGTGTTTTTTCTTTGACTTAATTTTTTGAAGAAACATACTATATGTACGACAACCCAGTTTACATATTACATAGCATTATATTGGAATGATCTAAAGCAGTTTTAAATATAAGAAAATGGAAAAAAAAATATCTCAGGTTCTTAAATCCTGCCCCTCAAAGCCAACCAAGCAAAAATCTTTAATAAAACTTAGTCACTGTAAAATATAATCAGTGACTAGTTTATGCCCAATGGAATAAACAGAAAGCCAACTTCAAAACAACTGCTTCAAGAAATAATATATGTTGGCTTTTTATAGCTTGTCTTTGCTACTTGCTGTGTTCTTTTTTCTTTCACCTTTCTCCACCCTTTTTTCTTCTACACTTTCAACCCCCTATCACTGGATAAGAGAGAAAAAGGGACAGAGAGCAAAGGAAAGAGATCCCTTAATAAAGTCAGGGTCAGAAAGGGGCGACATTATTGTTAAGCTACTTCCTGTTTATTAGGGGCAAGTTTGATCGTTGCTGTCAGGACATGTAATTTTTTTTCTTGTCGTTTGTGGGACTGTGTAAGGGTATCCTGGTTCTTGGCTGGGCATGGGCCTAGAACCCCGAGACTCCAAGGGAGAAACGGCAGGAGTTCGGCCACGTCCCCAGAACTCAGGGTCCTAACAAGCAGTCTAATCTCCATAGACCTACATTGTTCAGTCACGTAGGTCATTACAGCCCCTCCCAAAGTGCACAGGTAGAGGGTGTAACTACAGGCCTCAGGCCCTAGAGATTTACATACTAATGAAGGCCAGAGGGGGGAGCCAATTAAACCGCCCCCAGAACCTCCTCTTTTCTCCCTCCCTACTTAACCAGGTCTGCCCTGAGTTTGGGAGGGTACATCCAGATCCATCCACCATCTGCCATGACAATAAACCCTTCTGGAACCAAGGAGTTCCTCGTATCATTGGGGCCTGCTGGGCCCGCCTCCACGAAGCCTCCAGGCAGCCTCCACCTCGCAGGTCCCGGGCTGCTGCCTCCGGCAGCCAATTTTTTCCCACAGTTGTTGTTTCTTCTTTGCCCATGACTACTTAACAAACAAACAATGAGCAACCAACAACCCACCCTGTCTCTCCAGGTCCTAGCATTGATATACTCTCGGAAAAGTTGCCAGAATTCTTAATGTCACAAACTCGCAGAATCATCTACAGCTGGCAAAATCATGCCCCTGCTAGAATGAGGTAAATCAGAGTCTGCCGCTGTGGATGATCTGAAGCCGTCCATATCCCATACCTTGATTAAAACGAGAACATATTCTTATATTTTCTGTGTTTTAAAAAGAAGCCACAATTCCAGAATTCTCATTACAGGATTCTCTTGGAGTGTAAAAATGGTTCTTGCTACTTCAGTACCAGAAAATTTATGTTTTTGTAAGACTAGAGAAATTATATAGTAGGAACATTGCAAATCATAGCATACAATAGCCTGGAATCTGAGCCACAGCGTTTCAGTCAGCACGAGTGTGATATGACTATACTGGGACTGCAGAGTGCACACGTGTTTAAGAACCAAAGCTTTTAGTGAAATCATGAGACGCAACAAGGGTGAGTGTTGCCGGACAACTGCTTCATTACCATTTGTTTCTACTTTAATTTTTGTTCACTGAGTATCCAGAAAGTTTTTACTATTGTAAATTTTAGGGGAATCCCCACATTCAATTAAAGCCCACGAGGGTTCATGATCTACAGTTTAAGAAGATGAGGTCTTCAGACAGTAAAGATCTTGACACAGTGTACACCTAAATTACTCAGTTATTTGATGTAGCCTAAGTAAGTTCACATATATATATAAAATCTCAGACTGTGGCGGTTGCCCAGTGAGTGGTACAGTGTACAGTGCCTGGCATCCAGTACCACACAAAAGCAGTCAAACAAAGACAAAATGAAAATGACCAGAGGCAAATAAAGTAAATTCCCTTCCCTCTGAAAGCTGAGAGGCTATTAAATGAGATGCCCAGTTCTGTATTATTTTCATCACATAAAAGAAACAGGAACACTGCTGACTACCCAAAGGATTTGATAGCAAATTACTTAGTCTATTTAAAATTGGGTCATGAACACCTGTCCTGCCAATTTGAACTGTTACATCTGTCAGAATTCCTAACTGGAAGGCACAGAAACCGGGTAAACTAAAAGCAGAAAAGTTTATTAAGAAGCTGGGTATGGTGGTCCGAAACTTCAGTATTTCGGAGAGGCAGGAGGATCTATATAACCAGGCTGATCTACGTAACGAGTTCCCAGGATAGGCAGGGCTACATAGACAGATCTAAAATTAAAAAAACAAAACAAGGAGACAATCTCCCAAAAAGATTATTAAGGAATCAGGCAGAACAGGCTCAAAGTTTTTTTTTTGTTTTGTTTTTTCTTTGTTTGTTTTTTTTTATATAAAGATTTCAGCTTGCTGTTGATAAACCTTCAATCTTAAAACCTCGATATAGTTACTGGGGCTGACATTCCTGATTAAATAGACCCCTTATGTGTTCCGTATGGTTCACATTTATTTTCTTGGTGTGAGCATAGGCATTGGAGCCAGCAAGCAATGAACTCAGATTCCACTATTAAAGACGACTGGAGGAACCATTGCAGTCACTCTTGTTTCCTATAGAGGAATTGGCCTGGGTAGGCTAAGAAATCCAGCAAACGTATAGTTACAAAAACGAACAAAAAACTAAATTCCCACCATGAATAATTCCAATGAGATACTTATCACTCTGGGCTACTCTGTGATTTAGAAGCAAGCGCCCTTGTTTTAAGGGCATTCAAATCTCTTACAAGTTACTTAGGTTAAAAAAAAAAAAAAAAAAAAAAAAAGGAACTCAGGTGTTAAAGACTTCTTTCAAGAAAGTGTGAAGTGAGTTGGAACAGGGATAAGAGAAAAAGGAAGAAGGGAGGGAAGAGACTGTCCTCAAATCTCGCGAGACCCTCCCCTCCCACCTTTAAGTACCGGATCCGAGACGTAGCTCTGGCCAATCACGAGGGGTGTTTTCCACGCGGTGACCGTTGCTAGGATACCCGACGTCGCGCGGGACTCTGAGGCCTGGCGCCCAGGCTGTGCACTGGTGAGCGGTGAGATGCGGGGCTGACGCTCGGGTAGGCTCCTCAGAAAGAAGTCGTGTCTCGGGGGCCTAGCGGCGCCCCCTTCGCACCAGGCAAGGTGAGAAATCTCAGCTTCCGCGCCTTCTCTCTGCGTGGGCTATGGTTCTGTGGCGACCCTGACTCTCTCCAAACGGAACAAACGCGAATTCGTGGGCTCTTGGCTGCTCTATAACTTAGGGTTGGAGGCTCGGCCTGGGAAGTTACATACTATGCCTGGACCAAAAGGATGCTCCAACCCGGGGAAGGATACAGACGCCTCAGAAAAGTCACTGCTCTGAAGGCGGGGGCCGTCAGCTGGCTACAGGGAGGGACATAGCAACTTTTCGCTTAATACAAGTCAGGATGGTTGGTTTAGGGAGGATAATGGTAGTAATAACAAGGAAAACAAAACAACGTGATGTTTTCCATGTAAGAACTAAACTTCACAACTCTGCAAAATGAGGACTCCTGGCCACACTTTTGTTTTAGAGACGAGAAAATACTTCCCAAAGGCATTGTGTGCCAAGTTTATGTAGTGGTTATTGTCAGAGGTAGATTTTGTATCCTTCCTTAATCCTTGTGGAATCAGAGATTGTGTGAGTACTGACCTTCCTCCGCGGTGCTGTGAATATGGGTCGAAGAACCCAGAGGTAGGGGTTTATTTGTTACGAGGACCCACCTCCCGTGTCTCTTAACACAAGCGGTCTAACATAAGTTAGGCATTTTTCACTACAGTAATGCAGTGGTAATTTTTTTTTTTTAATCTTGTACATTTTCTAAGTCAACAGGAAAGCTAGAGAAACAGTGATTAATTGTGCTAGGATTACTGGATTTTTTTTTACTACTTTTGAATTTTGACTATAGGACCTTTCTTTGCAGAAACACTGTTGATGTCTCTGTATAGTTCAAAACCGTAGGGGTACGGCACTACTTGGAATAGAAAAATTCTAAGGTTGACATTCCCCCTTGCTCCCCACATGAAGGGATAATGATGTAGGTGTCCAAATGGAAAATTTCACTCAACAAGTGAACATTCAGAATTGGTGCCTGGTTTTTTTTTTTTTTTTTTTTTTTGGTTTCGACACAGGTTTCTCTGTATAAGCCTGGCTGTCCTGGAACTCACTCGTAGACCAGGCTGGCCTCGAACTCAGAAATCCGCCTGTCTCTGCCTCCCAAGTGCTGGATTAAAGGCGTGCGCCACCACCCGCTTGGTGCCTGGTTTAAATGATAGAATTGTAGACATTTTATTATGAACTCTTACTACAATTGGAACTAAAATGTGTAAGACTGTAGAAGTTGATGCAAAGAAAAGCCAAGGTGCTGAGCCTGAGGTGTAAAACAATTCAATGGATGTTTGTTTGCAGTCATAGTAACTGTTTCCTCCTTCTCTCTTCCTTCCTTCCATCACAGACATGTACCACCATACTGATTTATTTTTAAAATTAATATTGTAAGTCAAGTTAGACATATATATCTTCCAAAGATTTATCTTTTTTGAAGACAACTTAATTTTTTTCTTACTGGAGCTGGAGGATGGTTGAGATAATAGTATTTCTCTCCCACTGAACTACCTTCTGAGCCCAAATATAGTAAATTTTTGTAATTGGGAATGCCTTTGTATGGGAGGATATTAAGAGATACACAAACATAGTTTCTGCTTGCCATTGAATCAGATGCTGAAGATTAAAGATATGAGCTAATTCTTTGTCTCGAGGGAAAAGAATACATAAGCAGATGATATTACATCCCTGTAATATTGACAGAGGGCATTAAATGCAGTGGTAGAAATCTGGAGGTAGTGGAAATAGGCTACTGGGTAAAACTTGATTACATAAGGAAGACTTTCTGCACAGGTTAGAGGTGTTTGCAGGACAAATTAGTGTCTGTGATTAGGAAAAAATTAAACATGACAAGAGATTGAAAAAAAGTATAATTTAAAGATAGCTGCAGCAGTAGGGATAATACCTCAAGGGAGTTGTGAAACATAATGGGTCAAAGAAGGCAAAACAGAAGAGAGTTTACTCTTGAAGAGAGGGATGGCTATTGATCTTGGAGCAGGATGTACTAGTTTGGTTTATGTGCTCTAAAGGTGATGGAGTTTATGTCCTAATTTTCTCAGATTTCTAGGAAATCAAGTTATTTGATGAGAGTGATAGGAACACATGGGAACATGGTTAAGGATTGTATACACCAAGAAGAATTAAGAGTGCCTTGCCTTTGCAGAGATGGAATATTAAGGAAGGAATATTATAATAAATGTAGCTCATTCTTAAGTGTACATGTGGGGTCAGAGGACAAGTTTGTAGTCAGTTTTCCTCTTCCACCTTTACAAGGGCCCCAGGGATTGAACTCATATCACCAAGCTTGCATAACAAGTGCTTCTACCCAAATGAGCCATTCACTGGCCCCAATCCATAGTTCTCAATGGCCTATTCAAATAAAATTTGAGTAAAATTAAAGCTAATTTTGACTTGAGGAGTATCTGAGAATGGCAGTGTACAAGAAGAAAAATTATCTCGAATTGGCTGTTTGGAAGAAGGATGTAATGAACTACTAGTATTTGGTTTATGAGACCTCAAAGGAAAATTGAATTGGTTTTTTTTGTTTGTTTGTTTATTTCCAAACAGTGGTTAAAGTGAACAATGGCCAGTAATCACAAATCGTCAGCCCCTCGACCTATTTCTCGGGTGGAATAGGACTAACAGGAAGGCCTCCTTCTGGAATAAGACCCCCATCTGGCAGTGTTCGCGTGGCAACTGCAGTAAGTTGGGAATCTGAGTAACAGATTTTACTTTATTGTTCCTTTATTATTTAAACAGTATTATTATATGAAAATGTTTTGGAAGGATGTAAAAATACAATGTGGAAGAATAAGGCCATTATCAAGGAATTATACTTACTGAGATGGTGCTGGGATCAAACACAGGGACTTGTACGTATTAGGCAAGAGTAAAACTATTATAACTAAAATCGTGCAGTGTGTCTTAGGCTCTAAATCAAATGAGATAAATAGACAAGAATCAGAATCAGGGAGGCAGAGACAGGTGGGAGGCAGAGGCAGGTGGGAGGCAGAGACAGGTGAATCTCTGTGAGTTCCAGTCTAGTCAGGTCTACAGAGCAAGTTCCAGGATAGCCACAGCTACACTCTGTGAGAGGGAGGGAGAGAGATCGAGAGAAAGAGAGAGAGTGTGTGTGTGCTAATACAGACTGGGCTAGCCTTGAACTCAGAATCTCCTCAGAGCTAGGATTACAGACTGCTACCACACATAATTCAGAATCTTAAAATGAAAACGCAAACTTTACTAATATGTATGAGTTTTTTTCTAGATTAAAGTTATAAACTCATGTTCAAGTAAAATTTTGTGTGAGGGTTTATTTTTTTTTTTGATACTGGGGAAGAATAGAATTATAAATTGGGTTAGAAATAATTTAGAATGATAAGAACAAAAAGAAGAAAAAAATAGTAGTAGCCAAATATAAATAAATACATGAATAGTATTAGTAAAAAAATTTTTTGCTTGTCACAGAATTTGAGAAAAAATAGTTTAAAAATGTCCAGATAGTGTTATAAATCAGTAAGTCAGTAGAAGAACCACATTTGAAAAAGTATGAAGTTTATAAACTGATCACTCTAAGATAAACAATAACTTACAAAGATGATTGTATGTTCATTATTTTAATATTTAAAGGTTTATATTTTACATGTTGTTAGAAATGAAATGGAGAGCAAAGACACTCTGGAGACTGAAGCAGGAGAACCATGAATTCAAAGACAGACTGAGCTACATAGGTTCTAGTCATTCTCGAAGAACAGCGAGGTCCTATCCAGGCCACCACCGCCCGGGGTGATGCCATTATCTTAAAGTCTAGATAAATCAAAAATTTGGGGGAAAGAATGCTGTTGTTCTTAAAACACAGGACTCAGTATTATACTTCTGTCCAAAACCTTAAAAAAAAAAAAAAAAAAAGATAATGGTATCATATCATTATAATCTAAGATGTAAATATTTATTTATTTATTTATTTATTGGTTTTTCGAGACAGGGTTTCTCTGTGTAGCCCTGGCTGTCCTGGAACTCACTCTGTAGACCAGGTTGGCCTCGAACTCAGAAATCCGCCTGCCTCTGCCTCCCAAGTGCTGGGACTAAAGGCGTGCGCCACCACCGCCCAGCTTGAAATGAGTGATGTTCATTGTAAACAATCAAACAGTGGCTGACTGGGGAGCTTCTTCTTATTCCAGGCATGGTCAGATGTTTGGTATGTATCTTATCAGACTTTTCTGTGCATTTACAGATACAAAATCATATGTAATCACATATGCATATGTAGCTTGTGGTCTGATTCAAAATCAGGATAATATTCTATTCTTTGACTTTTTTGCCCCTTCCAGAAGTATCTTTTGAATAGTCTTCCAAGTGAATACATGTATTCACACTTTATCCCATCTTAATTTCCTCTATACTGCATCTGGTAAGTGAGAAAGGAGAAAGCTCTCCCAATTCTGCCTGCTTAAAAGCAGAAGAAAGAATTGTTTAGAAACTTTGCAAAGCAAAGACTTATCTGTATCTCCTAAAGACCACTGTGGGTAGCCCTGAACTTTTTAATTTGAATTATAATGGTTTCTGGTTTTTTTCAGTATAGTTTTTGGAATCTGTACCATTGTTGGCAACTTATCTAAATAGTATGCAAGTAATTCTCTGAGTCACTTAAGAACTGGATAATTAGCCGGGCGGTGGTGGCGCACGCCTTTAATCCCAGCACTTGGGAGGCAGAGGCAGGTGGATTTCTGAGTTTGAGGCCAGCCTGGTCTACAGAGTGAGTTCCAGGACAGCCAAGGCTACACAGAGAAACTCTGTCTCGAAAAAACCAAAAAAAAAAAAAAAAAAAAAAAAACAGTAATAAAGAAGTGGATAATTAATTAGCTAGTGGGTAATTTGGTAGTGTTAAAGGCTACCAACTAGCAAAAACAAAAAAGTAAATGATAAAAATTTAATAATTTAATATTTCTACCCTATATTTAATCTGCTCTTGTACACTAGTCTTTGGCAGAGAGAGAAATTAAAAAAACAAAACAAAAAAACCAAAAACAATAAAGATAGAAGATGCAGAGAGATTTTTGGAACACTTTTATAATATTTATATACTTTATAATTTTATAATTTCCCATGACTTTATGTGCTGTATAGTTGACAAAAAGAGTTATGTCTTTCCTCAGGCAATGAAATAGTACTTTTATTTCAAAATGAAAATTTTCTTTTTCCTAATGTTAAAGATGATATATACTCATTATAATAATGCTTTAAACACCAGATTCTATGAAGGAGAAAATCAGCTGTAATATAATTATGTAGAAATAATAATACTTTAATTTTTTTCTTATACTTATTTTTTCTGGGTGGAAGTGGAGGCACATGCCATGGTGCCCATGAGAAGGCCAGAAGAAAACCAGTGGGAGTCAGTTCTCTCCTAGTATCTAGGGCCCAGAAATAAATATAAATCAAAAGGTATGGTAGGCAGTAAGTGCCCTTATTTAACTGACCCCATATTTAAAATTTTCTTAAGGTACCTTTTTGCCATGTAGTCTAAGCTGGCCTTGAACATGTAATTTTGTAGAGTTTTAATTTTTTTATAAAACTTCTGTTTGTAATGTTTTTTTTTTTTTTTTTGGTTTTTCAAGACAGGGTTTCTCTGTGTAGCCCTGGCTGCCCTGGAGCTCACTCTGTAGACCAGGCTGGCCTCGAACTCAGAAATCCGCCTGCCTCTGCCTCCCAAGTGCTGGGATTAAAGGCGTGCGCCCCCACCGCCCCGGCTGTTTGTAATGATATCCTAGTAGATAAATACTGTTTTTTTTTCCTGGTTTAATAAAAGTGAATTTTTTCTTGTCATTTAGATGCCACCAGCAACAGCAAGACCTGGTTCTCGTGGTGGTCCCCTAGGGACTGGTGGAGTTTTGTCATCTCAAATCAAAGTTGCTGATCGTCCTGTAACCCAACAAGGTTGAGTGGAATGAAGACTGGCATGAAAGGTATATTATATGAAGTTAAATATATTTTGTTCGAAAACTATTATAGCACATCTTAATAAATGAGAAATGTAACTTGTAGTTCTTACTTTTTGACTTATAAAATTGTTAGATAACAGAATGCATGTGGTGGAATACATTGTGAATTAGAAAATTATGTGATTATGTGTCATACACACACACACACACACACACACACACATGAGACACACATTATTTTTTCTTCATGGAGTTTTTCTACAACTGGAAGAAATTTAAAGAAAAGTTGATTATTGAAATTTAGATTTTCCTTACTATATAAAAATATTTTGAAATTTAATAGCATTCAACTTATAATCACACTTACTGGGCCTGTGAAGTGGCTCAATGGATAAAGGCTCCTGATGCCAAGACCAATGTAACAGAAGGAGAGAACTGGTTCCCACAGGCTGTGTGCTGACCTCCATATATGGGTCATGGCATGCACCCATACACATACAATTTAAAAACTTTACTGTAATAAAAAAATGGAAATGATACTATTAAAACCTTTATTAGGAGTTAAGAAATATTACTGCTTTTTCTCCATTATAATAATTAGGAAAGGAAATAAAGACTGAAATTATGCTTCTCTAAGGCATAATAATTTATTTTTTTATTAATTTGTGAGATTGTCTCGAAAATAGTGGTCTTCATACTCTCTATGCAACTGAGGATAATCTTGAACTCCTGTCTTCCTACTTTAGCTCTTTCTTTTTTTTTTTTTTTTTTGGTTTTTCGAGACAGGTTTCTCTGTGTAGCTCGGGTTGTCCTGGAACTCACTCTGTAGACCAGGCTGGCCTCGAACTCAGAAATCCGCCTGCCTCTGCCTCCCAAGTGCTGGGATTAAAGGCGTGCGCCACCACCGCCCGGCAGACTTTAGCTCTTTCAAGTGTTGATATTATCATACTTAAATTAGTTTTGAAAATTCTTTCCTTTCTGTTATGGTACTGGGGATAGAATCTGGGACCTTGGGCATAGTAGGCAAATGCCCTATCACTAAGTTATATACCTAAACCTATTATATTATGCTTATTTCAGGAATTTGGTCAGTGTCATGTTTAAGCCAAATTAAACAATGATTAAAATTTTTAGGTTTTTTTTTTCTTGTGTCTAATGATTTATGAGGGCTAAAGATAATCCTGAGGTACAAAGTTAATTTCAATTAAAATAATAAATATAACAACAGTGATAAGACATTATAAGTTCTCTGGATGGCTTTAAGTAGTGTGAGATAACATGCACACATTATGTGAAAATACTACAGAACTTTATTAAGGACTTGAGCATCCCTGAATTTCATGTCTATTGCAGTCTGGTAACCAATTCCCTTTTTATACCAAGGGACAACTGTATTATTATTTATTATTATTATTAGTGGTAGTAGTATTTGTGTGTTTATGTGTGTGTTTGTGTGAAAGAGACAGAGTCAGACACACACAGGGGGTTGGGGAACACATGTGTCATAGTGCAGGTGTGAAAGTCAGATGACAGTTTTCTGAAGTCGGTTCTTTCCTACTCTGGGTTCCCGAGATCAAACTCAGGTCATCAGGCTTGTGTGGCAAGGACTTTTACCCACTGAGCCACTTGCTAACCTTCCTAACCACTGCATGTTAGTAGTATGGCATTCCTTCTAGCAGACTTAATTTTTTTTATAATACCATATTGCTTACTAAGTAGAAAAACCATTGATTATTTAGAAGCTTTTGCTTAGTTATTAAAAATGTAAAAAAAAAAGTCAATTATTAGCCTTTGGCCTCTCTATGTATGCTGTGGCACATGTATCCCCCATACACATCATACAATCTAATGATAATGAAATAACATTTTTAAAAATGTCCTTTTGTATTGCTCTGTTCTAGGCTTCCATAGGTCTAGTTTCTATTTAGTTAGTCAGCCTTGTAGTGACTAGTTTCTTTTTTAAAAAATATTTTATTATTTTAAAATTATGTATGTATTTGTGTTTATCTATATGTGGAAGGTCTAGTTTCTATGTAGTCTGTCCTGTAGTGACTAGTTTCTTTTTTTGTTTTTTTTTTTTTTGTTTTGTTTTCATCTTTTTTGACTAGTTTCTTTTTTAAAAGACTGTATTATTATTATTTTTTTTAAATTATGTGTGTATGTGTGGGTTTGTGTCCAGTGCCATGGAAGCCAGAAGAGGCTCCCAGATTTCCTGGAGTTAGCTACTGGCAGTTGTGAGTTGCCCAGTGTGGGTGCTGGTAATTGAACTTGGGTCCTCTGGAAAAGCAGAGGTACTCTTAACCACTGAGCCATTTCTCTAGACCAGAGTCTTGTTTCTTTTTTTTTTTTAAATCTAATTTGTTTATGTTTTTACTTATTCATTCACATTATATCCCGCTCACTATCCTCCTCCTGGCCACCCCCTGAGTCCTTCCCCATCCTCCCCTCCCCTTTTCTTTGAGTGGGTGGGGCCTCCCTCCCTGGGTATGCCCCCACCCTGGCACTTCAAATCTCTGTGAGGCTAGGCACTTCCTCTCCCACTGAGGCCAGACAAGGCAGTCCAGCTAGAAGAACATATCTCACATACAGGCAACAGCTTTTGGGATAGCCCTACTCTAGTTGTTTCAGACCCACATGAAGATCAAGCTGCACATCTGCTACATATGTTGGGGGAGGACTAGGTCCAGCCTGTGTATGTCCTATGGTTGGTGGTTCAGACTCTGAGACCTCCAAAAGTCCAGGTTACTTGGAGAGTCTTGTTTGTTTACAGCATTGCTTTTAGTCCCATCTTTGTGGTCTAAGTTCAACCACCTTTATGCCACAATTCTAGGATACTGATTTTCAGTTGTTCTTCATATGATGTATTGAGGCATTCATGAGGGAGGTGTGAGAACAGTGGCATGTAATAGTGATTGTGCTTTGGATTTGTTGTTATATTGGTTATTAATATTCACATCAAAAACATTTTTTTAGGTCCCCAGAGGCAAATTTTAGACAAATCTTACTATCTTGGACTTCTTAGGTATGTAAACTAAGTATTTTTTTTTAATGCATGACTTTGGAGTTTTATTTGTGGTATTTATTACAATAATTTGTTACCTTTTGAATTCTAAAAATAATTTTGTGTTCTAACACAATTTCTAGTTAATAGGATGAACTGTTTGATAATACAGTTAGATCGAAGTTTGTTGGTATAGGGAGGTGCATGTATGTGTGTATTGTGGTATACATGTCTGGACTGATACTCATACACTTTGTGGATGGATGTGGGTGCAAGAGGACAACCTTGAGTGTCACTTTTCAAACACCATCCACTTTTGTTTTGGAGACAGGATCTCTTTGCTACCTTTGAGCTTACTGAGGAGGCTAGGTAGGATGCTGGCTCTTTAACCTCAGTGATCCTCCTGCTCCTGTCTCCCAAGGTGGGATTACAAGCATGGGTCATCAAACCCAGCTGTTTTACATAGGTTCTGGGAATTGGACTCAGGCCCTTGTGCTTGCAAGGCAAATATGATACCAACTAAGCTGTCTTCCTAGCCCTAGGGTGAGATTTTATGATTTTATGTAGTTTCCTGTATGCAAGCTGTACATTTTGTCTCAGTCTGTTTCTGCTGCCACAATAAAATACCCAAGACCGGCTAAGTTATAAATTACAAGAATTTATTTCTCATACATTATAGAAGTTGGGAAATCTTACAATTAAGGTGCTAGGAGGTTTGGTGTCTGTTTAGAGTCTGTTCTTTAAAGCTGGCACATTCTTTTTACCTTTACATCATGAAAGAGAAAAACAAGGACAATAGCTCCTTCCAGTCCTTTTTTAAGGCACTAACATCTATGAAATAGCCTTCATGGCCTAATTAGAAACTGAAAGGCTCAATTTCTTTTCACATGTGTGTGTGTGTAGAGTGGCTTGAGACTGGGCTATTCTACATAACCCTGGCTGTCTTGGTCACTTTGTAGACCAGGCTCTCCTCAAACTCACAGAGATCTTCCTGCCTCTGCATACTAAGTGCTGAGATTTAAGGTTTGTGCTACTACACCTGGTGAAAGACTTAATTTCTTAATACTGTTAGGTTGAGGATTAAACTTTGATGTGAATTTTAGAGGGAACACAGACATTCAGATGATATGTTCATCTTTTTCAGGAAGTAATAATAATCTTTTATGCTTTTTTAGGGTTATTCTAAGTATATTATTCATATAATAGAAATATCACTGATTGTAGTATTAAGAAAGGAAGTATATATTTATAATACCTTAATTATTACAGAAGTTATGTATGTATTTAGTCATTTGTTACAAGTGTGCCCTAATTTTAATTAATTTATTATTTTGAGTTAGAATCTCACTGTATAGCTTCAACTGTCCTGGAACTCAGTTTGTAGATCAGGTTATCTCAACTTACAGAGATCTATCTGCCTCTGCCTTTTGAGTGCTGGAATTAAAGGTTTGTGCCACCATGTGTGGCTTTAGGCCTTTTAATAAGATCTTTAAATGAAGAACTTTAAAAGAAATATACCATTTTAATTTCATGTGTTTGAATGTTATACATGCATATATGAAATTATGGCATGTGTATCCCCTTTGCCTGTGGAACTCAGAAGAGGGCATTGGATCCCCTGGAACTGGAGTTAAAGATAGTTATGAGCTGCCATGTGGGTGCTGGGAAATGAACCCTGTTCTTAAATACTAGCTACTTTCAATCGCTCTATAAAGAAAATAAATTAATTTGTCTCCACCTAATATCTTTCCTTAGCTGTCCTGGTGATGTCTCTCTATTTTCCTTTGGTTTATGGTTTTGCTTCTGTTTTTTGAGACAGTGTCTCATTCTGTAACACTAGCTGATTTGAAACTCCATGGATAGACTAGGCTGTTCTCAAACTTACATTGACCTTCCTGCCTCTGCCTCCCCTGCATGTTGAGATCAAAAGTGTGTACTACAGTGCCTGGCCTGTTTATCTATCTTAATGAATGGAGACTCTATGCCAGTTACTTTTCTCATTTGCTCAGTGGAATAAGATGAGATAGTTTCCCTTCTTAGTCACACAAGTTTCTGAAACTATTCTTTGTAAATGAATTTGACATTGTTGTACATGTATAAAAAGTTTATTTGTTAGGAGTCTTTTCTGAGTTAGAAGCATTGCTGAATTTTTTCTTTCTTTTCAATTAGGAGCAAAATAAGTGAACTTACAACTGAAATTAATAAGCTTCAGAAAGAAATAGAAATGTACAACCAAGAAAATTCGGTGTATTTGTCATATGAAAAGAGGTGAGTAATCTTACAGTTAAAACAACAGGATCTTTATTAGGAATGCATACCTCTGAATATCAATTCAGTGTTCAATCAGTATTATGAACATAATTTATTGAATATGTGTACACCATCCATACAGTTCTTAATATTAATCTCTATGTATTTATAAATGTACTTGTTTTTGTTTATAGGGCAGAGACATTAGCTGTTGAAATTAAAGACTTTCAAGGACAACTAGCAGACTACAACATGGTATTGCCTTTTTTCTCACAGAATTTCTCTTAATTTTTTTTTTTTTGCTTGATACCTAAAAATATTTTTTAGGGGGCTAGAGAGATGGCTCAGTGGTTAAGAGAACTGACTGCTCTTCCAGAGGTCCTGAGTTCAATTCCCAGCAACCACATGGTGGCTTACAACCATTTGTAATGGTATCCGATATTGTCTTCTGGAGTGTCTGGATATTGTCTTCTGGAGTGTCTGAAGACAGCGACAGTGTACTCACATTTATAAAATAAATCTTAATTTAAAAAAAAAATACTAAATAATACATCAATCTATTTATTCTTGTGAAAAATTGGAACTGTAAGAATACAGAAATTAAATTACCCATTTTATTTCTTCTTCATTTCTCTCCCCAGAAATAACTTGGCTTAACATATTAATAGGAATTCTTCCAATTTTGTTTGCATCCTAAAAATTATTTTAAAATACATTTATTTTACTTACTATTTATTTATTTACTTGTCTATGTCTGACCTCCAGACACATTCATGGAAGTTGGAGGACAACTTGTGTGGCTTACTTCTCTTCTTCTATACAGGAATCAAATACAGGTCACCATCTGTAGTAGGAAGGCTCTTTACCTGCTGAGCCATCTTACACACTGCCCATCCCCTTTAAAGACATTTATAAATTATATACAAGACTTTTTCCTATAAATACTTAAATAGTAATTTTTAAAAAGCATTACAATTTAATAGTTATGAATGATTTCACTGCTTTAAAAACACCTTTTACATTGCTATGGAGTGCTGTCATCATGAAACTTAAATAATTTTGTACCATACAGATTACCTCCATTTATTTGTTTAATTTTGTACACATTCTGTCAAAGTACAGTATTTGTATAAAAATAGTTTCATGAAGGATGTTTCCCTCTGTGGACAGTCATCTTGGTAATGCTGACAATGACCTGTCCTTCATCACTCCAGTATCACTTTAGTATCACTCCAAGGAAGTCCTAGTATCAGAATTTTCTTCTAATTTGTTAGGTACATTGTTAGGCACCTTGAGTTGATGAAGTGGCTAGCTTTTGTCTTCAACTATTGATTAGGAAAATTATGATACAACTAGTTGATATTGTTAATACTTTGCCAATGAAATGTTGCTAATTAGAGTATATTGCAGTTCTTTTTTGCTAAGCACCATAGTCTATAACAAATATTGTAAAACCCAGTATTAATTAGGATTTTCTTTATATTCTGTATTATTATTTATTGTTTTATAGATGTTTTACTTTTATTTATTTATTTATTTATTTTGGTTTTTCGAGACAGGGTTTCTCTGTGTAGCTCGAGCTGTCCTGGAACTCACTCTGTAGACCAGGCTGGCCTCGAACTCAGAAATCCGCCTGCCTCTGCCTCCCAAGTGCTGGGATTAAAGGCGTGCGCCACCACCGCCCGGCCTTTTTTTTTTTTTTTTTTTTTTTTTTTTGGTCGTTTTACTTTTAATTATGTGTATATGTGTGTGTGCACATGAGTGCAAGTACCCTCAGAGGCAGAAGAGATGAAGGTGTCAAATCCCTAGACCGGGAGCTATAGGCAGTTAAAGCTGCCTGATGTGGGTGCAAGGCGCTGAACTCAGATCCTCTGTAAGGGCAGTGCATGCTTTTAACTGCTGTGCCATCTTTTTAGCACCTCATGTTCTATTTTAAATATGAGAAAATCAGAGATTGTTTTTTAAAGAAAACTTAATTCTGTAAAATACTTATTAAATATTTTACTTTGTTGTAATGTATTAGGTAAATAAAAAATGTCAAAGAATAAATTAAAAACTAAAATAATTAAAAATCTTTTTTTGGTTTTTCGAGACAGGATTTCTCTGTGTAGCCCAGGCTGGCCTGGAACTCACTCTGTAGACCAGGCTGGCCTCGAACTCAGAGATCCGCCTGCCTCTGCCTCCCAAGTGCTGGGATTAAAGGCGTGCGCCACCACCGCCCGGCAATAATTAAAAATATTAACATGTAAAACATGCTATTTATGGGTTTAAAGACCTAATATTTGTTGAATGGAAAGAAGTTAATTAGTGCTCTGATATAATTAGTGATCTACCATTCAGGTATTTTAGGTCTTACTACCACTAATTTATATTACAAATACAAAAAAGAAGCATTACATTTTAAAATATAAAATATAGATTAGAATGTCATAGATATAACAATAAGGCTTATTAGTTTTTATCATCACCTATACCTAAGTAGTTTTTTGACTATTTTGATTAGTTTTTGACTAGTTTGACTTTTACCTAATAAAAACCAACCCTACCCCCCACCCCCAAAAAAGCCAAAAAGAATCCCACAGTTAAAAACATTCCTCAGAAACAACAAAATTGTGCCACAGTGCTTTAATTCCAGTATTCCAGAGGCAGAGCACTCAGACTAGCTTGGTCTGAATTGCAAGATACAGGACAGCCAGGATTACACAGTGAGACCTCTCAAAAAACAAAATAAAACAAAAACCAACCATATATATGTATATGTACACACACACACATAAAATAAAATTCTGGCTCTGCTACTTCCTCAAATTCTTTAAAACATGGACTATAGTTTATACTTGATAGAGGACTGTGAAAACTGAATTACTACAGATACGGGTTCCTGAGCACTATTTGGGACAAGGTAAAGCTGTGCTGTTACTTGCTGATACATTCCTTGACTTAAGGGTTAGTCTTAACGTACTGTTCATACTCTGTTCTGTTTTTGGTTTTTTGGGGTTTTTGTTTGTTTGTTTGTTTTTTGTTTTAATTTTTAGGGAAAGAAAGTTGTTTTATATTTTCAATATTATAAATTTGTAAAACAGTTAATATTTTCCAGAAGGGGGAAAATACAAGTGGTAGATAATTTCTGAAGCTGCTTTTTTCTGTTTCAGACTTTTCTTTATAAACTTGGTCTTTTCAGAGCAGGCAAAGCTCTTCAGTGTATGGTCTTAAAGGGACAGTATTTCATTATTTCTGACTTTTCTACACAAAACATTTAGTTTACTTATTGGCCAAATGATGAGTATGTTTAGTTTTTCATTGTAATTCACGATTTTTTTCTTAGAAAATAAGATATGTGGAAGGATTAACACTGAAATGACTAGCTAATTATAAAAATAAGTATGTATATTAAGACTTACCTAAAACATTAAGGTTAACAAGACGGTGCTTTTTTTAATATATATTTTTTCTTTTAGTTGGTAGATAAGCTTAATACGAATACTGAAATGGAAGAAGTAATGAATGATTACAACATGGTAAGAAAATATATAAATATAATCAATAGCTCCTTATAAATCATATCCTCTAAAATAAAGCATTTATGTAGAAGTAGTTTGATAAAATTTTATGGACCTTATAGGCAGTTATGACTCTGATCATAGATATCACAATTATTATTCAGCACCCTTTTCTTTTCATTGTTCTTTTAAGTCTCGTTATCCCCCTCCCTGGTCCTCATCCCATTTTTCCTCACCGAATCTCCAAGAGGATATCTGCTCCCACCCCCGACCTCACCAGACATTCCCACTCCTGGGACCTCAAGACTCTTGAGGGTTGGTTGCAAGGGTTGGGTGCATCTTCTCTCACTGAGGCCAGACCAGGCAGTCCTCTGCTGTGTATGTGTCAGGGGTCTAAGACCAGCTCACCTATGCTGCCTGGTTAGTGGCTCAGTGTCTGAGAGATCTCAGGGGTTCAGGTTAGTTGAGACTGTTGGTCTTCCTTATGGGGTCGCCCTCTTCCTCAGCTTCGTCCAGCTTTTCCCTAATTCAACCCCAGGGGTCCCCGGCATCTGTCCGTTGGTTGGGTGTAAGTATCTGCATCTGACTCTTCCAGCTGCTTGTTGGGCCTCTTAGAAAGCAGCCATGCTAGGCTCCTGTCTATAACATGTCTATAACCATAGCACAAGTAATAGTGTCAGACCCTTGGAGCCTCCCCTTGAACTGATTCCTAATTTGAGCCAGTCACTAGACCTCCTTTCCCTCAGTCTCTTCTCCATTTTTGTCCCTGCAGTTCTTTTAGACAGGAACAATTCTGGGTCAGAGTTTTTGATTGTGATGGCAACCCCATCCCTCTACTTGATGCCCTGTCTTTATACTACAAGTTCCCCTCCCCACTGTGGGGCATTTCATCTAAGGTCCCTCCCTTTGAGGCCTGACCATCTCTCATCTCCTAGGTCTCTGGTACATCCTATAGCGTCCCCCCACCTCCTACCTCCTGAGGTTGCCTGTTTCCATTCTTTCTGCTGGTTCTCAGGGCTTCACCCCTGTTTCCCCCAACAACCCTCCCCCATGCCTAATCATGTTCTCCTTTTCCCCTCTCCCTCCCCTCTCCACCCACGTCCCTCCCTCCCTCTGCACCCCCCATCCCCACCCCGTGATTGCTTTCTTCTCCCTTTCAAGTGGGTTTGAGGCATCCTCACTTGGGCCATAAAGCTCTGTTTCAATTGATCTTGCACTAAGGAAGTTCCATCTATATTGCATATTTTGGTTTTAACTTTTTTAAATGTTTCTTGAGGTTTTAATATTTTACAAATAGAATTAAAACTCAATAGAAATATTATCTCTTTAAAAATCTTCTGATAGTTTTTAAAAAGTTAGTTAATTATTTAAAGTGCATGGATGTTTTCTGCATATATGACTGTGCCCTATGCCCTCAGAGGCTAGAAAAAGGACTCACATTGCTTGAAACTAGAGTAACAGATGGTTGTGAGCCCCATGTAAGTGCTGGAAAACAAACACAAGTCTTCTGGAAAAGCAGCCAGTGCTCTTGACTGCTGAGCTACCTCTTCAGTCTCTCACAGTTTTTATAACAAGAAGGAAAGGGAATGGATATGATACCAGACATAGCTAATAATATTATCTTTGGTAAACGAGAATTTGTGTTCAGTGTTTGTGTTACTATCTAATGTATTTTCATTTTAAACATTTGAATAAAGTATAACAAGAGCTATAGCTTATAATTTATTTACATGATAAAAGATTTCTATCAAAACAACATTTTTAAAAAATTTATTTTTTTTCAAGACAGGGTTTTCTTATGTATCCCTTGCTATCCTGGAAGTCACTCAGTAGACCAGGCTAGCCTTGAACTCAGAGATCTGTCTCAGCTTCTTGAGTGCTGAGAAAAATGATATGCCCCACAACAGCCTGACTAAAACAAAGCAAAACAAAACAACAACAACAAAAACCCTAAAACTCCAGAAGTTTTTAAATGACTTCTAAATTTGGAGTTCTAAAATTTAGTAAATTATTTTTATTTTCATAAACTTAGAAATGAGTATTATTGCTAGAAACAACAAAAGCTCTGAAAATTATTTTGTCAGTTGTTTGTGGTATATCCAGATTCAGGTCTATGTATATACAGTCAGCTAGGAGTCATTAGGAAATCATGAAGGATTTAAGAACAAAATCATGTTGTTTCTAGATTTAGCATATAACTAATCAAGTATTTATTTTATTTATATGAGTACACTGTAGCTGTTTTCAGACACACCCGAGAGGCATCAGATCCCATTACAGATGGTTGTGAGCTACTATATAGTTGCTAGGACTTGACCTCAGGACCTCTGGAAGTGTAGTCAGTGCTCTTAACCACTGAGCCATCTCTCTAGCCCCTATTCAAGTATTTATTGACCATATAGTATATTACTGAAATGCTGTTTACCTAAATTAAGTTTAAATTATTGGAGAAATCACTAAAGAAAAATGAATTATTTTGGTGTGAGCTTATTATGTTAATATAAGGAGTAATTTATTTATCTGGTAGTTTCCTTGTTAGAGGAAAGTTGTATTTTTTTCTAACTTTTGCATATGACACTATTACAATAATTTCATTTAAATCATAACCTTTAGAGTAAACTTTACATGAGAGTCTAGTTTGGTGGTTACCCTTTTTTTTTAATGAATAATGTCTGTGTTAACTGTTTATTTACACAGCTTAAAGCTCAAAATGATCGAGAAACACAAAGTATGGATGTCATATTTACCGAAAGACAAGCGTAAGTTCATATGCATAAATGAGTTTTGGTAGGTGGTTTAACTTGTGAGTCATTTATTTCCTTGTAATATTTTAGCTTTTTCTTTTATTTTGCTTTTGTTAATTAATTGTTGGGTTAAATTTTTAATTATTTTTATTTCATGTGCACTGGCATTCTGCCTCCATATATGTCTTGCAAGGGCATTGGAGTTCCTGGAACTGGAGCCACAGAGAGCTGTGAGCTACCATGTGTGTGCTGAGAACTGAACCTGGGGCCTCCGGAAGAGCATCTAGTGCTCCCAACCACTGAGCTATCTCTCCAGCCCTTAATTGTTGGATTCTTATGAGTCAGTTTCTTATCTGTATCGTAGGCTATCTCAAACTCAGAAGGATCTTTCTGCCTCAGCCTCCCAAGTGCTGGTACTACAGACAAGAACCACAACTGGCATCTTACTGAACTCTTATATTTAAAGTATATATTTGTGCCGGGCGATGGTGGCGCACGCCTTTAATCCCAGCACTTGGGAGGCAGAGGCAGGTGGATTTCTGAGTTCGAGGCCAGCCTGGTATACAGAGTGAGTTCCAGGACAGCCAGGGCTATACAGAGAAACCCTGTCTCGAAAAAACCAAAAAAAAAAAAAAAAAAAAAAGTATATATTTGTAATAAAAAAAAAATCATCTTTTCTTAATTTATCATAACATCTTAATATAAAATTTATCTAAATGTCAAATATATGCTGTCTTATTTACTCCCATGGAGCTAAATTTTATACAAAGGAAAGGACTACCCGGTTTATAAATACGATTTCTGCTTCTTTTTGATTTTGTTTTTGTTTTTGTTTTTTTGTTTGTTTTTTGTTTTTGAGACAGCATTTCTCTGTGAAGCCCTGGCCATCCTGGAACTCACTCTGTAGACCAGGCTGGCCTCGAACTCAGAAATCCGCCTGTCTCTGCCTCCCAAGTGCTGGGATTAAAGGCGTGCGCCACCACCGCCAGCACGATTTCTGCTTCTAAAGACTTAATCTCTAAGATGAATTATGTCTTTATATCTGCCACTTAGATTTTTTTTTTTATTTTTTTTATTGGAAATTTTTTTACATTTCATATATTCTCTCCTTACCCCATTTCCCCCCTCCCTCCAGGAACTCACCATCTCTTCCCCCATCCTCCTGCCTCCACGTTGGTGTACTCCCACCCACCCTCCCCGTACCTCACCTCCTCACCCTCATAACCCCCCCCACACGATGTCCAGCCTTTATGGGACCAAGGATCTCTTCTCCCACTTATATATAGCTCCCTTGAATATATAGCTGGAGCCATGGGCCCCTCCCTAAGCGCTCCCAGGCTGGTGGTTTAGACCCTGGGGGCTCTGGTTGGTTGGGATTGTTGCTTTCCTCATGGTGTCGCGAATCCTCTCAACTCCTTCAGCCTTCACTCTATCTTCTCCATTGGGAACCCCAGGATCAGTTTAATGGTTAGCTGTGAGCTTCTGCCTCTGAGTATGTCAGACTCTTGCAGACTTCTAAGGAAACAGCTGTATCAGGCTCCTGTCAACATGTACATCCTGACATCCACATCAACTCTACCTTTGGTGACTGCACATAGGATGGATATCCAGGTGGAATGGTCTGTCTCTCCTTCAGTTTCTGTCCTGCACTGTGTCTCCATATTTGCACCCTTGAGTATTTTGTTACTCCTTCTAAGATTTTTAACCTAGGCTTTTAAGTAGATTGAAGTATGATCTTTAGTTCCACTTTAATGAAAGAACTTATCAACCAGTAGGCTTTATACATTAATTGTCATTGATGACATTATTTGCAAATTATGAAAAGATGTTCATTATTAGTCTTTTTTTTGTAAAAAGGTATCATGTACATTCTTCTGAATATTTTTATTAAAGAGAAATTGGAAAGTCAGAGCACTGTATACTCGTGTATCATGATTCAGGTTCTGTCATCACGTTTCTAGCTGTGTTCTCTCTTCAACTCTTTCCCTTCCCATGTATGCAGACGAAGAAAAACACAGAAAATGTGTTACACTACTTCATTGATAAGTGCAGTTTAGTGTTTTACAGATAGCTTCATTTCTAAAGGATGCAGATAAATACACTTAGTTTTTTCCACATATACAATGGTAAAATACAGATTTTGCTGGTTTTTAATTCTACTCTTTAAACTGTTAACTTGTTAAAATCATATTTGCAGCTAAGCTATTATAAGGGAATTGGTAAACATTTCACTTTAGATAGACCCTTCCTATGTTAGGCCTATTTTTTCAAGAATGTGTCATTTGATCTATTAATATGCTGTGAGCTATTAGCTGTTCTTCCAAGAAAGGAAAGGGTTTGCTTATCAAATAAATTTTAATGTTTCTGTGTATGTATGTAACACACACACACACACACACACACACACACAGAGGAGGTGGGGAGGGGAAGGAAACCCAGGGACTTGCACATGCTATGCAGACTCCCCTCAACAACTCAGTACTTTACTCTTGAATTATCAGACCTTAGTAAAATCTGTAAGTACTAAAGGAAAAAAAGAATCTTTGACCATGTTTAGATTTAGACTCCTTCAGTAATTTGACCAGATACCTTTTTCTTTCTCTATAAATGGTTGTCAGTGTCATTGTAAAAAATAGTGTTCTAGAAAACAATTTGGGAAACATTGCTTTGTTTATTAAAAAAGAGATGTGTGTGGATTACTTAAATATTCTCAGTTCTATAGCTCAGAATGCCTTAAAAAATAATCTCCCCAAAGAAATGGAGAAATTTTTTTTTCTTTTAAAGAAAATTCATAATTAGTTATGCTGCCCAGTTTAGGAGCCATTGTAATATTAAACATGGCAATTGTATGTGGAACTCTTCCTAATAATCACTGTCAAATACAGTAGTGATTAGTAGGGATTATTCCAAATCATTGTACCTGTGCTTTAAATTGCTACAAATTTTTTGAGGAAATTTTGTTTTTTAAGTTCAAACAGCATTAGAAAGTATTCTCAAATTCTGTGAATTCATTTATATAGTTAAAGCTTCCCTTTCCTTACTTTGATGATATAAATCTAACATTTATATTTCTTTATTGATTACAATTTTAGTATAATTTAAGACATTGCAGCATGTGTATTTGTTAATACCAGAATCTGCTCATTTTAGTTGACAAATAATTGTCCTTCGGCCTTGTTTTTAGCACTCTATAGTTTCCTGAACACTGCTGACACTAGCAAATGCTCGTGTATAGATAAATTATTAAACTTTTAGCTAACCAGTATATGAGTTATTACATTTGGACTTTCTTGTGCAATACAGTAAAAAATAATAACAGTGATATTTACATAAGTTACTAATTAATATGAAGGTTATAGTTTTGTTTGCCAAATCAAAATCTCTTTGTCTAAGGTATAAATAGACTGAAAGTATTTTTTAAAATTTCAGCAGGAAAAAATTACTTTTCTTCCTGTACCTCATTGATATCTATGTATCTGTCTTCAATAAACCCATCATCATCTACCACAAATGAATGCAACTGTTCAAATATTACTGTGATGTCTTCCGAGTTTGTATCTGTCATTTGTGAAAGAGAACTTGGGTTTCTTGTAAGACCATTTTCATAGGTTTCTGCTTCATGCTCTTCCAGGCGATGATGACTGTAACTAAGCAGAATATTGTACCATACTGGGCACTTGATGGCAATGAAGATGAGCAGTGAGGTTAGCAGTACAGTGGCGACAACACCAACCAGGAAAGCCCAGCTTTTCCCAAGAGGCTTATGCTCTTAAATAGAAGAGAGAGATTTTGTTAACTTGACAGAGGTCTAGCAGTATTGGAAAGGAACATACTTTACAGTTTTCTGTGAATAAAATTACTAATACACTAAAGACAAGTGTGGACAAGGATCATCATTTTCCAAAATGACTAAAGGTTGAGCAACCCTAACTAAAAAACCCAAGATGCTCTGACATTTGTAACTTAAGTTTTTTAGCCTACCAAGATTTCACAAGTGGAAAACAAAACTCATAGAAGGCATCAATAGACAGGTCATAGTAAAAAGACAGATGCCCAGAAAATATTGTATACATTATCTTCAGACTACATACATGTGGTATTTTTGACACATAAATGAATTTTGTGTTTAGACTTGGATCTCCTCTCAAATATGCTGTACTCCATATTAAAAGAAAACCAAGTATTATTACCAGCTCATATAAAACCATTAACATATGTTTGTGAGGTGTGGTGTCTAGTAAATAGTAGTTAACATTGCTGTCATGCACATGATATCTAATTGAGCATGGGTTAGAATTCCAATATTTTATAAATTTTTGTTGAGATGAAGAATTGTTCTTTTACATTTTTCCTAGATACTCAAAAGAGTAAAAGACAAAAAGAGCAGTATGTTTAGTACTGATACCTTCAGCAATAGTAATACTCAAAACCAGTACATTACCTGAGTTCCATGTTAAGTTGTTTGAAGAGCTATTAAAAGATGAATTCCTAATGGACTGAAAATCTTCAGATATTGTGGAAATAAATTTAGAGTGGCATTCAGTTGTGAAGGGTGCTGACTTGATGCTGTAGTGCTTTAGGTCATTTGGATAGCTACATGTGGTAATGCTCTCATTTTCTGGTAAAGGAATAAAGATGTATTATAGACAATAGAAATAGTTCATAACACAGTATTGATTTAGAATTTTTTTTTTTTGTTGTTTTTGTTTTTGTTTTTCAAGACAGGGTTTCTCTGTGTAGTCCGGGCTGTCCTGGAACTCACTCTGTAGACCAGGCTGGCCTCGAACTCAGAGATCCGCCTGCCTCTGCCTCCCAAGTGCTGGGATTAAAGGCGTGCGCCACCACCGCCCGGCTGATTTAGAATTTTTGATAAGTCTGTCTCATTAGGCAATAAGAAGGGCAGGAAAGATGGTTCAGTAGTTAAAAGCACTTGGTACTGTTGCAGAGTCTGCATTGAGTTTCCAGATTCCATATGGTGCTTCACGATCATCTTTAACTCTAGTTCTGGAGGCTCCAGTGCCCTCTTCTGAAGTCTGCAGGCACCAGGTATACACACGGTGCACATACATGCAGGCAAAATACTTATCTGTATAATTCAAAATAAACGAACCAAAGCTTTTTATTGTAAGAAAGTGACTCTTGAAGTATTTGCATGTCAATGTGAGTATTGATCCATATTCTCATTATATAGATTAAAGGCAGTATGTGTTTATCATTTGTTTTTTTTTTTTGTTTTTGTTTTTTTTTTTGGTTTTTCGAGACAGGGTTTCTCTGTGTAGCCCTGGCTGTCCTGGAACTCACTCTGTAGAGCAGGCTGGCCTGGAACTCAGAAATCCACCTGCCTCTGCCTCCCAAGTGCTGGGATCAAAGGCGTGTGCCACCACCGCCCGGCCTATCATTTGGTTTTTATGTTAGAAAATTTGGTTAAGATTATTGTTATAATCTGGTTTCCAAGTGAAGCATGATGTGCAGTTAACAAAATCAGTCAACACTTTGTGTTCAGTACCAAGTGCTAGAATTAGGCACATCTTGTGTATCTTACGATACAATATCCTAAAGAATAGGATGTTCTTAAACATCTTTTTTTAAGCTTGGACCTTACTGTGTATTCCTAGCTGGTCTGGAACTAACAGAGATCTATTTGCCTCAGCCTCTCAAGTTTTTGAATTAAAGGTATGCCCTATCACACCTGACATATAATGTTTTATAACAACTCTTCATGTTTAATACTACCTTCTTGCAAATATCAATTTTAAATTCCCACCCCTCTACAAGGTTGGATGATAGCATGTCTATTCTTTTTTTTTTTTTTGGTTTTTCGAGACAGGGTTTCTCTGTGTAGCCTTGGCTGTCCTGGAACTCACTCTGTAGACCAGGCTTGCCTCGAACTCAGAAATCCACCTGTCTCTGCCTCCCAAGTGCTGGGATTAAAGGCGTGCGCCACCACCGCCCGGCTGGTAGCATGTCTATTCTTAAGTTTTAGGTGTTGTTTTTTTTTTTTTTTTCAGGGAGTGGTTGTTATTTGTTTGGTTTTGGTTTAACTATTGTAGAAATGATGTTCAAGACCTGTGTCTACTATTGAGCAATACTTCCAGCCCAGCTGTTTCTTTTTATCTGTTCTAATTCTGACATAAGCCATCAAAGCTCAGTCACATTGTCTTATTGCTTGACTTGGAGTAGGATAGCTTACCTAATGTCACATTAGATATGTTCAGCCAGTTCTGCAACTCAAGTAGACCACAGGTACAGTTCCATGGATTTCCATCCAGAGTTAGTAACTCCAGATGAAATAGCTGAGGTGGGTCAAAGAGGCTTATCAAATTGCCTTGCAGATTCAGAAGTTTCAGGTTGTTTAGAGGCACAAATGTATCAGGAGTCAGTTTTGATATTTTGTTTCGGCAAAGAAATAATTGTTTTAGTTCATTTAAGCCAACAAATGAACCCTGTTGAATTACACTAATTGAATTTCCACAGATATTTAAAATTTCTAGTTTGAAAAGATTACTGAAACTACTGTTATATAAGGCAGTGATGTTATTCTCCATCAGGTAGAGCTCAGTGAGTAAAGAATACGTCCGTAGCACCCTGGTATCTGAATCATTTAGAGTAATTTGGTTAAAACTGAGATCGAGGATGGTAACATTGTTACTGATACCCTCTGGAATCAAAGCATAATTCCTTCTGGTGAAATTACATTTGACTTCCTAGAAAAGAAAAGAAAATAGAGATGATCTAATCAGAAAAAAATTCTACCAGAATTGATCAAAATTACATATCCAAGAAGAGATATTGGATCATTCTTGGAAAAAGTTATTGTTTAACATAAAATAGGAAGAGCAAATATGTTTCTTTATGAAAATGGGATACTGAAGAATAAGGAAATTCTGATACAACCACTTGAGGAGAGCCAAAGATATTTTCCACCTGTTAACTATATAAGCATTACAGAAACAATACTGTAGTATTTCTCTTATAGAAATATAAGGTAAATATAAGGTAAATAAAAATTCTGTTGATTTACTTAATCAGAAATATTGGCATATGCCTGTGATTCTAGCACCTGTGGAGTCTTAGACAGGAGACTAACAAGTACAAGGGCAACCTTGGCTGCACAGTGAGATGCTTTCTCAAAAAAACCAGACAAAACAGACTAAAATAATTATTTGATGTTTTAGCATCAAATAAAGTTTGTGGAGATACCATTACATACCTAGGAATAGTAAATAATTCAAACCAACGCCCAACATCTTGATTTAACAGCTTAAAAATTTGGTATTTTAATAGTAAATAAATGCTTTTGTTTGTGTGTGGGGGTGGGGATGTGTTTTAAGACAGGGTACTCTCTACAGCCCTTACTGTCCTGGATCTCACTCTGTAGACTAAGCTGTTTTTGAACACAGAGATCCACTTGTCTCTGTTTCCCAAGTACTGGGATTCAAGGTATGTGCCATCACCACCCAGCAACTCTCTACCAAATATAGAACCATCCTGGTTGTGGTGATACACACTTTTAATTCTAGGAAGAGGCAGATGCATTTCTATAAGTTCAAGGACAGCCTGGTTTACATGGTTGTCTTAAAACAACATCAAATTAAATCATGATTATTAATGAGCTATAATACAAGAAATGATTCTAATATGTATATACACGTTTGAAGAAATAGTTCTTGACTAGCTCTGCTGTTAAAATAATAATGCAGCCACATGACGATAAGCTATATCAGCGAGTTTTTAAGTTTCTTACATTTTATGGTTTTTATTGATTGACATGATGGGTTGTTGTTTGTGTTGATGTTTATTTGCAGTAGAGTCTCAGTATATTGCAGGAGATGGCCAACTCTTGATCATCCTGCCTCAGTCTAGTACATGATGGAATGCAGGTTTATGTTAAGACATGTGACTTAATTGCTTAAAAACTTCTTTATTTTTGGCAGTACTAGGGATTGAATTCAGGTCAATATACAAAAGCTCTCCCACTGAAATCTATCCCCAGCCCATATTCTATTTTTTTACATTATTATTATTTTGTATATGTAGAGTATGCACTTAACCTGTGCATGGAGGAGGAGATGTCAATGTTAGATGCAATTTAGATCCTCATGTTTGTAGTAAACCATTTCTTCACCTTTCTTACCCCCATCCTATGATTTGATTTGAACTGATTTTTTTCTTCTTTTGGTCTTGAAACTAATCTCTGATTTTATAGCTAAGAATTTTTAGAGTTCTACTTTATTTAGCTTTTAAATTTTGTAAAATATTATGTGTATGTGTGAGTTCCTCGTGTAAGTATGAGTATCATGTGTCTGCTTGGTATCTGTGGAAGCCAGAAAGGGCTTCAGTACTTTGGATCTGGAATTACAGATACTTAAGAGCCAATGTGTGGGTTCTAGGAAAGGAACCTGGGTCCTCTCCAGGAACAGAAAGTGCTCCTAACTGCTGAACTTTCTTTTTAGTCCCATTTGGTCAGCTCTTATAAAGAATTTACTTTATAAAACAAAGAATGCTTTGTCAAATTAGGCTTTTGCCCAGAGGTTACAGAATTTTAGTATACATAGGTAAGTAAATAATTTTTATTTTATTTTAAATCTTATTTATTTTTGTACATATGTATTTGTGTGTCTGTGTGTTTGTGTATCCATGTGTCTGTGTGTCTGTCTGTCCATGTGTATTTGTGTGAGTCTCTATGCAAATGCATGTCATAGCAAAAGACAGTTTTCAGGAGTTCTCACTGGGGTTTAGAGACAGAACTTAGGTTGTTAGGCTTGGCGGCAAACACTAAGACATCTTACTGGCTCACAGAATTAATTTTAATAGTTTATCAGTTGTGTTTATTTTTCTTTCGTTAGTCTTTTGCTTTTATGTATTTTACCAGATTTTTATACAGTATATGTTTGAGAACTTTTTTATTATTGGTTGAAACTTACTGTTTCAGAAGCCTGACTTCTGACAGATAGTAGTAGCATGGAGAAGAGCCAAAACATGAAGCGTGTGACTTTCATATTGAAGGCCTAAGAGAAAAGAGAATAATTTCATCTCAAAAGATACTAGGATTTTAGAGGTTGAAGATGTACATATATTTTTCTTTAAAATACAGGAAATATGAAGCACTGAAATTGCTTTTCATTATTCTGTTACTAACCTTACCAAACTAAACAGCCCCCCGTGGACGCTGAGAATCAGTATTTTTCTAGGTGTCTTGTTAGCTTCAGATCTAATGAAAAAAAAATAGTTGTGTTAAACATTTTTCAGCATATATGTACATGGAAAATCCCAAAGGAATGTATTTATTATGTATGATGTGTGATTATGTGCATACTTCGCTAGATTGATGCTTCTTGGTATTTTAAATTTGAGTGTTGTATTAATATTATTGTATATATAGTGGTGGAAGATAAAAATCACTAGTTTTCTTTCAAGTATTCTCTACCATAATTTCCAATACATTTACCCATCACTTTCTTACAGATACTTAATTATTTTTGCCAGATGAATATTAAGGGTTTATAATGTCATTACCACATGTAAATTATTGTTTAGTGAACTCTGAAAATAGCATGATTACTTATTCGATTTTGGACTTTTTTTCTGATAAACTGAGCTTTTTTCCCATGTATTTAGTTTTCTGTTTTTTTTTCCCACAAATTTATTCCCATAGCAAATTTCTCAGTAGTTCCTAAGTACACAGTAAATATTCCCTCCGTGTCAGCTGCATGAAAAGCCTATGCTGGAGCTGGTTCATGTGCTTAGTCTAGAGATGTGGACTGCGGATCCCACAGCTGTCCACTTCTGCCTTTCATGTATACATTCTCTGTAGACTTTGTTACACATTCTTGTTTTTTAGAATTCCTAGTCTTCTTTTATTGTTTTAGGCTTTTTTTTTTTTTTTTTTTTTTTTTTTTTGGTGGGGTTTCATAACTTCTAAGAAAGACCATGGGAAGGACCTCTTTGTTGTTCTTTAAGAGATTTTTGGCTAGAAAATTAATTCTAGGTAGGAAATAATTTTCCTTCAAAATAGCAGTGGTCATTGCCTTGCTATCTTTAAGTTGCAGTAGGTATGTGTCCTTCATTTTTTGTCATCTTGTATAATTTGCCTCTCTCTAATCCTTAAGGAACCTAAAGTCAGTATTTTCACTTTCATAATCCTGTGCCTTATAAAGTTTGCTTTCATCAGTCCAACTGGGTGCCTAGCTGTCCCTTTCAATTTGGAAGATTTATCACTCAGTGCTGAGAAAATGAATTTGTGATTTCTATCATCGATTGATAATATTATTTGTAGAACTGCCTAAATTGAGTACTGGATCATCTGGAACAACTTCAAATCATTATTTTACTATTTTTCTTAGTAGTTTTGCTTTGCTTTTGGAGATAATTTCAACTTTATAGTTCATTTTCCCTGCATCCTTTAGATTCTAGCCTTCTTTTCACTCTCTTAGTATTTTTTTTCAGTAGATCCTGCTGTGTGGCGATATATATATATATATATATATATATATATTTTTTTTTTTTTTTTTTTTTACTGTTCTTCCCCTCCTACCTCCTTTCCTCCCTTCCTTCCTTTTTCCACCCTTTTAATGAGTAGCTTGTGTCCCCAGATTTTACTTTTTTCAGTTAATGGAAGCTTTTTTCATGAATTTTTAAATATTTTGCTTGGTAAAGTGGGAATCTAAGTGACCAATAGGAAACTGTATGTTCATTCCTGTAGAATGACTTGCTGGACTTTGGGGGACTTCTCAAATGTCATTATCTTTTTTTCAGTTGAGTTGGATTCCACAAAATAACTTCTCTAAATTGTTTCCTATACATACAAGTCTTTGTAGCCACCATTTTAAGAACTGGGAGGTGAAAAGGTGATTTAATACTAATATTTGGTGTATCAGTTATAACTTGATCTAATAGTGTTCCTCTGTTCACTTGGGCCTAGTCAGATTGTCTTATTGCTCCCTAAATACAGAGAACTCTTTCTACCTTATATAAAGAAGGAACATCGTCTGTCAGAGCAGAGGTACAGAGGACTTTTTACCTCCTCCTCTACCTCTAGAATACCTGATAGTGGTAATTTCTAGATCAATTTAAGTTCCTGTAATAGAAATCAAGTGGATTTTCTGCTTTTTCCATTGTTAACATGGGAAAATTTGCTTTTGCAATTACCATTTAACTATTAACTTCCAGACTTCTAAATTTTACTACTGTTTCTTCCTAGTCTATTCTCTCTGTTTTTGTGGGCTTATACTCCCTTTTACCTTAACTTTTATTTTAGTCAGGTTTTAAATAGAAGCCAAAGTTAATAGGTATATTCAGTATGCTGCTCAAAGTAGAAGTTGCCCCTTATTGAAAAGTAATAATCTTAGCCAGGCGGTGGTGGCGCACGCCTTTAATCCCAGCACTTGGGAGGCAGCAGCAGGCAGATCTTTGAGTTCGAGGCCAGCCTGGTCTACAGAGTGAGTTCCAGGACAGCCTGGGCTACACAGAGAAACCCTGTCTCGAAAAACCAAAAAAAAAAAAAAAAAAAAAGAAGAAAAGAAAAGTAATAATCTTAATAGTTATTATCTATTTTATCATTTTATTTATGTTAATGTTTCATATTCTGTCTCTCTGTTTTCTCTAAGTAATCACAGAAACCTTTTTACACACAAATAAGTTTGAAAGGATATAATTATTTATTGTCATCTTTAGGAAGTCTTCTAAAATTTAATCTTTTATACCTGACAGAATTTGTTATAAATACTTATTGAAGATTTTTAAAAGATTATTGAATCCAAGCAAGAAGTACAAAAACCAAGCAGATTAAGAAGATTCTTTTCAAGTTACTGAAGTCTGTTTGCTCATAGGTGATAAGAATTTATTATTTTCCAATGCTAGTCTATTCCTGTCCACTCATTCATTGCTTTCAGTTTGTTGATTTGTTTAATTTAATTTCCCCTTTTTTTGGTCATTTCATAGTCAAGCTTGCTAGAAAAAGCTACTTTGCTTTCTAGATTTTATACAATATGTATTTTATATGATACACACACACACACACACACCCCTTTTAGAGCCAGAAATGAAATCAAGTGACATCTTACTCCACGACATTGGCTAAAAAGGGAGATGCCTATGTCATTTATGAAAGCTAGCTTACCTGTACTTAATGATCTCTAGGAACAGTTTTATAGCCTCTTTGATGGCTTGCACTTCTCAGTGAGTGGTATGGTAAACTTAGTACTGATGTCCCCAGTGGTACACAGACATGAATGAGGAAGAATAAGCAACAGAAGTGATAGTTTTTCAGGCATATGGGATACAGATGGCTAGAGAAACAACTAGGCTATAAACAAATGAACTGATTTAAGTGAAGAGATGGGTGGAACAGAAGCAAGGTAGGGCATGCTTTTATCCCAACACTAAAGGAGGCAGAGGTAGGAGGATCTCTGTGTTTGAGGCCACCCTGATCTTCATACATATTCCAGGACCTATCTCAAAAAGCAAAAACAACAAAAAACAGATGAGAAATAAAGTGGAGTCGAGGTAGGGTTATCAAGGGAGAAGGAGCTAGAGGATCATGTCATGCTTATCATTTAGTAATCGATGTCTAGTGTGCTAAAAGAGAATTATGAAGTTAGAATTTTTTTTCTTGATGTTTAGAATTAAAAGCAGCATATAGTCAAGGCTTTACCCTTTCAACATACTGTAGCATTACTGTGTTTAAAATTTTAATCCACGCTGTCTGCAGGCTTTTTCACATAATGCTTACATTTTTTTGCTAGGGGAGAGATCAACAGAGAGTGAATGGTAACCATTGTGATACTATATAAACCCCCAGATATAAACATTTCCTTCAGAAAGTCCATTAAAAAAAAAAAAAACAGTTAAATGAGGCCACTTCTCTGAAGGTTTTTCTTAATTTGAAAGTCATTTTGAAATGGTTTTTGTGTTTTAAAGGGAATTAATAAAATCAGGAAGAATTAGAGCATCAGTTTCTGTTAGCTGCTTTATGGATTTAAGAGTTCTTTACACAGGAAAACCAAATCCATACACAAAGGAATGATGCTGATATGAAAATTGTGTTTCTCTTAAATGAAAATTACAGTACAAGATTTAGTTTATTCAGTACAATTTTGGGTTATCTTGATATAACTTAATATGTGCAGTGAGATAAAAAAAGATGCTGCATTTAGTTTTGTTAAATAAAGTTCAGAAGTAGTTTTGTTGTTCAATATTTTACATATTTATACCTTAATACAGTGCTTTTGGAGTGAGGTGTTGATTGACAGTTATAATTATTCCTCTCTCTAATTACTTTGTGATTTTTATATTTTAAAACTTAAATAATAAATAACTTATTCAAAATTGTTTTTGAAAACTTTAATAATAATAGTAGTAATCATCCAACTTCAGTAGTTTCAACTAATTCTTTTAATCTTGTAAAAATTTTTTTGTTTGTTTTGATTTGTTTTTTGAGACAGGGTTTCTCTGTGTAGCCCGGGCTGTCCTGGAACTCACTCTGTAGACCAGGCTGGCCTCGAACTCAGAAATCCGCCTGCCTCTGCCTCCCAAGTGCTGGGATTAAAGGCGTGCACCACCACCGCCCGCTGTAAATTTGTTTTAAGGTTAAAGTTATTTAAGACTTCTCTGATTAACATTTAAAAATAAAATGTAAAAAAAAAAAAAAGTTCTTAAAATTTTGATTCGCTAGACGAAACCTTTTGTATTCCATTATAACTTTATTTGTAAGAGGCCGTTGGCTGTTTCTTAGGTTTTTATTATTTCTGCAGAAAACTGTGAATATCATGTTCTCTGCTCCTTATCACAAACAGCAAGGATTCTTTAGACTTGACAACATTAACAACAACTAAGCCTTAAGTATGTAAGCGCTTACCTTTACTTTCTCCTTTTCGTGTCTGAGACCAGTGTGTGTGAGGAGTTTACTCTGCTTCTTCTACACCATTAGAAAAGCCTGTGTCAGACGGTTGCACTTCACTGTTTTAACCTTTGTACCTGTAAACAAGTGATTAAGGAGAAGCTGGACTTCCTTAGCAAAAGATTGACTAGAACCTAATTTCTTAAAGACATCCTTGACTTTTTAAGTATAACAAATAACATAGTTTACTTTGAGTTTTTGTGTTTTGCTTCAAAATTTTATCAAAATATTAACAATTTTATTTTGCAGCTTAAAGTGTAAAATATTGAGAGTATTTTTGAAAGATGTTACTGTCTTAGTCAGGGTTTCTATTCCTACACAAACATCATGATCAAGAAGCAAGTTAGGGAGGAAAGGGTTTATTCCGCTTAAACTTGCAATTGCTGTTCATCACCAAAGGAAGTCAGGACTGGAACTCAAGCAGGTCAGGAAGCAGAAGCTGATGCAGAGGCCATGGAGGAATGTTATTTACCCTGGCCTCCTCAGCTTACTTTTTTATAGAACCCAAGACTACCAACCCAGGGATGGCACCACCCACAATGGGCCCTCCCACCCTGTATCACTAATTGAGAAAATGCCCTACAGCTGGATGTCATGGAGGCATTTCCTTAAGAGAGGCTGGTAGTCTTGTTGCACGCCTTTAATCCCAGAACTTGGGAGGCAGAGGCAGGTGAGGCCAGCCTGGTTTACAAAGTGAGTTCCAGGACAGCCAGGACTACACAGAGAAACCCTGTCTTGAAAAACTGAAAGAGAGAGAGAGAGAGAGAGAGAGAAACACAGAGAGAGGCTTCTTTCTCTATGATAACTCCAGCTTGTGTCAAGTTGACACACAAAACCAGCCAGCGGTTACTAAAGAAGCGTGGGTTAGTCATAAAGCTTATTTTATATTTTGTTAGATTCAAATGAAAAATATATCACCAAGTTTTATATTCCACTGCCTTTCCACATTGTTGTTTGCTCATTTTTACGATACCTTGCTTTTACTGCCAAGGGCAGGGGCAAAGTGCTCAAGCCATTTAAAGACCTGGCAGCCATTATATACCTTCAGAAAATAAGATAGCTTCCTTGTGATGTAATCTTAACCCTATGTAAAGTGAATGCTGTACAGTATTAGCTCTCACCCATCTACAGTGAGCACAGCAAGAACAGTATTTCTTTGTTGAGTAATAAAATAGAGGTGAGCTCATGTGCTCACCTAAATTTTAACAGTAGAATGCACATGCTAGTTATTGATGGTCAGAGGAAAAATATGACTGCCTGTTCAGTGAAGAAAAATAAAAAGAAATTCCCAGGTGTCTGTTTCATATTCTGAGATGTCTGTAGCAAATGTTCTAAGTTTAGGTTCTTTTTGCTAGTTGTAGGATCTGAGTATTTAGAAGGTATGGAGTATGTGACCCTAATGGACTTAGCTGGTAACTGGTTGAAGAGAGTAGAAGTTGTTATCCATGAATAAAAGACAGTAGCTAATGATAGACTTTTAATCAGATTTTTTTTAATTTATTTTTATTTATTTATTTATTTTTAATTTTTTTTTATTGGAATTTTTTTTTTTACATTTCAGATGTTCTCTCCTTACCCATTTCCCCCTCCCTCCCAGGAACTCACTATCCCTTCCTCCCTCCTCCTGCCTCCACGTTGGTGTACTCCCACCCACCCTCCCCGTACCTCACCTCCCCACCCTCGAGTATCTCCCCCCCCCCCACGACGTCCAGCCTTCATGGGACCAAGGATCTCTTCTCCACTTATATATAGCTCCTTGCATATATAGCTGGAGCCATGGGCCCCTCCCTAAGCACTCCCAGGCTGTGTTTAGACCCTGGGGCTCTGGTTGGTTGGGTTAATCAGATTTTTTAAAAACAGTGAAAAATCCATGACCTTGGTACTAAATTTATGTTAAATGAAACTCACTCTTTCCTTTTATCTTATTTTTGTGACAAGCTCTCACTCTGCAGTCCTGGCTAGCCAGAACTCCCTATGTAGACCAGGCTGTTCCTGGACTCACAGAGATCTGCCTGGCTCTGTTGCTCATGTCCTGTGATTAAAGTCATGGCCACCATACTTGGCAAATAAATTCTCTCAGTTTTTTTTTTTTTTTTTTTTTTGGTTTTTTCGAGACAGGGTTTCTCTGTATAGCCCTGGCTGTCCTGGAACTCACTCTGTAGACCAGGCTGGCCTTGAACTCAGAAATCCGCCTGCCTCTGCCTTCCAAGTGCTGGGACTAAAGGCGTGCGCCACCACCGCCCGGCTTCAGATTTTTTTTTAATGATTCCTGGTAGGTCAAACATACTGCAAGGCAGGCCTTATTTCCAAGAGAATGAGAGGCAGGAGAGATGACTCAAAAAGTTGGGAGAGGGAGCTATATGATGTTAGAGAAGGGAGATATGCTAGACATGGGGTAGGCATCAAATACATTATATGAGTTCTTAAAAGAATTAATAAAAATACTATTTCTTTAGAAAGAAAGTTTTTCTACCCTACTAGTAATTGACTATGTAGAAAATAAAATACAGGGCACACTAGTGGTATTTCTTGTGAATGTATTGTGATTATATGATTAGGGTAATCATTATTATACAATAGTTTTATTTTTTCAGGAAATTAATGTGTTATGGTGCTAAAATGTGTTTGTTAAATACCACTGTATTTAAAGCAATAGGTAAACACAAATATAAGCATATTATTGACCTTAAGGTATAATTTTGTTTTGTTTTTATTAGAACATCATCATCATCATTATTGTGTGTGTACAGATGTATATAGGTACTCATATGACATGTGCATGTGTGCATTTGGTTCTGCATTGGTTCCATGGATTGAAAGATAATCAGGCTTGTGCAGCAAGCATTAGACCCACTGAACCATCTCATCGAACCTATGATTTTTCTTTTTTAAAAAATCAAATTGTGGGGCTGGTATGATTGCTCAGTGGTTAAAAGCAGTGTTCTTGCAGAGGACTAGGGTTTGGTTCTCAGTATCCATATAATAGCTTACTACTCCCTGCAACTCCAGTTCCAGGGATCTGACACCCTCTTTTGACCTATGTGGGCACTAGGCCCACACATGGAACACATACATATGTGCACACAAAACACTTATTCACATAAGATAAAATAAGTCCTAAAAATAATTCACCTTGTAGTGTAGCTCTCTGTATTGGCTAGTTCAGTCAGAGATGCCTTGCTTTACATGATTTACATAGTAACTTTGTATACAGACTTTAACTTCATCAAAGAATGCTGTGACTAACAGATATTTGAATATCACTTTTTTAAAACTAAAATTTACATTTGGAATATATCACCAAAAGATTAAATGAACCCTTAGATGTACATGGCCTGAGAGATATATATGTGATAATCTCTCTGTTTTAGTCCTACATTTAAATAGATAATAAATAAATTGAATTTGAGGATGCAGATGAGAAAAGTATATTAAACCTGAGCTTACGTGATCAAGTTTTATATGGTTGATTTTCTTTTTAGTACCCCAAAATAATTTGATTTTTTTCCCCTCAGTATACTAACAGGAACTTTGTATGCTTTTGATTTCAGGAAGGAAAAACAAATCAGAAGTGTAGAAGAAGAAGTTGAACAAGAAAAACAAGCAGCAGATGGCATTATCAAAAATATGTCTCCTGAAAAACAAGTCAAGTACATAGAAATGAAAACCACAAATGAGAAACTGTTGCAGGTAATATTACTCTGGTCTGTATGCTAGCCATGGAGCAACATAATACTCAAAGTACAATGCAAAAATCAAAACCAGGGTCTCTGAGAACTCAGTTGGACCTACTCATCAGAATCTCATTGTAACAAGGTCCTCAGCTAAGTCCCACAGTCATTTAAGTGTGAGACACTGATAGAGGATTCATTTACTTATGCTGCATAGTGTTCTAGCTTTAAAAAATACATAATAGTTTAGTTCTCTGCATCTTCAGCTTTGCATATCATAAAGGTTTATGAAAACACTTGATATAATTATTTATTTGAGACAGGGTCTCACAATGTAGCCATGGCTGCTTTGAAACTTGTTCTGTAGATAGGACTGCATTGAACTCACAGAGATTCTCCTGCCTCTGTCTTCCAAGTGCAATGCATGCATTATCTAAAATCTTGGATTTTTATGAACTTTTAATGGAAACATTAAAGGAGCTCATAGGTCAGAGCCATGTGGTATTAGTTTTCTTCATTTTTCTCCCTGTTGATAAGCAACAAGCCTCTTAACCTGTCATGTTCCTGATTTGAATGGTTCCCCAGTCATGTTGCTTAAAGGAACAGTATAGGTGCTTGTTGATAATCCTCCCAGTGTTAAACATCAATGCTTCATCAAGCCCAGATGACCTTTTTTTTTTTTTTTTATACATTTTTTTTTTTTTTTTTGTTTTTCGAGACAGGGTTTCTCTGTGAACCCCAGGCTGTCCTGGAACTCACTCTGTAGACCAGGCTGGCCTCGAACTCAGAGATCCGCCTGCCTCTGCCTCCCAGGTGCTGGGATTAAAGGCGTGCGCCACCACCGCCCGGCAAGCCCAGATGACCTTAAACTGAAGGATTACCAAAAAATTAGGCCAATAACTGCCAGTAATGAATATTATTTATTTCTCAGATTTGATTCATTTAATTTTATTAGAACATTTTTTTATCTTGGACAATTTTTTTTTAATAAATGAGTCATTGAAGAAAGTATATTGTAGAAATGTCAAACTGTTACCAAAGTATATTAAATTTTGTATAGAGGTTATGAAAGATCCGTTAATGGATCTTTCTCTTTCATCTCTCTTTCGTGTCTCCTCCCTTTCCCTTCTTTTTCCCTCTGTGGCCAACTGTCTTTCCTTCCCTTCTTCCATCCTTCCTTCCATCCCTCTCTCCCTCCCTTGTTTTTTTGTGCTCTCCTTCCCTCTTGCTCCCTCTATCTTTCTTTCTCCCTTTGTCCTCTTCTATATATGTTTTGACCCTAAAAGGAGTTAGACAAAATATGTGAGCATGTGGCTAAAGATTATTAGAATTTTAAACCTTTATTTTGAATAATTATATCATTAGTTTGAAAGTCTTTGATAATTACTATGATCAAAATACTAACATAATAATTATGACAGACATAAGAGGTTTTTGAAGGTATGTGAGAAGAATTTTAGAATTGATAAAAGAAGCTATTCCAAATAGGGTAAAACTTTGGTAAGTTCTAGTCAATATGCAAGATAGAAATTAAATATATTTGCATAATTTACTTTATCATATTCATACATAAGATGTTTAAAAATGAAGAAAAAAGTTATTTCTTTAAATTTTCCTTTTTCCCTTTAGGAATTAGATACACTTCAGCAACAGCTAGATTCATTGAACATAAAAAAGGAGAGCCTAGAAACTGTGAGTATAGAGTCATGGAGTGTTCTACTGTCACTGAGCTCTGAAAGATAATTCAGGGGAGCATTAGCCAGAACCATGCACTCTGCAGTTTACTAACAGGAGTTTAATATATTTTCTTCCCAGTCTGTACCAGAAAGGTCTCAGATTGGTAAGAAATAGATTGGGTTTCTTGGTTGTGATTATTATTTTTCTTCAGTAACTACTGTATACAAAGCCAATCATTGCCCTACAGTGCAGTGACAAAAAAAAAATTAACAGCAATTGGCTGGGGATAAATCATTTGAGGGTGTAACACTTCTGTTCTTCTTTTCTTTCAATTAATTAATTAAATTTACATCCCAATCAAAGCTTCTCCTCCCTCTTCTCCCAGTTATTCCCTCACCTTCCCTGCCCACCCCATCCCTTTCTCCTCAGAGAAGGGGGAGTCCTCCAATAGATATCAACCAGTTTTGTCATATTAAATTGTAGTAGGACTAGGTGCATCTTCTTGATGCTAGACAAGGCAGCCCAGTTAGGGGAAAGGGACCCAAAAGCAGACACTGAGCAGAGACAGTCCCTGCTCCTGCTGTTAGGGCCTACATGAAGATGAAGTTGCACATCTGTTATATATGTGTACAGATGAGTCTGTCTCATGCATGCTCTCTGATTGGTGGTTCAGTCTCAGTGAGCTCCTATGGGGCCAGGTTAGTTTTCTGTAGGTTTGCTTGTGGTGTCTTTGACATCTGGTTATTTCAGTCCTTCTTCCCCCTTTTCTACAAGATCCCTGAGCTCTGTCTAATGTTTGGCAGTGGGTCTCTGTATCCTTTTCCATCAGCTGCTGAGTGATGTCTCTCAGATGCCAGTTATACTAGGCTCCTGTCTGCACGTATAGCAGAATGTCAATAATAGTATCAGGGGTGGGCTTTCATGGTATAGATCTCAAATTGGGCCAGTCATTGGTCAACCATTCCCTCAATTTCTGCTCCCTTTTTATCTCTGAACATCTTGTAGGCAGGTTTTAGGACTGGGGTGGCATCCCTATCCTTTCATTGGAAGTCTTGCCTGGTTACAAGAGGTGGCTGGTTCAGGTTTCATATCCCCTATTGCTAGGAGTCTTAGTTAGGGTCACCCTCAGAGATAGCTGGGAGTTTCCATTGTCCTAGGCTTCTAGCTCCTCACAGAGATACTCTCCTACCAATTCCAGTTCTCTCTCTACCTCTGTTCTCGTTTTTAAAAGAGAGATAGTTCATAAAGTAAAGGCAGATCGTATGGTTTTATAACTGAAAAAAATGGCATAAAAATTTCAGACATAACTAGTTCTTGGTTTTCTTGATTCTTTGTATTTATTCTCTTTGTTTCTGATTGACTTATTTCACCCCTGAGTTTGATTATTTCCTGCCTTCTGCTCCTCTTGGGTGTGTTTACTCCTCCTCTTCCTCTCCTTCCTCCTCCTCCTCCTCTCTCCTTCTTCTTCTTATTTTTCTTATTCTTTTTTTTTTTTTTTTAGCTCTTTCAGGTATACTTTTAAATTCTTAGTATAAGAACTCTCCAATTCCTTTATGAAAGCACTTGATGCTATTTACTTTCCTCTTAGCACTGCTTTCACTGTGTCCTTAAATTTATGTATGTTGCACCTTCATTTTCATTGAATTCTAAAGAGTCTTTAATTTCTTTATTTCTTCCCTGTCACATTGATCATTGAGTAGGGAGTTGTTCAGTTTACATGTTTATGTAGGCTTTCTCTTTTTTCTGTTGTTGAAATCCAGCTTTAATCAATAGTGGTGTGATTGGATACAAGGAGTTATTTCAATCTTCTTGTATTTGTTGAGGCTTGCTTTGTGACCAAGCTATGATCAATTTTGGAGAAGGTTCCATGAGGTGCTGAGAAGAAGATATAATCTTTTGTGTTTGGGTGAAATGTTCTACAGATGTCTGTTAGGTCTATTTGATTCATATTGTCTGTTACTTTAATTATTTCTCTTTTAGTTTCTGCCTCAATGACCTATTAGTTGGTGAGAATGGGGTGCTGACGTCTCCCACTATTAATATGTGGGGTTTGATGTGTGATTTAAGCTTTATCAATGTTTCTTTTACAGATGTCAGTGCCTTTGCATTTGGGGCATAGATGTTCAGCATTGAGACATCATCTTGTTGGACTTTTCTTTTGATGAGTGAGAAGTGTCCTTCCATATGTCTTTTGATTACTTTTGGTTGATAGTCTATTCTATTTTATTAGATATTAGAATGGCTTGTTTCTTGGGTCATTTGCTTGGAAAACCTTTTTCCAGCCCTTTACTCTGAGGTAATGTCTATCTTTGTTGCTGAGTGTGTTTCTGTGTGCAGTAGAACGATGGATCTTATTTATGCATTCACTCTGTTAGCCTCTGTTTTTATTGAGGAATTGATGTTAAGAGATATCAATGGCCATTGATTATTAGTTTCTTATTTTGATGTTGGAGTGGTACTGTGTGTATTTCTCTTTTAGTTTTGCTGGTGTAGGATTAACTATTTTTTGTTTTTTTTTTTTTTTGGGGGGGGGAGGTGTGGTTATCTACTTGTTGGAATTTTCCTTCTTGTATCCACTGTAGGACTGAATTAGTGGAAAGATACTGTTTAAATTAATTTTTTCATGGAATATTTTGTTTTTCTCCATCTGTGGTGATTAAAAGTTTTGCTCCTGGGTATAGGAGTCTGGGCTGGCGTCTGTGATCTCCTAGAGACTGTAAGACATCTGATCAGGCTGTTTGGGTTTTAAACTGTTCGCTGAGTATGCCTGAGATTCTCCTTTCACTCCTTGTGTTGTGTTGGTCATGCTTGTGTCTGTAGTTCTGTTCCCTTTTCTAGGTTTTCCATCTCCAGGATTGCCTCAGGTTGTGTTTTCTTTATTGCTTTACATTTTTAGGTCTTGAACAGTTTTATTCATTTCTTTCACCTCTTTGTTTTTTTCTTGTAATCTTTTATATTTATTTGTTTCCTTTTTAAGGGCCTCTACCTGTTTGATTGTATTTTCCTGTATTTCTTTAAGGGATTCATTCACTTCCTCTGTAAAGGTCTCTGTCATCTTCATAAGATTAGATGTAAGGTCATCTTACTGTGATTTAGGTGTGTTAGGATATTCAGGTCTTGCTGTCGTGGGATAGCTGGGATCTGGTGGTGTTATGTCTCTGGCTTTTGTTGATTGTGTTCTTATGCTCACCTTTAGCTATTGGTTGTTCATAGTGTTGGCAGACCTGGTATTCCTGATGGGAGTAGGTCTCTGGGGCTGCAGATACACTAGTAGTCCCTGATGTCAGACAGGTCTCTCAAATTGTAGGTAAAGCTGGTTGTTTCTGGTGGCTGCATCTTCCAGGGATGCAGGCAGATCTGGTAGATCCTGATGGCTTCAGGCTGCTGGTTGTCCGGGTGGAGGCAGGCCTCCAGGATGTAGGTGGAGTTGTGGCCCAGGAAATGGAGTGCATAGGTGCAGGCGGAGCTTGCTGCTGCTGGGTTTGCCCAGAGGGGCCAGGGAATTAGGGTAGGCTTCTCACCTGGTAGCCACTGATGCCTGCAGGTATCTGGTATTTTGATTAGAGGTGTGGACCAGAAGAGGTAGTTTGGGGCTTGGGGAACTCACCTGGTTGTTCCTGGCAGCAGGAGGCCTTCAGGGATCCAGGCAGAGCTGTGGCTAGCAAAACTTATGGATCTTTTTATCTAAACGAATTTTATCACATGTGTTTCATTTTTGAGATTATTTTTGTGAACATGGAACTGTGCTAAGTACACAGCAACTATTTGACCTGCATGTAACAGGATAACAACCTAGGTCATTAAAGCAGTAAACATTTAATTTTTTGTGGTTGTGGAGGTTAGACATCTACAATCAAGGTGTGCTTTAGCAGAGTGTGTTTCCTATGATGCTCTGCAACATTCTGGCTTCTTCCTAGTCACCAGTACTGTATTTCTTAAGGCAGCTTCTTCACTGCTGATGTTGCCTGTGCAATCAGTTTACATTCTCAGTGTGGGCTGTAACGTATGCCTAAGGATACCAGTCATGTTCAAGAGAGAGCGTCATGTCTTTATCTTAACTCTCTGTCTCTCCAGAAGACCAACTAAAGTTTTCCTTTTTGTTCTTAGGAAATAGCACACTCCCAGGTAAAACAAGAGGCTGTATTGCTGTATGAGAAACTTTATGAGTTAGAGTCTCATCGAGATCAAATGATTGCAGAAGACAAAAGCATGGGATCGCCAATGGAGGAAAGGGAGAGATTGCTTAAGCAGGTAGGGGAGAACACTCATTATTTGTTTTTTGTTTTGTTTGTTGGTTTTTTGAGACAATGTTTCTCTGTGTGGCCCTGGTTGCCCTGGAATTTGCTCCATAAACTAGGCTTGCCTGGACTCAGAGATCTGTCTACCTCTACTTCCTGAGTGTTGGTATTAATGATGCATGCCACCACTGCCTGGCCATTTATTTGTTTAAGAGCTATGAATTAAGCAGAAAATCAATGTAACTATTATCCAAAAATAATAGTTAGCTTTACTTCAATATGAAATATGAGCCAAAAAAAAAAAAATTTACGTTCTTAAACAACTTAGTTTTGGAGTAAATCTTCATTTTGTATTTTTTGGTGTATATTTTAGTTTTTATTTCATGGATACTCCTTTATTGGTGATTTAACTAGTTAGATAATCTTACTGAAAATAAATTCCATTATTTAGATTATTTCTATAAAAAAGAAGTGTCCCAAGACATTGGTAGTTAGTCTTAGTGCCTTCATGAAGAGAATGGAATTTAAATGTCATATGAAATTATATATGAAAAGTCACGTGCCATATGTTTCATAGCTTTTCCACTACGTCTAGGCTGCTTTAGTTTAGCTCTAAGTTACTGTGAACTTGTTTATGCTGAGATGTACTAAGTCCAAGACCCTTGGGAGAACTTATCTTCATATGGGCAGAGATGTCTCCTAGAACTCCTTTGAGGTCTTTTAGTTTGCGGGCGTGTGTGTATGTGCATGTGTCGTTTTTGGTGTGTGTGTGCCTAGTGGGTTTTTGGAACCTTATGGATCCATTAAGAGATTGTTAGAGTCAACCTTTCTAGAATGTCTCCTCAGGTAAAGATACTTGCTGCTAAGCGTGGTAGCCTGAGATTAAACCTATGAACCCACATGGGAAGGAAAACTAGTTTCTGAAAAGTTGATCTCTGACTTCCACACTTGCACTATGTGAACCCTCCCACGTACAGTATGTTAATTAAAATATAATACAATTTAAAAAAAATTCTAAAACTTCAGCTATTCCTTACAAAGAAAAGATTAGCGGCAGGAAAGGAGAGAATGCTTTAGAGATTGCTAGTTAAATATGAGTTTAACTAGGGCTTGGTGGCACACAGCTGGCTTAGCCTGTGTTCTTATGGGACCTAGAACCACCAGCCCATGGATGTTCTCATCCATAACAGGCCGAGTCTTTCTACTTCAATCTCCAATTTAAAAACATGCCTTACACGCTTGCCTATAGCCTGATTTGTTTTTTAGTTATTTATTTGCTCATTTATTTATTTGTTCATTTTGTTTGTTTAGAGACAGGGTGTTTCTAGCCCTGGATGTTCTGGAACTCACTGTGGTTTCACACTCACAGACACTCACCTGCCTCTGCCTCCTGAATTCTGGGATTAAAGGTTTATGCAACCACGCTGACTGTATAGTCTGATTTTGAGAAGGTATTTTCCCAAACTTAATTTCCTCTCAGATGACTCTTAGTTTGTATGAAGCAGTCATAAAACTGGCCAGGACAGTAGGTAAGAATATATTTGAGGAAGAAGGAAGGAATCTGTGAATAGTTTCTTAGTGAAGTTCTCTTTCAGACAGTCTATTCAGATGAGTTATTCTTTAAATACTATTTTCTTTCTATGCCTATATAGGTTAAAGAAGATAATCAGGAAATAGCCAGCATGGAGAGACAGTAAGTACATTTGAGCCAGGACATTTTATATTTGTTGTTCTTTCAGATTCTACCCTACAGTTCTAAGAGTACCTGCTTTTATAGGCGTTTTCAGGCAGCCCACTTGTTGATGTCCATCGAGCTTTCAGTCTCCAGGTTTTAATTCTTTGTCATTGTCTAGTATAATTTCTTTTTAAAAACAGCTTTACAAAGAGATGGCTTATATACATTATATATTTAAAGCATAATATTCAGAGCTTTTCATTAGATTTACAGTTGGACAGCCAGTGCCCCCAGTTCAGTCACTCTAACCAAATCCCACAGCTTGTAACCATTGTTTTCCTTACTTACCCCTTCCTTCGCTTTTAGACTGGAAATCTACTCTATGTTACCTATTTTCCTATTCTGGGCATTTCATAGTGGAGTTAAACAGCTTTTGGTCCCATGTGGCAACATACTTTCATTTAGCCTAACATTTTCAAGGCTTATTTGTGTTGTAGTATATAATCAATATTCATTTATTTTTAATTCCAATTAATATTTATTGTATGTTTTTTATTTATTCATCAATTGATAGGCTTTGATTGTTACTCTTTTGTGGCTATTAGGAATCATATTACAGGAACATCCTGTGAGCTGGTTTCTGTATGGGCACTTATTTCTACTTCTACATAAATATTCAGGAATGGAATTGCTGGCTTATGTGGTCACTTTATATTTTACATTGTAAATTTGGAGTCCAGTCTAGATCAAGTGACTATATAATAGGCATTATATTTTCTATACAAATAAACATTTTGCATTTCTACCTGCAGAGTATGAGAGTCTAGGCTTTTATAATCTTCATCACTTACTATCATTTGTCTTTTTTAAAAAACTATTATTATCTATGATTTCATTACAGCCATGTCAATGAATGTGAAATGGTATTTTTCCTTAGCTTTCACTAGCAATTCCTTGATAGCTTATGGTGTTGAGTTTCTTTTCATGTGCTGTTGGCCATGTGTATATCATTTTTGAAGAAGTGTTTATTAATGTCCTTTGCACATTCTCATGAATTTTTTATTGGTGGTATTGAATAAAATGAATTATATATTCAGTATAGAGTTCATTCACCAGATACATGACTTACAAAATTACTCACATTGTATTAGATATATTTTAATCTTTTAATGATATTCTGGTAGTAGAAAAGTTTTCAATATGATGTTGCTTATTATGATTTTTTTTCCTTGTGTTGCTTCTAAAGTTCAATATTTTTAACAGGTTAACAGATATAAAGGAAAAAATAAATCAGTTTAGTGAAGAAATTAGACAACTTGACATGGATTTAGAGGAACACCAAGGTAATGTTTGTGGTATATTTTTGCGTTTTGTTTTTGATTTTTGTATTTTTGTTTTTTTTTTTTTTTTTGAGACAGGGTTTCTCTGTGTAGCCTGGGCTGTCCTGGAACTCACTCTGTAGACCAGGTGCCTCGAACTCAGAAATCCACCTGCCTCTGCCTCCCAAGTGCTGGATTAAGGTGCGCACCACCGCCGGCTATTTTTATGCGTTTTTTAAAATGCAATTAATATATACCGAACATAAGCATATAACTGTAATCTTAGTGACTTTATGATTTATTATTTAAATAAATATAATACTCAATGATACTATTAACTTTAGTTAACTGAAATATATATATCAAGTATTATAAATAGTGTAAAAATAATTACTTAATTAAAACTTTAAGTAACCTAGTGACTGTGTATGGTAAGTACCTAGTTTTTTTTTTCCTTTTTTTTTTTTTTTATTGGATATTTTATTTACATTTCAGATGTTATCCCCTTAGCCCATTCCTCCCCTGACCCCCCACCCAGGAACCTCTATCCCATCCCCCCTCCTCCTGCTTCTCTGTGGATGTGCCCCTACTTACCCCCCCTCCCACCTCCCCATCCTCGAATTCCCCCACACAAAGCATCCAGCCTTCGTGGAACCAAGGATCTCCTCTCCCACCTATGCCTGACAGGGCCATCCTCCCTTATATATACAGCTGGAGTCATGGGTCCCTCCCTGTGTGCTCCCAGGCTGGTGGTTTAGACCCTGGGAGCTCTGGTTGGTTGGTATTGTTGCTCTCCTCATGGGGCCACGAACCCTTTCAGCTCTTTCAGTCTTCACTCTAAATCCTCCATTGGGAACCCGTTGATCAGTTCAGTGGTTAGCTGTCAGCATCTGCCTCTGATATGTCAAACTCTGGCAGATAAGTACCTAGTTTTTCAAAGGATGCTTTTTTTTTTTTTTTTTTTTTTTCTAATAGAGGAGATGACAGTCAGGTAATGAATACCACAAGCAGCCCAGAGAGTCTTGGTTTCCTGGTTGGGCTACTTATGAGGGAGCAAGCACTGTTGTCTCATGTTTCCTCAGCCAAAGGTAGAAATTCTGTGTGTATGGGAGAAGTGTGGGCATCATAATTCCCAACCAGATTACTCTTGGTACAGGCTCCCTGTTTAAAGAGTTCATGGCTGAACTTCAAACTACTAATTTGTTCATGGACTAACCAGGATCAACTATATATTATCAGTCAGTGGAGGAACCTCAGGATAATTTACCAACGGATGATAATAGACATTCACAGTAGGAAAAAGAGTATCCTTAAACTTTGTTTTTACTTTGATTTTTATATATTTATTTATTTATTGAACAAATCTTTTAAACATTTTTATTTTTTATTTTATGTTCATTGGAGTTTTATATGTATGTGTCTGTCTGTCTGTCTGTCTATCTATAGATAGATTTGATCCAAATAAATAAATATTTATTTAACTGGAGCTACAGACAGTTGTGAGCTGCCATATGGGTGCTGGAAATTGAACCCCTGTCCTTTGATAGAGCAGCCATCTCTCCGGCTCTTTACTTTGATTTTAAAGATTGTATTTATGCCTTTTTGTTATCATATAAATAATATTGTTTTGTTGATTCATTACTTACCTGGATAGGTCACTCTATAAGAAACCTTGGAATACTAGATAATTCATTTTATAACTATGAAAGCTCAGAGATATTAGTAATTTGCTAAATTCTCCAAAAAAGTAAAAACTAGACTTAAACCGAGGTTTTCTGATGATAAAGATCTACTGCCTAAACATAAGCTTGACTTTCTGATTCAAAGTATTTCATTTGTGAGATTAAAATATATTCTAGAAACATAAAGTTATATCTACATATGGTTACTAATGGCTTTATTAAGACTTCTAGAGGCAGGAAAACATTAGGTAAGTAAGCTTGACTATGCTTTAGTTTTCTGCTTTGGGAAATGAGAATCATGGTAATGTTTCACTAAGGTTTATGTGTTAAATGGCATTTATAACAATGTCAGGCTTATAATAAATTAATACTAAGGTCATATTAGTTTTAAAATATATTTACTTGATTGTTTTCATTGACAAGATTATATATACACTTGTTGCTTATAGCATGTTCTGATGTATATATTTGAATGGCTCAGTCAAACTAGCATATGCATAACTTACCATGTTGTTCATTGAGAGCAACTCAGATCCACTCTTCATGATCCTCAAGCATGTGCCCCACTGTTGCTGGGCCTGGTAGCACACATCTGAAATCCAGCACTGAAGACAGACGCAGGAGTGTCCCAGTGAGTTTGAGCCACTCCCCACACCCCCTGGATTATATAGTGAGCTCCAGGACAGTCAGGGATACATCACAGAAACTCTGTGATGGAAGATCTAAGAGGGAAAAAGAGTATATTTATACTAATGTACAGTGATCTCGTCAATTGATTCTTAGCTTACGGAATTTCGTGTCTTTTGCCTGTGTTATTTCCTCACTTGCTTTTTATATATGTAGATCTATTTTGAGAAACCTGATATTTTTATTTTAGAAATTTTACAGATTGCATTCTAAATAATTTTTTTCCTAAATTATAATGTACAGTGTTTAGTTCATTCTCCTAAAATGATACATTTGGGAGGTAAAATTTATTATCAGTTGAACTTGTAAGAGAAATAGAATTCAGAATGCTTCAATTTTGCTTCTGTTTTTTTTTTTTTTTGTTTGTTTGTTTCAAATATTTGTTTTTTTATAAATGTAGAATAAGATAATCCATAATTGTGTAATAGTGATAATAGGACATATAAGAATTTATAAATATATAAGCATAGATGTGTGTGTATATAACCACAGGTAAGTGTATTAATGCATCAGTGATTATTGTTGCCACTGCTCTGCTGTGATCATCCTAATTACTGCGACAACACAGTGGTTGTGTAGACGGTAACTTGTTAGAAGGTTACTTGTTAGTTCAGGACCTCATTACTTTCTGCCTGAACTATTGCAGTAGCCTCCTAACTGGTTATCCCACCTCCATTTTTGCCCCATCTAGGTTTTTTTCCAGTATAATGCTGTAAGAATGATTTGTGTAAAATAGACCTGGTGTCCTTGTCCTGCCTAAATATGGTTCACTATGATACACAAGATAACAAGTTTTGTATGTCATATTAGTTCTGTAGTCTGACTCTATCAGCCTCCATTTCATCCCATAGTCATCTCTGGGCCCTGCCTCCTTTTTAAACCAGGTCTTACAGTGTAGCTCAGGCTTGCCTAGAACTTACTGTATAGCCCAGGCCAGCAATCCTCATGCCTCGTCCTCCAAAAGCTGGGATGACAGATATGAACCATCATACCCAGCTCTGTAGTAATCTAATTATAACAGTCTACTTCTGTTACTTTACATTTCTCCTTATTACCATTCATTCAACTATTTTATCCACTAACGTTTTGCTTTTGTTGTCTTCTATTTAACTGAGTATTTGTTGTTCTTCTGTTCATCTGATTAAATTCTTAGCCCTTAAGATTTAACTTGGCATCCTCTTGCTCAACATAACTCTGAACTTCCTTCCCTAACTATTTTCTAGGCTTAGATGAGTAATTGGCCTCCACGTTACTGGAGCACAGTGTGTATTACAGTTGCCTACTTATTTGTCTTCTTCTTAGACTGTAAGCCCTCAAGGGCAGGGACTACTCCTTAACTCACTTTAGTAATCTAGTTCATCAACACTGTATCTGGGAAGTAAATGCTTGTTGGATACCCTAAACAATCCATAGTTTAAGAAAGAAGGAACTGTTTAAGGAACTAAAGGTGAAAATTGAGCTCCAATTTGTTCTTGGGGTCCTCTCATTTTAGGATATGTGTGCACTCTCCAGAAAGCTTGACTACAGAGATTTTATTACTTTCTAGAAGATCCCTACCTTGAATTCATGTTTTCTAATAAAGTGGTACATATTTTTGTCTGTATCTGCATCTTTACCTGGATGGCTAATTTGATTGTCAACCTGATTTACAAAGCACGTAATAGCATATCTATGAGATTTGAGATTGCTTTCTGTGATGACTACCTTAGGGATAAGTCAACTGAAATGTGAGTAACAACTTTCTATAGGCCGGGAACCCAAGTAGTATAGACATTTTCTCTCTCTGCTTTATGGCTTCCATGACATGAGCTGTTCTGCTCTCCACACTTACTGTCATGATGGATGGAAACTACTAAAAAGGAGTCAAACAAATCTTTTTTTTCTTAAATTGATGCTGAAAGTAAAGTAAAACAAAACAAAACAAAACTAGCCTAGACAATTGATACTAAGCTGGGTGTGTTGATACAAATTGATAATCCCAGATACCAGGAGGTAAAGGAAGGAGGATTGCTGCAAGTTAAAGGATAATTTGGGCAACATACTGAGTTCAAGGACAGCCTGAGACACAGTGTCTAAGTTCCTTTTTACTCCTTTAACCCCTAAAGAAAATGTGTATCATAGAAGTATATTGTGGCTGTGACTAAACTTAGAATTTGATCTTTAAGCCTTTGGAACTGATTTATAGGAGGGATTTAGAAAAGTTTGAAGAAATGGTCCAAAGCATTCCAGGACTAATAGTTGTGGTAAGCATTAAGAAGAGCAGGATGCCAATAGGAATACAAATAGTAAAGAGTGAGCTCATGAGGTTTTAAATGGGAACAAGAATTAGATCATGCATATTATATTCTGCCAATGAACTTATCTGGGTTTTGTGTTCTGAGATCGTGTGTGATACTGAATGTTAAAGGACTGGCTAGTTAATTAGTAAGAGGAAGTCTCAGGAGAACTCAAGATACAGGCAATTGTGTAGGTTATGCTAGCTGCTTTTGCCAGTTGACAGTAAGAACTGTGAGCAGAAGGATTTGAAAACTAGCCTTGTCTCCAGAATAACGTAAATTTAGAGTAGGAAGTGTGGCCCTTCTAACATTTTCAAGATTAGAACAGCTTGAACCACCAAATAAAAACATCTTTAATTGCTACTTTTTAACTTTTCTTTACTTTTTTTGTTTTGTTTTTGTTTTTTACTTTTTAATTTTTAATCAAGTGCTTGCTACATAGCCCACACTGCACTCAAAATCTCAGTGATGTTGGTAACTCAGTCTCATAGGTATGAACCAAATGATTACTTTTTAAAGTGTTACTTTTGTATGAACAAATGAACTGTGGAAAAAGCATTGTTGCCTTGAGTAAGGCACAGTAAGACTATAATAAAATAGGCAAAATAGGTTATTAATAGAACTTTTTCTCTCAAGGTTTATATTTCTTAGTCTTTCTCTAACCAGAGCCTCGAGTATGAGTGCCACATGCTTTGGGGAAAACAATTGCTAGAAAATATTTTCATTATAAATTAATACATGAGAGTTTATATCTCATGGTTTAGTTCCCTCATAGTAACATTTTTTGGTCCATTTAACCTGAACCAGACCTTTATTTTTATCTTTACTCATTTACATTAAAAAAATTCTGATAATAACAGTGTTACCATATAATGCATGTCCAACTTTTTGTGGAAAAGACGTTGAAGACAAGTAATTACCTCTCTGTATAGAATTACTGGGTTTTTGAAATCATGTAGTTTTCAGCTTTAATCATTGCTAGCTTAGGCTGAATCTTTCTTAGTTCTGATAAATTAGTTATCAATTAATCATTTGTTTCTGTTTTCCAAAATTTTCAGATTTTTATTTCTACTGTCTTTTTTCCTAGTCCCTATTCTTGGGAGTTTATACTTTAAAATTCAAGCAATTAACCAAACAAAAAAGCAACTTTGTATTGTGGTTTTAAGAGGGCTTGGACAAGAATCAGTATTAGAAGTGGGTGTTCAGCTGGCCATAGTGGTGCACACCTTTAATCCCGGCACTCAGGAGGCAGAGGCAGGCAGGTCTCTGAGCTGGAAGCCAGCCTGATTTATATAATGAGTTCCAAGAAAGAAGTATATGTTCAAGCTACATCATCTTTACAAGGAAGTCACTAGTTATAAAACTGACCTAGAATCTTTAAGAGTTCAGTCTCTTGTGTGTCCTTTATTTTACTGTTTTTAAAGTGTTTTTTTTTTTTTTGTAGATGTATGTTTGTGTGTTTTATTGCAAATAACCATTCTTACACACTTTTATTGACTTTTCAGTTGGCCTCAGTTACCCTTTTCTATTCTTAAATATTATTACTATTTACTATAATGCGGTAGCAAATGCCTGTAATTCTGCCAGATGTTAGGGGTAATCAAGATTTCAAATTCAAAGGACAGGATTGGGCTACAAAGTGAAACCCTGTCACAAACAAACCTGAGTGCCCAACCTGATTGTGATGACACACCCCTGTAGTCTCAGCTTCTCAGAAGGCTAGGTTGGAAGAAGCTAGGCTGAAGGATAGCTTGAGGCCAGGAGTCAGGGGAACCTGAGCAATTAGCGGGACCCTGATAAATCTATCTGATATATATTTGATATAATGAATTCAAACAATAAAAAAACATAATGCAATAAAAAGTTGTCTGTTCAAACTCATCTAAGTCTTCTGAGGTAATCATTGTTCATGTTTAGTATTTAAAATTAGATTTACTCCAAGTTTACAAACATTTTATTTTTTTAAGATTTATGTTTTATTTATATGTGTACATTGTACCTGTCTTCAGACACACCAGAAGAGGGCATCAGATCCCTTTAGAGATTGTTGTGAACCACCATGTGGTTGACTGGGAATTGAACTCAGAACCTCTGGAAGAGCAGTAAGTGCTCTTAACCGCTGAGCCATCTCTCCAGCCTCTACAAGCATTTTTAAATGAAGTAAAATTATATAGTTCTTTTCAGCTTGAATATTTTCATCTAACTACTGTATTAGTTTCCTTTCTGTTGCTACAATAAAGTATCCCAAGAAAAGCAATTTAAGGAAGAAAGCATTGATTTTGGTTTACAGTTTGAGAGGGTATGTAGTCTATTATGGTAGTAGAAGCATGGCGTGGGGTTACAAACAGGTAGTTGAGAGCCATGTTGAACTAGGACCAGGCTATAAAACCTTAAAGCCTGCTTCTGGTGCACTTATTTCTTCTGGCATATCTTTCTCTCCCAAAGGTTCTACAACTCCCCAGTGTTACTAGCTGGGGACCAAATGTCTAAACATGAGTTTATCAGGATATTTCATACTCAAACCAGAAAACTATAATAAGTATATACCAGTATGTTTATTTCATTTACCATTAGAAGCCGAAGGCTCAAGAATAGTGCCCAGTGCGTATTAAGCACTGTGACAACCATTAGCTGCTACCATAGTTGTGATTGTATAATATTCTGTACTATAGAGTACAATATATACTATACTATATATACAATATACTGTACAATGTTTCTATTAACAGTAAAGCTATTTTTAATTTTTTTTTTTTTTTTTTTTATCAAAAGCAGTGATACAAGGCCATTCATGACGGCATATACCCTTGATCTCAGCATTTGGGAAGCAGAGGCAAGTGAGTTCAAGTTTAAGGCCAGCCTGGTCTACAATAGTGAGCTTGTGGACAACCAGAGCTACATAGTCAGACCCTAACACAAAACAAACAAAACAAACAAAATAGTGACTTCATGGTATCTGTGTACATTCATGTGTATTATACAGAATAAATTTCTTTCTTTTTTTTTTGTTTTTTCGAGACAGGGTTTCTCTGTACAGCCCTGGCTGTCCTGGAACTCACTCTGTAGACCAGGCCTACTCAGAAATCCGCCCGCCTCTGCCTCCCAAGTGCTGGGATTAAAGGCGTGCGCCACCACTGCCCGGCCAGAATAAATTTCTACAACTGAAGTTGTAACCAGAATAAATTAGAGTTATTACTCTTAATTTTGTTAATTTCTCACAAAGATTGAGCCATTTCCAACGGCTAGAAGTAGTATGTAGATACTGTTTCTCACCAATGCAAGCTACGTAAATGTCCTACTTTTTGTTAAAGTAATATAGTCGCTCCATGGCAGTTCCAAACTCTTTCGCCTATGGACAAAGGCCCGAATATGCAGTTTTACCAATATCCATAAGGTGGGGCTAATTCTCTGAGAATATTTTTGTAGGCTAGGATTGACATACAGTTAACAAAGAACAGTAACATTCACATACTTTCCCAAGATGAATGTTTGATCATAGTTACTAAAAATCATGCCTTCATTTGTAGAATCCAGTATTACCCAAGATTTGGATTAGACAGCATGATAAATAGTATCTGATTATTAATCTACCATAGACATAAATATCTGATAATGACAGGATGGTAGGTATAATAGATGTGCACATAAAGTATGTAGGGCGTTCGAATCATTGGCCTGACATGAGATAATTACTTATAATTTATTCTGTAATTTATATGTACCTTGAATAATCAAAATATACTTACTTTGCCTGTAGTATACAGTCTTTTTTGTATAGCAATGTCTCTGTAACTTACATAAGAATTTTTTTTCATTTTTAAAAAATTTACTTATTCACCTTACATCCAGATCACTGCTCCCTCCCTGTTCTACCTTCTACAATCCCTCCTCCCATACCCCCTTCTCCCCTGAGAGGGCAGAAGCCCCCCCCCCCCCCCCCCCCCCCCCCCCCCGTCTCTTGTGTGTGTGTGTGTGTGTGTGTGTGTGTGTGTGGTGTGTATGAGAGAGAAAGAGGAGAGGGAGAGAGAATGAGAGTAGTAATACAAAATTTCTCACTTCATTTGTTGGCATTGTTATCATGAATTCAGTTACCTTATAAGTTGAAACTTTAGTATTTTGTCTGGTTACTTCCACAGTCATATCTTTAGAAAGCATTTTCCTATCAGTCTTTGTTCAAATGGCACTTAGCATTACTAGCCTATGGATTCTCAGTTACATCCAAGGGAGAACAACTCATTGTTTAGTGTGGATATTGGCCTAGCGAGACTGTTCTTCAAAAAATTAAGAGTTATGATATCTCAACACACCTGAAACTGGCTAGGAATGCATATTCTGAGGTACTACCTGAGACTTCAGTTTGAAACCATGATAGCACTCAGTGTTTTGTGTATTAGCCAAAATTCATACTAATGTTTGATAACCACTGCTTTGGAAAATAATTGAGGGCCTTATGTTGTATTTGGTACATGCCAAGCACTACTGAGATGGAATCTGAAATAAATACTTTGTTCAAACAAACTTCTGCAGAGTTGTTTTGTTTTTCTTACAGGTAGTGAGGTCTTTTGAGCAATAATTTAATTTAATACTTAACAATTTAGAGAGTGTAGTATTTGAAGCACTCTTACCAAGCCCACACTGGCCTGACACTGTTGACTGTTGACTATCCAAAACTACCCACAAAGCTTTCAGGGCAAATCTATGAGGGATTAAGTTGAGGTAGGAAGACCCACTATTAACTAAGGATAGGAGCATTCTATAGGGTGGAGTCTTACACTGAATAAAAAGGAGAAGGAAAGAAAGCCACACACTAGCATTCATCTTTGCTTGTGAACTGTAGACCTGATAAGACCAGCTGTTATGACTTCTTGGAAGTGGACTGTATCCTTCCTGTATGCCCTCAAGCAGTATGTAAAAATTGGATCTCACTACTGAGAACTATATATATTCACCTCTATGGCAGCACTGAGATGATTAGTATATGCAAAATCCCTCCTGCCTTAGTCTCTCAGGGGCTTCTCACTGTATATTTTAAAGTTACCTTGTACTTATAAGTACTGTGGTTTCCCTAGCTGAAAGAGAACAGGTTTACTAAAATTCAAGCTGTTATGGTTGGATAAAGCATGAAGCCTAAAATGAAAAGTTAGTTTAAATCATATTATATGTGTGTGTGTGTGTGTGTGTGTGTGTGTGTGTGTGTGTGTGTGTGTGTATGTTTTGGTTTTTTTCCAGACAGGGTTTCTCTTTGTAGTCCTGGCTGTCCTGGAACTCACTCTGTAGACCAGGCTGGCCTCGAACTCAGAAAAATGCCTGCCTCTCCCTCCCAAGTGCTGCTGGGATTAAAGGCGTGCACCACCACTGCCCGGCTAAATCATTAATTTTTATGTACTCATTTTAACATAGCTATTTGAAATAGGAATTTATTGTTTACTGCTAAGTTGACATGAGAGAAGTAGATGTGGGGAGCTAAATTAAAAATACAAAATTTAGTAAGATATCCACACTAACTGAAATTGAATAGAAGAAATTGTCTTGGCTCTCTAAATGCATGAAAATGTTAGAGGAGGGGGGGTCTAGAATAATAGTTTAGTATGAATTAATGTGGTGTCACCTCAAAGTCAGCTAAAACAAGTTAGCATTAACAGAAAATAAAAGGTCATGGATTTTGTGTGTGTGTGTGTGTGTGTGTGTGTGTGTGTGTTGTGTGTTTGTTGTTTGTGTTTGTTTGTGTGTGTGTACATGTGTACAAAGTGCCATTGGAGTCTAGAAGAGATTGCTGGTACTTTTGAAGTTAGGTGGTTCCAAGCCATCTGATACTGAGTACTAGGAATTTTGATGTTTTTGAAGAGCAGCATCAAAGCCACTGAGCCATCGCTCCAGCTCCAGAAACTAATTTTCTACTGAGAAATCACAACATAGACAAGTTCACTAATGCTCTGACTTGTCTCTGTCTCAAGAGTGATCAGGAATTTATTTTGAAGCTTGGGAGTCTTTTGAGATGTGCAGGAGCTCTGCTCTATATAATCACACTGGCCAGGTGTGTAACTCAAGATGTTGGCCAGATTTGCCTTCCCATTGAATTTGTTGGCAACAAGAAGGATGGGTTTATATCAAGTGGGAGAAAAGTCTTCTGGGTTCCTGACTTAAATGATAGTAGATGGTGAAGGATATTCAAAATAACAGAAAATAAAGAGGTATAAATTTTGAGGGGAATGCTGAAAAGTTTAACGTGTATACTATATTTTAGGTTCCCAGAAGGACATAATACTAATACAAATAGTAAATACTAATACTAAACACTAATCCAGTAAGCAATTAGATGAAAGAATTTGAAAATTGGGAAACAATTAAATTAAGGGTTCTTAAGTCACCAGACTAAATGAGATTGTCATCACTATAGTACAGCTTTAGAAGTCAGTTAAGAACTACTAGAGAGTAGGCTCAGGGGATAAAGACACTTGCCCACATATCTGGCAACCTAAGTTTGATCCTCAGAAACCACATGGGAGACAAGAGAGTCGGTTCTTACAAGTCATTTTTTTGACCTTCATATGTATGTTGTGGCATGCTTGAATGCATACACACATACACACACATGCACACATGCATAAAATAATACATGTAAATGAATTGAGAGGATCTCACCTATACAATGCAGAAGCAATACATGAAAATATGTCAAAAAGGGTTTATCAACAGTAAAGATATTGCAGGGTGAGAGAACTGAAACTGCCCTTTGGGTTGGACTATTAATGTATCACCAGATCTCCATGGGAATAGTCTTATTGGAGTAGACAGGAAAGCCTCATTGAAGTATCTTGAGCAGGATAAGAAAAAGATGAACTATAAACAGAATGCGTGTATAAGAGATTCTCCTTGGTTTAGAAAAAGATAAGGTGGTAAATTTTTACATACCTTAGAATCCGGACCTTCCTTGTAATCCCTTAATGTCTTAACTAGTCTCAAGAGTTGCTAGATTGGGGCTGAAGAGATGGCTCAGTGGTTAAGAGACACTAGCTGTTCTTCCAGAGGTTCTGAGTTCAATTCTCAGCAACCACACAGTGGCTCAAAACCATCTGTAATAGGATCTGATGACCTCATCTGGTGTGTCTGAAGACAGTGACAGTGTGCTCACATAAAATTAAAAAAAAAAAAAAAAAAAAAAAGAGTTGCCAGATCAAGGAACTATGACATTTTTAGTAAGCGAGGCCTCAGCAGGTTCAGAGGTTCTTCAGTTTGCTACTGCTATTTCCATGTTTACCACCATGTGATTTGAATATTTGAGGTCATATGTCATACAAACTACCTGTTCGTAACTGAGAAATATACTTGTAAGATGAGTAAATGTTCTAAGATTATACATGATACTTGTGCACAAGCAAAAATCTGTATTCCCATGCTTCCCTGCCTGCCTTAAGGACTCTACCGCTACTGTTTACACAAGTTTATTAATGCTTCAATCAGATCTGTGAAGTTTTCTGTACCATATTGGAAAATACACAGATGATTGGAGTTTTAGTGTCTAGACTGCTGTTCTTCTCCTGTTCTACTCCTATTAGCTATTGTTCTTCAATGTCCTTTTTCATGCCAGACTTTAACTAGGAATCCCCATAGTAGTAGCTTGCTATTCTTTTCATCCTTTTTCTAGGAAGCAAGGGACTGATTGATTAGCCTGAAGAAACTGGGTTGAAGCAGGCTCATATATTTATGCTTTCTTTACTTGATGCCCTAGGTACATGGAGTTGCAACATCTTACATTGAGAATGTCTCTGTACTTCCATAGCTCAGTGTTTGCTATGGTGAAACCCCATTATCAAAATGATCACAGTGATCACTGTCCACCATAACTAATGGTTCCTTTGTGGGGCTGCTATCTCAGAGATATCCTTCTGGCTTTTTGATTTTTTTCTGTTTAGACATGACTTTCATATTCACTAAACTCAATATGTTCAACATTTCTGTATGCAGTGTCTTTATCACCCTGTCCCCGTTTGCAGTTAATGTGGCTATCTATTGAAGTTGCCTAAAAACCTTGAAAATTATCCTCAGTTTCTGTTTCTCTCTTATCACAGTATCTCTCTGGCTCTTGGTACCTGAGATAAAAATTTACTAACTTCCATCCTAATTACTGGAAAATGTTTTGACATTTTTTTCACATATAAGTGACTCCTGTTGTTGATTCTTTATAATGTAGCATGAATATTAGGGAAATTTTTTCCACGTTACTTGAGTTAGCTTAGTTGTACATTTCTATAGTATCCTTTTGATATGAATTTAACATATAACATGTTACATTCAGAGATTCTAAGCTTTGTGAGGTAAGAAATGCTGCTATCATGCTTGCTACAAATTATTCAAAATGGGGTAGACTTGCTTGGGAACTTCTCTTTCCCATCACTAATAGTGCTCATGCACAGGCTGAACTGCTTCAGATTTGGAACGGAAAGCCTATAAGTTTATTCCAGTCAGGAGAATGTTTTTCCTAGTTGTAAAGGCACAAATAGTGGTTTAAAAGAGTTTTAAAGTAAATCCAAGCAAACTTCTCCAAACTAAAATTCTACTAGACACTATCAAATATTCAGTGACTAATGGCATAAAGAGAACTCAAAAATACTTCTACATTAGAATATTATGATTAGAATTTTAAAAAATAATGTTTTGCATTTCTTATAGGTGAAATGAATCAAAAATACAAGGAGCTCAAAAAAAGGGAAGAAAATATGGATGGTAAGTGATGCTCTTATAAAGTAAATATTAGATTGCAATTCATTTGAACAAGCACTGAAGACATTTGCCACATTGAACCACTTAGAAAAAGTGATATTTTAAAATTTGGTTATGAGTGAATGGGTTCTGTAACCTGAAAATTTTTTTTCTCCCGTTTGCAATGTTAATCAAATCATTATCTATTATAGAGACATATAACATGCAAATTAGATTGCTATTCATATGTGTTTTTTTTTTAATTAGAAAATATATGGTACACTATTGAGCTACCAAAAAAGAATTGGTAGAAAATTATAATGGAAATACATTAGAGAATGCATGCAATGTTGATGCTATTCTCATACTAATAGTAAAATTTAACTACTTATTTTTAATTTTGGAAGCTGCAAAGGAATAAATAAAGAATGCAAGTGAGAGCAAAAGTATTTATGAGTTACAGATCATACAAATGGGTAATTCCTTAAAATATCTTTTATAATCTGAAGAAATGATAAAATTTATTTTGTGATTAAGCCATTATTTGATTAATTTAATAAAAAGGCATTTTCAGATAAGTATTTAGTTGTATCGGCCCGTTCTGCCCCACGTTCAGGGGCCACTTTGTATCCGCCTGACACTGCTGCTCTGGTCTGCCTGTCAGGGTCTAGCAAGAGAGAGAGTGGGGAGGGGCAAGAGACTCGAAGAATGGAGACAAGACAGAGTCTGATCAAGTCTCTTGTATTGAAAGGAAATCCTGGGTATTTATACCCTTTACCACGTGCCTTTCCCTCGTGGACAAGCATAGCTGAAGGCACTATGTCACGTGCCTTGCAGCGTGGAGACCATGTGCACCTAGCTAGCTGTGTGGAGACCACGTGCGCCTAGCAGCTGGGGGCACTAAGCAGCAAAACAAGATATGGGAGAAAAACAAGATGTTTTTCTCTGTGTGCTCAGCTGTTGTAGGCTGTTGAAAACAAGTCTCTTGTCAGGGTATATGGCTCGAGATGGCTGTAAAGATGATAGCCGCTCTCTGTTAGAAGTCGGCTCCCAACATTTAGTAATACTAATTTCAGAAATAAAACCAGTAGCCGTCTGTAAGTATTAATAATTATAGCTGTGTCAAGGAGGTAGTTTTTATGGGATCAGTTATTTCTTTTGAGCCTATATATATATATATATATATATATATATATATATATATATAACTCTCTAGTTTACTTATGTCAGAGTCAAAACAGACTTTAAGTATTTGAAAGTAGAGTAGATTAATAGTTAAAGTTTTATATTTTCTTGGGATTTCTGGGAAATAGTCTGAAGTTCTAAAACTCTAAGTTTAGTTAGCACTAAATCTGTCAATAGTAGTCCGTCTTACCATGTTTCCAATCTGCAGCTTTTATAGAGACTTTTGAGGAAACGAAGAATCAGGAACTAGAGAGGAAGGCACAGATAGAAGCCAGCATCATCACACTTTTAGAGCATTGCAGTCGGGTAAGTGCTGTGTGCCGTCTCGGTATTCTGATTCTCTGAATAGCAATACAGAAAGTGGAAGACTCATGTTATATTTGTCCACTTAAACTGTTTCCTTTAAAGTCCCGTCTTGTTTCTTCAAGCTGCTAATGTTTATCTCTGTAGGGTAATTTTATTAGGATAATGTGGGAAAGGATAGACATGATCAGTGTTAAGCAGTACGTGAAGCTGGGATTAGAATAAAATTTAAGATTTCCTTCCATTGATAACTTACCAAATTTACTAATAAAATTCTAAAACCTAGACATAATTTTAGAAGATATTAATATGTTTTACACTGTAGTTTATATGGTAAATATTTTCTTGTAGATATACCTAATGAACATTTTAAGTTTACAGAAAGAGTTTATTGAGAATCTACTATGTATTAGGTTAAGAAGAAAAATATATGCATGCCCTCTTTAAGTATTTTTAGTGTTCTAAGTCTGCATAGTTCCTCAAATTATGTAGCTAATTGTATCTACAGTTTGATAAAGCAAGTGAAAACATGACTGAATCCTACTGCATTCTATAAAACATCAAAATTGAATAATTATTCAACGCATCACATCCTTTGTGTTTTATGGTGGTTTTATAGGAAAGCTAAATCTTTTGTTTATTTCTCTGCAAGCACAGAATATAAATCGTATGAAACAGATATCCTCCATCACCAACCAAGAGCTAAAGATGATGCAGGATGACCTCAGCTTTAAATCAACTGAAATGCAGAAGTCACAGACGACAGCTAGGAATTTGACCTCAGGTAAGAACAGTGGCTAAGACTTTATATTCTATCTTCTTCTTCTATTTTTAATAACAAATTGGAGCTTCCAAAACTATCTTCATTCTTTTTTGAGTTCTTTTGAAAGTCTCATAAGGAAGGATCAAATTGATGAGTGCCTGTTACCCCCATCATTGGTAATTTGAGAATTTCCTATGACATCACCCAGGAACTTACTAAAACGACATTGGCATATCCTCATTCCTTTAACCATACTTATGGAATGCAGACCATCCCTAGCATAAGAAGGTTTCAGACAGCATTTTGTGTCTGTGCACATGTGTGGTGCTAACATGTGTGGTGCTAGCGAGCTGCTCTACCAGCCAGCAGTCCCAGGCTGCTGTCCCAAGTTAGTTTTCTAACTTCACTGTGGTGCAAAGTGACATGCAGAACTGGGAATTCAGTTACAGATTTGAAGTTTACATATCTTTTTAAAGTAATGACATATAGTATATGTAGTGTGATGTTCTTTCTCAGTGCTTGGTGGTAGCCACAGCCATGGCTTCCAGTAGGCAATGTGATGATGAGGTTGAGCAGCAGCTCTTACAGTGAGGCTTTCATGAAAGAGTTCAGAGACTGACTAGAGTTTGGTCAGGGAGAGATGTTCTCAGTATTCATCTTTTCTTTAAAAAAGTTAGGTCTGTTTCCTCAAGGAACTTGCATCCTGGTAGAAGAACTGTTTTAAGGTAGTGAAGTAATGATTTTATAGACGTGAGTGTGGATATGCATAGTGGTCACATATCGGGTCAAACGTTAATAATTAGGAGAGCATCTGAGAGCCAGTGATGTTGAAATAGTTTTAGCCATACTCACTAGCACAGACTGGCCAAGGAAAATGGCATCAACTAAGCATACATGCTTCATTGTAATTATTTTGTTGTCATACTTTAAAATCTGAAGAATGACAGATGAATTTTAATTTTATTAACCAATGTATCCCAGAAGTTGATATGTCAGTCTGTATTCTATAAAATGGTAGACATTTTCATTGTACATTATTTTAATTTAAACTAAACCTATTTCAAGTGATCAAAAAGATGTACGTGTCAAATTACATAAGTTGAGATTAGATAAAAGGTTATAAAAATTCATACAGAATCTTGGATTTCTGTACTGATAGATTCTGAGTGTTTTTTATGGTATGAGGTGACTGAATTTGCTTTTTTTGTCTACTTGGATTTACACTGGCAGGTAGTGAGTTTAGAGAAAATGAACTTAATGTTTACTAATGTAAAATACTTAAGGATTCAAGCTGGGGAGATGACTAAGTCAGTAAAGTGCTTGCAAGTATAAGGGACTTTGGACCCCTACTGCTTACACTGAAGTGGGCATGCTGACATGCTTGTAACTCCAGCGCTAAGCTGGTGGAGACGACAGACATGCAGTTGAAGACAAGCCAGCCAGCCATGCCAGAGTGTTGAGCTCCAGGTTTGGTGATAAATCCTGTCTCAAAAATAAGGTGGAGCATGGCTGAGAAGTGTGTTTTCTCTCTCTCTCTGTCTCTCTCTTCTCTGTCTCTGCCTCTCTCTCTCTCTCTCTTTCTCTTTCTCCTCCGTCCCTCCCCCTCCTCTCTCCCTCCCTCTCTAAAATGTTTAGGTATCCTAGACATGGATGTTTTATAGGGATTCCTAAAATGTTGTTGAGAGTAAAACTTATTTTGACCTGACCTGAACTGGTTATTCATCCTTTTTATTGTAGACAGATTCATGGACTTGATAGTTCAATACTGTCTCAGATCCTGCTGTAGCAGTTATGCAGTCAGTATATGAATTATGTTATGGTCTACATCCAAAAAATTTGTATGTTTGAAAGTACCATTGCCTGGGAGTTGAATAGGGAATGCTGAGCTTGTAAATGCATATTGAATGATAATAAGATGCCAGTTAATTAAAAGTGATACTAGAAATAGAGAATTGCTGTCATTCTATGATTAAAGACTATTTTGTACCTAAGTTGGTTTAGTTTGTTGCCATAGGATTACTAGTTCTTGGGATTTATATGCTGAGCAACTGGAAGAGGTACATTCCAATGTTGGCTTATATCTACAGGTACTTTGTACTTTTTTAACATGTTAAAAATCCATAAAATTTAGTGTTTTATCCATTGTTCACTTTAATTTTTAAGTTTATATTCAAAGTAAATGTGTGTCATTATGGTATGTTCATGCATGTATGCATGAATGTCATTGCTCATTTTTATTAATGCCCTCTGACCCACATTTGTTGGTACTCTTCCTCACCCCAATACCCTTCTGCTCTCATAACACATGTATTCCATTTTTCCCTCTTTCTTGTCTATCCCTCTCACTTCCTGCCCCTCATTGTTCCCTTTATACTTTTAAGACCTATATATACACATAAATGTAAGCATAGCATTCGTGAGAGTAAAAGTGGTTATTTGTCTCTCTGAATCTGGCTTATTTTGTGCAACATAACGATCTCTGGTAGAACTTATATTCCTGCAGATGTAGGGACTCATGATGGCTGACTAACATTCCATTGTGTGAATGCACCATATTTTCTTTTATTTCTTCATCTGCTGATGGGCATCAGGCTGTCTGTTTCTTAGTTGTTGTAAATGGTACAGCAGTAAACATGGATGTCCAATACCCCTGTGACTGTTGACTCGAAGTCCTTCAGGTATGATGTTAAGTCTTTTGAGGAACCTCCACACTGGTTTTTGTACTGAATTCAACAGTTTACATTCCCTCCAGCAGTGTTGTGTATTTTCTTGATGATCTATCTTAATCAGTTTAAGATGTACAGGCTGGGTTTACACTTGATTTCACTATTTCAATATTATTTGCTTTGTGAAGGAGCTTATTGTGGTTCTGAATTTTTTAAACATAACTCAAAAAGTGTTGCTTGTTTGAAGGCTCTATAGAATTCTTGTATAAGTATATCTGACCCTTGGTATTTTGCTTGTTTGTTTATTTTCATTTTATTCTGTTTGAATGCTTTTTAAATTTTTTTGATTTGCTGAAAATAAAAATTAAAAAAAAAAAAAAAAGAAAGGCTGAACCTAGGAAGGGCTAAGGATGAGTATGTGGAAAGAGAGACAAGAGGAGATGCTAATTAAGTTTAAGACCTAGAGAGATTGTGGGTAGCTACCTGAACAGAATTTGCTATAACAATCCACACGCATCAAGCCATCAGATACACCATGGAGGCCGGAGAGCAATGTTTGGAGTGTAGAGCCAATTATTGCTCTTGCAAGGATCTGGTTAGTTTTCCACACCGATTCTGTGGCTCACCTGGAACTAGTCAGAGGATCTACTCTCTTGTGCCTCTGCAGGCACCTGCACTCCTTGTATCTTCATCTGCTCATGGACATACACGTTTCGTTCGAAATTACAAGTTAAATACCTGTGATGTGACAGAAGCCTTCTCTTTCTAATAAATATTTATGTTGTAAATAAAAAAATAAATAAAGATATGCAGGCTGGCAGTGCATGGTTATACAGAAGAGCTCCAGAACTTTTTCATCTTGTAAAACTGAAATTTTATCACTGAACAACTCCTTGTTCCCTCTGTTCTAACTCACAGAATCACAATTCTACTTTTATTTCTTGAATTTACCTCTTAAGAAAGCCTCATGAAAATGTGGTCATAATGTTGGAACTGGCTTATTTTGCCTAGCCTAGTAGGTATTTTATCCACTCACCAATACTTAGATTGCTTCTCTGTTGATGATGTGCATAATTCTGTAAAAACCATTAGTCTGCACATCTCTTCTAATTGCTATTTTTAGGTTCTTGGGCTAGTTTGAGCATTTAAAAACCTTTCCTCTTCTCTGTAGACTAAGGAATTACATTAATTCATCTATATAGTCACTTATCTAAGGTTGATGTTGATATAACAAGCTTTTTCCTCCTTTAAGTTATCTTGGTGCCACAGCCATTAAAAACATTCTGTAAAGGCAAATATAAATACCAGGAAACAAAGTCAGTGATTAGGACTCTGTATTTCTTACATACCTTTATGCTTTGTGTTTGCATTTCCTTTTAAAAACTAGTCACTGTGCTTTCTCCACTTGTGAATTTGTAAAAAATAAGAACTGGCTTTCATAGAGGTGAAAAACAGTCTGTCACTAAAGTTCTTCTTTTTCTGGAAATTTTATTAAGATTTGAGTTCTGCCTTTATAATTTATTTCATCTATGGGTTCTTTTGTTTATTTAAGACTAGGATTTTTTTTCTTTTTCTTTATACCATTGCCCACGCTTATGATGTTTCTTTTATCTGAAAATCACCAGAGGTTTATGATAATCTGGTTGACTGTCTGAGATAATGTATGTTATAGTGCCCGTCTGTAAACTGTCCCCTTTCTGTCTTTGAGATCATTACTGGAACCCACCTGACTTTTTTTCACTGTTTCTAAGTAGAGTACTCTTACTCTCTGGGCAACATTACTTCTTAGAGAAAAGGTGAAGAAGTTATACCAAGTGAGTGAGATGACTGAGGAAAAAGAAGAAACAGCCACAAGAGTTCCTCCCGATTAATCATAGAAACATGTTGAGAAATACTGACCTGCAGGATAGAGGCAAGGAATCTTGCTAGCAGTAGTTTTTATTTATACTTTTAGAAAGGAAACTCTGGGGAGTAAACAAATTTGCTGATGGCAGAATATTTCAGAAACATTTCCCCAGGTCAAAGTGGCCCCTCCTGAGATTGTGCTGCTCTGTACACACTGCTTAGTAAACTTCGAAACTTCATAGCATATCAGAAGGAACTAGACTGCTTCCTCTTCCTGTCTCTTCCCTGGAGAAGCTTTCGGCTTTTCATAAGGACCTGATGGGAAAGGGAGATAAATCTGACTCTATACTAACCAAACATTTGCTCCTTTTCTCTGGAAAAAAAAAAATCAGTTTGTATAGTTCTTTAATGTATTTACTGAGTATGTATCCAAATTACATTTACAGTTAAATTTATGTAACTCCTTATTCAGTTAGCTTAGCATGTTTCCTATCTATGTTATTAAAGTGCTATAATAGACCTTGGTTACATGCTTAGTTAGCACTTTATTCTCATAACTGCTTGTGACCTTAGTGAAGGTAGGAATCCAAATGAAGCATTTTATGATTTTGGATTTCTGAGATACTCTTACTATATTTCCCATCTGGCTTTGAACTCAGAGCCCTCTTGCCTGAGCCTCCAGATGCCAGGATAATAAGCATGTACCTAGCTTCAAATTGACACTATGATAACATTTAAATCTTATGCACATATAATGATATACACTTGTACACATATATTTCAATATGCTTAAGTTTAAAACTCTGAAAGGGGTAAATGAAACATTAAAGGAATACTAGCTTAATTATATCAATTTTAAAGTGTTTTGTTGTATGACAACCCCTTTTAAATAATCATTTTTGTATGTAAGATATCTTCTTTGATCACTTTCTACTTTTTTTGAGAAAAGATTGGTCAATGAGCCCTGAATTTGATAATTCTGGATCATCTAGGTAGCCAGTTTGTTCTGGATTCCTGTCTCTGCCTCCTCACTGCTGGAATTATAGTAGGCTGCCATGCCTACCCAACATTTTTGTGGATTAAGAAGATCCAAACTCTGGTCCTTATTCTTGTGCTGTAAGCACTTTCTCTATTGAGCCATCTCTCTAACCAGTGACTTTTTTAAAGCACTGTTTTTCATTTTAAATGAATACTAAGTAGAATAAATATCTAGTTGCTGAATTTCTGTTCTTGTTCTAGGTCTCCAAAGTTACATATTGTTTTCCTCTAGATCACTGACCTCACTTGATCCAGTTATATTGTAAAAGATCAGTAGTTTTCTGGGTGTTTAGTACTGTGTCCTATACCTTTCCCTAACCCTTCCTTCTCTCCCTCTCCCTCACTCCTGCCTCTCTCTGATCATTTTTTTTCTGTTTGAATGTTCTACATTCAAAGTGCTAATAGCTGTCTAGTGTGCATCCAAAGACAAGAAGTTTATTATGTACCTTAAGAAGAAAATGCACATTAAATATGCTCCATTTACAAATAAAGTGTAATCTGTTCACTGTCCATTAGTTATTGACAATCATAAATATATACTAAGTAAGATGTCCTTAAAGAGAAATATATACAATCAATTGTATATTGGTCAAGCGACTAACATGTTGTGACCAGAAGCTCTAAAAACCTAAGACTAGTTATATGAAAGTATAGAATTTTAATTGTCACCTTAAATTCTTATGCTTTATTTAGATAGTCAGCGTCTGCAGCTGGATCTACAGAAAATGGAACTTCTGGAAAGTAAGATGACGGAAGAGCAACAATCTCTGAAAAACAAAATTAAGCAAATGATGCTGACCTGGAGACATACAGTGACCTGGCAGCTTTAAAATCATCAGCTGAAGAAAAGAAGAAGGTAAAATGTTTAACAAAACCTTTAAAAGTTATCACCCAAATGTTTCCTTCCTTCCTTCCTCCTTTTTCTTCCCTTCCTTTCCTTTCCTTCCCTCTTCCTCTCCCCTCCCCTCCTTTTCTTCCCCCTCTCCCTCCTCCTATCCCTTCCTCCTCCTCCTCTCCTCTTCTTCTTTTTTTAGGACAGGTGCTCAAGTAGTTTACTTCAAACTTGCTCTGATGTTTGGGTGCCCTTGTACATCTGATCTTTCTGCCTCATCTCTGACTGCTGGGATTATTGGGTTATGTGGTGGCTACTAGGCATGACTTATTTTGGGGCCTCATATGCTAGGTAAGCCCTCTACCAAGCAAGCTGCAGACCCCAGTTGTTTTTTTCTTAATTAACTTTAATTCATATGTACTTTATATGACTTACTACTTTTAGTATATTATTTGACATACAAGTTCGAAAGAAGTAATAAAATTTGTTATATGTATAGTTGGAATTTAAAGACACTTAGAAGTTTTAAGAGAAGGCAAAAATTTAAAGGCAAAGTATAAGTTGCTCCCTAATACAGAGACTTCTAACCTGTGACCTTTGCCAAGTCTTGATGTGGGTGATAGGTCTCCTCTGCAGACTCATCAGTATCTCTCCATTCCATTTTTAAATTTAATCTTAAATTTTTGGGAGTCAGTACAGACATGGAAGAATTTATTGCATTATTAATAGAGTTACTTTTATATAGCTTATTATTCAAAAGATATTTTTTGTAAAGAAGTCTTAAAGTGATTATAACTCTGATAGAATTTTACAAAATAAAACTATTAAAATATCTAAGCCAAATGTGTTTTTATGTTGACTTTCTAGACATTTATTATAGTTTCTCTTTGGATCTATCTAGAAATTACATCAAGAAAGAACAGTATTATCAACCCACAGAAATGCCTTTAAGAAAATAATGGAGAAGCTGACCACAGATTACGAGGCACTGAAAACACAACTTCAGGATAATGAGACACATGCTCAGGTAAGAGCACTCAAAGCTGACTTAGAAATCCTTTCTGCCTTTTATGTTGTCTGTCTTGTTCTCAGTATGTGGTTTTTACTTCAGACAGCTTTATTCTTATTCTTGTTTCATTTAGGTTTCAGGCCTGCCTTGTAAGTCTTCCATATTTTTTTGGCTTTGAAACAGTGAGATTCTGTACGTTAGTATGAATGAATTTCTGTCTTATTTCTTTGGTAGGCCTGTATGAAAGGCCAGTTTTATAGGATATACTCTCTTGGGCATGGCTATTATGCTATACTGGGTGATTGCTTTAAAATTTACCAAAAGTAAACAGAAACTCTGACTTCTGTTAGAAACTACAAATAACATAAACTCCAATGACAGACAGAATTCTTGTCATTTTGAAATGAGTAAAAACACATGTACATGACACACATACACACTTTCATATATACACACATACATGCATAAATGCATATATATCCTGTGTGTTTAGCTTGGGGCTTTGTTGCTGTTTCCCATTTATTTTTGTTCTTCAGTTCTTTCATACATGTCTCTATGGAGCTTTCACTCACCCCTCCGTTCCTCCTCCTCCTCTGGAACTCTTCTTTCTATTAATTCCTGTCCTACTTTGATATATTTTTTTTGTACCCACTGAGCTTAAGATTGCTTGCATGAGAGTATTATTTACTAAAGCATGGGCAACTTGATTTTTTTTTTTATTGGAAATAAATGTTTTTTTTTTTGTTTTTCTTTTTCGAGACCAGGGTTTCCTCTGTATAGCCTGGCGTCCTGGAACTCACTCTGAACAGGCTAGCCTCGAAACTCAGAAATACGACTGTCTCTGCCTCAAGTGCTGGTTAAAGGCGTGCGCCACACACCCCGGCGAAATAAATGTTTTAAAAGTGCAACTTAGATTGTAGTTTTCCCTCCCATCATCGTCCCAGATCCTCCTCACTTCCCATACACAGCTCAATCTTCTTTAAACAGGCAAGTATAAACAACAAAAGAAGAAAAGAAAGCTAGACTCTTAGCGTTAAAATGCCAACACACTCACCAATGTGTGCACCAGAAAACTAAACAAATTGAAAACAATATATAAGTAAGACCAATAGATGAAAAAAAAAAAGCCAAACAGCATTATGACACAAAACTCTCCAAAAATTTTGAGTTTGTATGGTCTTGGCCATCTACTTTGGGCCTGATGTTAAGCGTGGTTTGTATATTCGTTGGAAAAAACTAGTTTTTCCTTTGTGAGCTGTTGACACTTGGAAGTAGCTTCTGAGTTAGGAATAGGGGCTCATGTCTATGTATCTTCTCCATACTGAGACCCCATCTGACTTGGACCTGTGTAGGCCCTGTGTGTGCTGCCACAGTATCTGTGAGTCCATATACCTCTGTCGTCTTTTGTCTGTAAGGTACTGTTGTTGCCTTGGTATTGTCCATCCCCACTGGCTCTTAAAATCGTTTTGCCCCCTCTTTCTCACAGGCATGGACAACTTATCAATGGTAGTCCTTCCTGCAATACCCACTAATGGTGCCCATATTCCCTAGTTAAGGGTGGGGCCCAGTGAACACATGTTGATGGGACCAGTCTTGTGCACAGAGCTGTGTAGTGAGCCCATGAGTCAGTTGTGTCATTTCCAGAAAACATTGCTTTTCAGCACTCCTCCATGACCTGCATGTACATTCTTCCACACCTTCCACAACATCCCTGAGCCTTGAGGGGATGGGTTGAGGCTTGTGATATACTGAGCGTGCCCTAGTCACTTATTTTCCTCATTTTGTAAGTCTTGCACTAACTACAGCCTCAGGTCAAAAAGAAGCTTTTCTGATGAAGGATAAGAACAGAGTACAACTGGCATTATCTGCCTGTCTGTCTACTTAGTGTGTGTGTATGTGTATATATGTATGCCACAGTGTCATTTGGAGATCATATATAATATACTACTATGTAATAAAGCATAGTTTACAGAACCAGTCTCTAATTGGACATTTAGGTAATTTCTAATCTTAAGCTGTTGTAATAACACTATGAAGAGCAGTCCTGTTCTTGAAGCTCTTGATTCATATCTCTATAGACACATAGCTACAGTAACTTTTTCATATCACCCATCCTCTGGTACATCTCTGAACAGTGTTTGAGGTCTTATAGATTATAGGCTCTTGGAGGATACACTGTCCATCTCTAGCACTACATAACTAGTTTATATATGGTAGGTATATAGTAAATATTTTCTAATTACCAAATGAAACATATGTGCTGTATTCAAATTGAGTAGTTAAAGTCAGGCAAGGGTTGATTATGGCCATGTCTAATCACTTGCAATTAAAATTCTAAATGTATGAAATTCCCCAATTTACATAGCAATATGATCAAGGTATAACAACCAAAATCAGGTCATGTTACTCCTCTTACCAGAAATGAACATTTCTAACACATTGGTATATATTGGCATATATAGGCTATTCGTCTCTTCATCACCTCATATTTTCACAAAATAATTCTATTAAAAACAGTCTTTAAACAGTTTCTTAAAAATTTTAACATCTTTAAAAATATTTCTTCCAGGTATCACACTGTATGGATACACTATTTTGAAAAGATAGTTTATATTGCTACTGAACAATATAGAACTTACAAGAGTTTGCAATAACTAGAAATCACTAATTTATGTATCCTGTTTACCTGTCAGTTTGTCTTTACTTCACAATGTAAAAACCTAAAAATAGACTTGAAATTTACAATGTAAAAGCTATTTGAGTGGGGTGAGTACTAGAGAAAGTGTAAGAAGAGTTTGTGACTATATTATGTTGTCTGAAATGGGTCATGGGGAAAAAGACGTTTTTTTTTTGTTGTTGTTTTGTTGTTTTTTTTTTTTAAACTGTTGGCTTTCTTCTTCCACTATATAGATAATGTAAGGTACCTTTGTTTAGTTATTCTTTTTCCAAATCATAACATAAGCCAAAATTTTAAATATATCTCTGTATTTTTATATTTTGCCAATCTTGGCTAACTAAATCAAATTCTTGTCTCTAAATCTTATAACAGTTTTCTTAAAAAGTATTCTTATATCTATAAATAATTTCATGTGATATTATTTGAGTAAGCTATAGAGAGAAAAGATTTTCAAAATTGGCATTTACCTTATGGTAAGTGTCAAGGCAAGTCAGTAATGAGGATATACAATGTAAGAGGAATTTGACATGATGTGATTCTTGTATCATTTGTATAGCACTTAAGAGGTTCATTGCCATGTGAGAGCAAGAAGGAAACATGTCTGGTACTTGACTTTGCAAAAGGTTATTAAAGATTTATTGCTAAAATGTGCTGACTGCTTCCGTAGGGGCCATCCTAACTTCCAGGTCTTATTTGTGACAGATCTGATTTCATAAGGACTCAAGGACCATATATTTTACACAGTTAACTGTGATTCCATCCTGATATCCAAATTTATCTCTCTGGAGGAAACAATAGGATAGATATGTATGTGTGCGCTGAGAATAACTTTCATGAGAATGAGAACAAACTTTTTTTCTTGCTTCTTCAATTACCACATTCTTTTAAATGCTCATTACTTTGAAATAATCAGGGAGAAAATTATTTTGGTGTTTCATTTTTCAGACACTCCTTTGCTTAAGGACAACTACATGAATCTTAAAAAGCTAGAGTTACAAAGTTAATTAAATCAGAAAAACAGTTTAATTCTATAACAGTGAAATTGTCTTCTGAGGAAGCAACCATCAATATAATATCCACATTAGTTTCCTGTTGATGCAGAAATTATTGTAACGATGCCAGCTTTTTACAGACTCTCTTACAATCTTCAAACTGCAGCTCTGCTCTTATCGCAGCCTGGGAAACAAGACAGGAAACTTAGATCTAGAAATAAGGAAGTTTTTCCTATATGTCTGAACCTTTGGCAGTGTTAGAATATATATTACCTTTGTAGCATTAGATTTACAGAATTCAGGGAGAAGTCCCATCACGTCCCATTTTTCTTTTTTAGGTTACTTTAGGAAAAGTCATAAATTGACTTTCAGTTTGCTCATTGGCACGTATTTTTACTAGTCTGTAATTAAAATAAGTGTAGTGAAACCTTTTATAGAATTTAGCATTATTCTAAATGTATATGCTATTGTCTGATTTAACCTAACTTTCTTCTTTGGTGACCCTCACTTTATTTAGAATGCAAGCAATTGTTAAGATTTAAAATTGGGTGTTTTTCATACCCAAAGAGATATGCATACTCTCAAAGTGATATGTAATGATTTTGAATATGAGAGTCAGTTAACATTCTCCTTTTGTGTTTCTAGCTTACAAATTTGGAGAGGAAGTGGCAGCACTTGGAGCAAAATAATTTCGTAATGAAAGAGTGTATCCTTTAAACTGACTTGACATGTCCTTACCAAATGCTTAATGGGTATAGAACTCTGAGCTAATTATATGGGGGCCATAAAGACTAGCACCATTTTCTGTTCTATAACAATGTTTACTCAGACTATCTATTAGTCTCAAAATTGATTTGGAGAACTATCCAAAATGGAGTATAAAGTCACTGTATAGCATAGTGCTTAAGGGTATACATTATAGAGTTGGATGATCAAATTTTGAATGTTGATTCTATCACTGGTAAGCCACAGTTTTTAGAAAGCTCTTTTAATCTGTTTAAGCCATAATTTTATAATGTCTAGAACAGTTTGAATTCATAGTTTTTCTGAAGAAGTTTAGATATAAGTGTTAGTTGTTTATAATGCTACAACTTGGCTCTCTGTAGAGCAAAGGGTGCTAACCAGTCAGGGTCTTAGGAAATTTGACCTCTGAATTCAATTGTATTACACATGATTCAGTTGCATCTTATTTCTAACAAGTGAGGACCTGTGTCATAGAGTTACAACATCTGTCCAGAATTTGTTTCCTGCCCGTTCCCTTCTACTTATTCCAGGATACCTATCCTCAGAACAAGATGGTTCTCATAGGCTCTCTTTTAGGATGTTGCTGAACTTTATCTCAGAGGCAGCACACACCTCAGCTTACTTCTAGATAGGATGCTGTAGGAGCTCTATTCATAGTGTTAGAACAACTAGGCTTAAAAGACAGACGGAGTATTCACGGGATGTTTAAAAGTCTAGCATTCTAGCTTTATGCAACATAAATTACATGACTCTGAAATAGTGAAGTCTAGAGACTTGCCTGAAATCCCATGTGACATTATAGAGACTAGAGATTTTCTGAATCTTGTTCTGAGAGTAGAATTAGATTGAACAACCTGACATTAAAAAAAAAAATCAGGAGCTGGGAGGAGAGGAGGGAAGGGGGCTGCAATAAGACTGTAACATGAATGAATAAATAAATAATGAGGAAAAAAAATCAAAAGTGATTTTTTTTGAAACAGGTTTTACTTGGCCTATTTGTGTCAACTTATGCTTTGCTAAAATAAGGTTAAAGCTAAAATTTATTCTAGTACTTTTTCTGTACTGTCTATATTCACTATGACAAATACCCAAGTCTGCTTCAGTTCCTTTCTGAGTCACAGACTGCTGTTTTTACTAACATTGTTCCTCCTTAACTCCTGTAATTAGTCATAGCAACCAAGAGTCAAGAGAGTGATTATCAGCCAGTGATTAAAAATGTGATGAAGCAGATTGCAGAGTACAATAAAACCATCATGGATGCTCTACATAATGCCAGCAGAAGCTGAAACTGAGTTGACTGAATCGACAAGCATCCTCAAGCGTGCTAAAAGTAAATTAGTTTCCCCTTAAAGAGTTAGACTCCAGGTTTTTAATGCCATGGTTTTGTGTTCTCCTTGGAGGCGAGATCTCTTGCATAGTTAAATAATTCAATAAAATGTTGCATATAACTCCTTTTCCTGTGATGTTTGTGTTTATAGTAACCATAACTCTCTTGCTCTGACAGATGACCCAGGTTCAGTTTACCAGCTCCCCACATGGTGGCTGATGACATTTGTAACCTCAGTTCCAGGAGATTTAGCACCCTCTTCTGGTCTCTGTGGGCACCAGGCATATATGCAAGCAAAACAGTCATATACATAAGAATAAATAAATAAATTAAAAATAAATAAAATTACTTACATGCACTATCCAGCAAAAAGAAAACTTGCTAATACCCGTGAGACCAAGAGCTGACTCCACACTGTCCCTCTGATGGATTAACTTTCCTCTGCTAATTGTCCCTTGACATTTTTCTTTTTATCTTTACCTTTGCCTAAAATTCTAATGAAAAAAAAATACACATAAATGATTCAGATATTAACTGCTAGAGTTGACCATCTGGTTAAGAGAGTACTCAGTAGCAGTTGGCACAGTTACAGGACTTTGCCCAGTTCTGGGAACTGGCTCACTGACACTCGTGTTTCTTCTGCTGTCTTTATGAGCACTGGAGTTGGAATTGTGCCGTTTTTACCCTATTACAACCCATTTAGAATAGTAGTATAAGATATTGTTGGGATCAGGGAAGGAATGTCTTGAAATGGGTCTTGGAGACAGCATTGGTTGAAATTTAATTCACACCGTCCAAGGCAGGCTGCGTATAGAATTCCTAGAAACAGCTTTGGTGGGAGAGTGCAGGAGAGGAGACATTCTAAAGAGATCCTTAGCCAGGGTAGGGGGAATACCCAGGGGGTATTCCTGATCAGAAGAGAAGGGAGAGGGATGCAGGGAAGGATTGTGGGAGGGGCTGATGGGGAGGAGCCAGTGAACAGGATGTAAAGTGAATAAGTAAAAAAAAACCAAACAAACAAAAAAAAAAAACAGGCCCGAGCACTGAGTAGATCCCAGTTGGCAGCTCTGCACCCAATCTCACAAAACCCAGAGGAAGTGGGCCTCCCAGGAGCTCTAACCCAGGCAGCATCTTAGGTAAGGAGACAGCAACACCCACCCCAAACAGGGAGTAACTGGGACCCACTAGGACCCAGGAATTCATTCCTGGCCTGGAGTACTGGTTCCTTCCAGTCTGGGCCCGAGCACTGAGCAGATCTTGGGCCCCAGCTCTAACCCCAGTAGTAACACCCACCCCACACAGTTCTGACACAACCAAGATAATAGGAAAGACAGGCTCTAATAAGAGACAGGGCAGGTAGCACTAAGGTGATCCAGATGGCAAAAGGCAAGCACAAGAACATAAGCATCAGCAACCCAGGGTACTTGGCATCATTAGAACCTAGTTCTCCCACTAGAAAGTCCTGAATTCCCCATATCACCAGGAAAGCAAGATTCAGATTTAAAATCACTTCTAATGATGATGATAGAGGACTTTAAGAAGGACATAACACTCTCAAAGAATTTGAGGAAAACACAGGTAAACAGGTAGAAGCCCTTAAAGAGGAAACACAAAAATCCCTTAAAGAATTACAAGAGAACATAACCAAACAGGTGAAGGAATTGAACAAATCCATCCAGGACATAAAAATGGAAGTAGAAACAATAAAGAAATCACAAAGGGAGACTACCCTGGAGATAGAAAATCTAGGAAAAAAATCTGGAGTCATAGATGTAAGCATCACCAACAGAATACAAGAGATACAGAGAGAATCTCAGGTGCAGAAGACATCATAGAAAATATCGATACAACTGTCAAAGAAAACGCAAAATACAAAAAGGTCTTAAAACATCCAGGAAATCCAGGACACAAATGAGAAGACCAAACCTAAGGATAATAGGTACAGATGAGAGTGAAGATTCTCAACTTAATGGGCCAATAAGTACCTTCAACAAAATTATAGAAGAAAACTTCCCTAACCTAAAGAATGAGAAGCCCATAAACATATTGAAGCCTACTGAATGCCAAATAGACTAGACCAGAAAAGAAATACCTCCCGCCACATAATAATCAAAACACCAAATGCACAAAACAAAGAAAGAATATTAAAAGCAGTAAGGGAAAAATGACAAGTAACATATAAAGGCAGAATTACAGCAGACTTCTCACCAAAGACTATAAAAGTGAGAAGATCCTGGACAGATGTCATAGAGACCCTAAGAGAATACAAATGGCAGCCCAGGCTACTATACCAGCAAAACTCTCAATTACCATAGATGGAGAAACCAAGATATTCCATGACAAAACCAAATTTATGCAATATCTTTCCACAGACCCAGCATTACAGAGGATATTATCAGGAAAGCTCCAATACAAGGAGGGAAACTATACCCTAGAAAGAGCAAGAAAGTAATCCTCTTCCAACAAATCCAAAGAAGATAGCCACACAAAGATAATTCCACCTCTAATAACAAAAATAACAGGAAGCAACAATCACTGTTCCTTAGTATCTCTTAACATCAATGGACTCAATTCCACAATAAGAAGACATAGGCTAATGGACTGGATACGTAAACAGGACCCAGCATTTTGCTGCATACAGGAAACCCACCTCAGTGACAAAGACAGACACTACCTTAGAGTAAAAGGCTGGAAAACAATTTTTCAAGCAAATGGTCCTAAGAAACAAGCTGGAGTAGCCATTCTAAAACCTCCAGCCCGAGAACACAAAGGGAGGGACTCATGGCTCCACCTGTATAGGTAGTTGAGGGTGGCCTTGTCAGGCATCAGTGGAAGTGGAGGGCCTTGGTGCCTGATAGTTTGGATTCCCTAGTGTTGGGGAATTTGAAAGTAGGGAGGCAGGAATGGGAGGATGGTGGGAGCACATCCTCATAGAAACTCCCAGATTTATATGGATTAGATATGATAGAGACAGGCCACCAGAAGACTGGATTCCAGAATTCAAACAAAAAATATCTTGATGCTGAAATTTGTTTTGAGAATTGTATATTGCACAATACACAGCCTTGGTGTATCTACTCATCAAGCAAACTGAGCAGACCTGCTCTAACCTCTGATGTCCTGGAATCTCAGCTGGATGCAGTGAACACACAGACATCAGAGGCTTATCAATTTACTCTTCCCCCTGCCCTCTTCTAATATCTGAACGCCTGTAATCAGCTTGAAGAAGTTAATGAAGAGTTGGCGCCCCTATTCCCAGGGCTTGGGGACTGAGGTGGTTAATATTGAGCTGTCTTCTAGGGAAAAGTAGTGGTTTTGTTGGAACAGAGAGGAATAGCTAGGATTAATTGCATAGCCATAACCTATTGGTAGAAATCTATATAATTGTTATTAAGCTAAGGTTATAATTTCTTAAATTGTACAAAATCTACTTTGATTTCAAATTTAAGGTTTTCATTGGTATGAATTTCTTATTGATATAGAAGTGAGATTAATATTGTTACTCTCATAGGCATTGTGCCTATATAACACATTTAGGAATACAAGGCTTAGACCCAGTCCTTCTTTAATTTTTTTAACTGATTTGAGATAGTTAGCCTGTGAATTAAGGGCCTATAACAAATTCATGGCTCTGAGTTTATTGTTAGGGTGTTTTCTATATTTTATTTAGAAATAGCTGAGAGGAGTTAACAGACAACAGTCTATATTGCCTTACATGGATAGTTGGTTTTCAAAATGTCAGAAGTTCACAGAATTGACGTTACAAACATTTCTGTATTAAGGTTCATTTTGATTAGAAACCTGTCTGCTCCTGACAGCTTCCTGTCTTGGATTCTAAGAAGAAATCTTTGGAGTTACTCCAGTTGTGGTGAGACAGCCACTAGGCAAGAATTGCCTCTTTTCATCTACAGACAAATTACTCTCCTGAAAAGGACACACTTGCAGAATAGTCAACTGATTATATCTGCCAAGACAGAGTAATCAGCCCTTAGTAAGTCTGCATCACTAGGTCTGTCAGATGATCCTGGGCCAGAAGGCTGAAGATCAGATGCTCCAACGTTTTGTAGTATAGGGACTGTCCAGGTGTTCAGCGATCTCCATAAATTGGCCAAGTTTTAGAAGCTATGCTTTGTGCTTCCCATAATTTCAGTTAATTCAGTCATTCTGGATTTCTGATGGGGTTGAAGACTTATAGTCTCATAGCCAATCCCGGCTATTTACTTTGAGAGAAATGATTTGAGAGGATGGTTTTCAGCTGACATTCATTCTAAAGCCAAGAAAAAAGCCAGGTTCAGAACTAAGTCTTTTAGTTAGGAGAGATGACAGAGGTTCTGGTTAGTCAACAAAATGATGGACTGGGTATTAGGTCTATCTTGTACCTTACTGATACAAATTGGTATAGTTATGCTCTAATTGTATTTTGAGAGAAAAGTTTTATTTTAACAGGAAGGGTGATATGTAGGAGGAGCTAAGGTGAGAGGAGTAAGGAGAAGAGGAGGAGTAAGGAGAGGAGGAGGAGCTAGGAGATGAGAGGCGGGGAGGGGAACATGGAGGCAGATGTTCGAGTGTCTCCGTCAGTCAAAGATAGTTGATATATCTAGATTGGATAATGGGTTACACTCCTGATTGTATGGGCATCTTGTTATTGAGCATTACCAAACTTATAAAGCCTTTGATTAACATTAAAAAAAAGTTACTAATAAAAAAATAAAATAAAAAAATGAAAACAAACCCCAAAAAACTTCCTTTGCAAGTCAGACTATTGAAACGAAGGGCTCCAAAGGATTAAAAATTTCTTAGAAATCTCATTCTGGAGGAGGAGAAAGGCTGGAACCTGATACTTACCAGTCTCCCACATTTTAAAATGCTTGACAACTTAACAGACCACCTGGAAGAACAGAGGCAGTCAGTGATAGGTGAGACCTCTTCTTGACCAGAATTAATTGATAATCCCTACCTCATGACCTCTATTTAAATCTAAACTTCATACAAATACCCCAGAATGGCTTTGAGGGTTTTGGGTTCCATTTTCTTGCTACTCTTTCCAGCTTGGACACATTGAATAGCTCTCCCTTTTCTACTTTTCACTATTAGCTGTATTGTTTTCATTAGTATTATACTAATTATATATTAATATATATAATATTAGTAACATTTATTTTACACAATAGGTTTCATGAAGAGACTTGTGTACATGTGCATAATGTATTTGAATCGTGTTCACTCCTTCCCAGCTACCCTTTTTCATCCTTGTCTCCTCCTCAACCCATTTCTCTTCCCAACTTCCCCATTAATTTTTTTTTTTTTTTATTGAGACAGTGCCTTGACCAAACTGGCCTTGACCTTATGGTCCTCCCACTGTAGCCTCCCTAGTAGCTGAAATTATTTTGGTGTTTTTAAAGTTGTCCATGGTGTTTATGTAATACTTAGAAATGCAATAAAAATTGAAGTAAAGCCTATGTAGCTATTCTTCACCTTGTCTAAGGAATATATGACTCTTGCTGTGGTTTAGATGTGGTGTGAATGTTCTCCAAGGCTTCAGGTATTAAAATTTAGCCTCTGCTATGAGGAATTATAGAAGTGGAAACTTGATCAAGCTACGATACCTAGAGTAGGGTGCTCTGGGAAATGATTAGATTATTAGGATTAGACAGATTTATTAGGGTAGAGTCCCTTTACTTCCATCTTAGCAGCTTTTAAAGAAGAGAGTTATCAAGTAGACATAAGTACTCCTTGTGTCTTACCATGTGATACTCTGTGACTTGGAACTCTGCCAGCAAGGCTTAGCAGATAAGGTCTCTAGATCTTGCGCATCCAGAACCATGAGCTAAAATAACCTTTTGTTTATAATGTATCTTGTCTCAGGTAGGTTATCACAGCAATGAAAGCTGATTTGGGTTAGTAAAAACCAGTTTGGTGTTATCTATAACTCAACATTAAAGACTGGCAGGTAGGGAGATGTGTGTGTGTGTGTGTGTGTGTGTACACATTATAACAAGAGTGAGTTTGACAGGAAAAACTTCTTGGAAAAAAAGCAAGGATTCCAGCTTCCATCCTAACTTATTCATATATTATATTTGGGGAAACATAATTGAGCAATTTTTCTTTAAAACTAAAACATATTTTATCTGAGGGAAATTCTCATTAATGTCTCTTCCTTCCTCTCAAAGCCTTGCAACAAATCTAAAAAGAGTCTTCGTTTTGCTGGGCTAGAACTGGAGATTATATCTGCATGAACCAGCTCTTCCTCATTCAGTGCCATCACTCTGAGTTCTATTCCAGTTAAAAAAATAACACCTTGAAATTCATGTGGAAAGAAGCAGCAGACTGAACAAACACTCTGAGCACTTGTACTAATGCAGATCATCATGGGAACGATAACTAGTCTGTCCTATTCTTATCCTCTGTCAGTAAACAAACACAGGTTCTTTGGGCTATGAAACAGTCTTGCAGTATTGCCTCGCCTAGCCTGGCCTGGCACTCAACAGTTCCCCCCGCCTCAGCCTCCAATTCTCAGGATTATAGATGAGCATCATCATGGGCAGGTCTAAACAGTAGAGGTGGTACTCTACAGCTATGGAGCTCCATATACTGCAGGGAAAGGTAATTAATGCATGATTAGTGACACCCAAACTAGAGAGAAGCCAGTTAGTAGTAAGTGCACAGGGTGCAGCAACCCTGGCTAATTTCTCCTGAAGAATTCCTTTGACTTCCTGAGTCTGGCCTAAACAGCTGTGAGAATGCACTACCTCCTTTTCTTTTTTTTTTTTTGGGGGGGGGGAGATAAGGTCTTCCTCTATTATCTAGCCTGCCATCAAACTTACAATATTCCTGTCTCTACTCTCCAAGTGCTGAGTGCTGTTAAGACTGTAGCATAGGCCATGAAACCTGGCTTGCTAGGCGTTTTTGAACAAGCCAAACAGACTTTATTACTATGAGTAGACAAATTGATTAATTAATGTAGTGTTTTCATATCCCAAGTCACATGAAGTTTTAATTTTAAATACACTCCTTGGAAACTTTACCTATTATAGATTCATACTATGTAACAGGGTTTTAACACTGCTACATTTACAAGACTTTAAATGATGCTTTGCTGCCTCAGTTTCTCTTCTTCCAATGAACTGTTGTTTTGCAAAACCTTAACCAACATATATAAAAAATAACCAACTTGAGAAACAACACTGCTCTGCATAGTAGTCATTTTCTGAGTTGGATTCCTGGATTCTGCATGGTATAAGAAGAGAGTAGTGTAAATAAGTAAATTACGATGTGATTTAAATAACTAAATAAATAAAATTAAAAAAAAGGATTTAAAAAAAAAGAGAGTAGGTGCATGTTAAATGACTTCTGATCCTCACACATGGCTTCTCCACATATATACATACATATAAACACAGAATATAAAATGAAAACAGTTTCAAAGATAGACTCAAACATACCAGAAAGGTATTCGTAAAAAAAAAAAAAAAAAAAAAAAAAAAAAAAAAAAAAAAGAGGGGGGCTTAAGTTTTAAACTCAGTTTATGTTTTTAAAATTATAAAATTGTTCATACAATGTGTCTTAGTTACTTTTATAATAACTGTGATAAAGACCATGACCAAAAGCAACTTGAGAAAGGGTTTATTTCATAGTACAATTGGTATTCCCTCTTCCAGGAAAATTGGAGCTGGAACCTAGAGACAGAAACTGAGGTGGGGCCATGGAAGAACAATGCTTACTGGATTGTTCTCCAGGGCTTTCTCAGTTTGCTTTCTTATGCCATCCAGGATCACCTGCCCAGGAATGGCACCACACCCAGTGAGCTGGGCCCACTCAAATCAATACTAATCAAGAAAGTGCACTTCAGACTTACCTAAAGGCAAATTTCACAGAGGTATTTTCTCAGTTGAGCTTCTCTCTTCCCAAATGGCTTTACCTTGGTTACGTTGACAAACAAAACAAAACAAAAAAACCTAGCCAGTGCAGTTTACTCCTTGTCAACATAACACTCATCAACGGTCAACTATAACCTTTCTCATTTTTCCCAAAGATGTCATAATAATATCAACAATATAAAACATCCCAACTTCAAAAAGTCCCAGTCTTTAAAAATGCAAACACTTTAAAAGTTCAGTTTCTTTAAAATATCCAAATCTTTTAAAAAGCCCAACATCTCTCTAAAATCTATCTAATATATTCAGTCTGTAAAATCAAAGTTCAGACACTGGGCTGCTGTAAAATAAAAATTACTATATTAATCTAAGAAGGAAGAACCACACAGCACAGTAGCAAAGCAAAAGCCAAACTCCAGCAGTGTAAAACTCAGTGTAAGACTTCTGGGATCCAACCACCAGTGGAGTTGTTAAGGGATTCTCAAGCTTCCTCTGAAATTGCATGAGCCAAGTCTTTATTGTCTGCACTGCTCTCAGCTTTATCTTCCAGACTCCCACAGCACAGGCCAATGAACTCTGAGCACTCAATGGCTTTTCCAGTTAAAAATTCAAATGCCACCACAATAAAAACATGGTCAGGTGTCGCGTCTTCCTCGGCTGGCAGTAAGACACGACAAGCCTGGATTCTTCTTTGACAGCTCTTTTATTCCAGGCACAATCTTCATCCAACGAAGGGGCACCCAGCAGCAGAAATGTACTGCTTATATACCCTTCCAAGGGTGCGGGCCAGGCGGCCTGTTCTCTCAGGATTGGTTAGGGCCAATACCTCATTAGCATAAGCCCTGTGATTGGTTGGGGCTTGTGCCTCATTAGCATAAGCCCTGTGAGCTCATGTCTCATTAGCATAAGCCCCGTGATTGGTTAGGGCTCATGCCTCATTTGCATAAGCCCTCTTGGGAGGGGCTTGAGGCTGACGCATGCGCAGTAGGCTTATACAGGACGCTGCGCCAGCCATGTTGGAAACTGGCGCCGTCTCTTTGGCCGCCTACAGTCAGGTCTGTCACAGCAACACTCCATTCCTAGTACCAGTTCTCTCTTAGTTACTATGCTGGTACCCTGAAGCAACTTGGGGAGGAAAGGAATTTTCTTACAGCATGCTGTCCATCTTCCAGGGAGATCAGGGCCCAAAACTGGAGGAGAAACTGAAGCAGAGGTCATGGAAGAGTGCTACTTACTGGCTTGCTCATTGTCGTTTATTGAGTTCACTTTCTTATACCATCCAGGACCTCTTAGGGGGTGGCGCAATCCTAGTGAATTGAGTCCATTCAAATCAATTATTAATCAAGAAAATGGACTGCAGACTTGCCTACATGCAAATTATATGGTGGCATTTTGTCAATTGAGATTCTTTGCAAATGACTGTAGCTTGTGTTAAATTGATAGAAAAACAAGCAAAACAAACAAACTAGCCAGCACACTATAACAGCATGATTATGCCAGGGAAGAAAGACAGTCAGTTAAGACTACTAATTAACAGAAGTGAAGAAGCTATTACTAATTTAAAATTAGAAGCAATCACTGGGCTAAGTAACCCTGCCAAAATACCTCATTTTCTGTTATCACATTCAGCAGATGACCACTGTATAGAGGAAGACCAGCCTGACATGACAGAAGGTGAAGATACTTGCTACTATCCACAAACTCAATCTAAATCTTTGTTAAAGGAAATATAATTCCTTAAAACCAACTCTATCAATCTTTAGGGTTTTTTGTTAAAAGCAACATTCCTTTGGTTTACTAGAGGTGGAAAGGCTGCCTGAGTGTTTGACCATCCCCATCCACCCTTCATCCTTACTCCCTATTCTCCACTAAAAACCTCCAGCAGGATCTTGTGTCTCAGGATTAGGGGAAATGGTTAAGGGAAGGAAACAGAAGTTTTCTAGCTTCTCCAATTTCTCATGTAGCCCACAAAGGAAAACCAAGCATCCCTTGGGAGGAAATAACAAAAATACCAACAGAAGATGGATGGCTAAAGCCTGTGTCCTTGGAATGCACCGGAGTCACTGCCTTTATGGTGTCATATAGGTTCCTGCCCTTCACTCATTCTCATCAGAAAGCCAAATAGTGGTCCCTCCTGAGGCCCTTTACCCGTGAAGCCATTCATCTCCTCCGTTCCCTTTCCTGCTAAAGAAGGAGATCTGGTGAAGCTGTAGGAGTCCCACTGACTTTTTCTCTAAAGTGCATGTAGGCTGTGCTCACAATGCTGCCTTCCCTTAGTGGTAGGATTACAGGTGAATGCCACCACACAAGACTGCTGCATATCCCCGTAAGACAGGTACCAGGGAGTAGCAAGAACTTCACACCTGTTTGTTAAACTTGGAGCTCTTTCACCACTGTGGGCTTTGTACACAGATTGGATATCTTCTCTGCCTCTTTGCTAGTACATCATTAGGCACATAGCTCACAGTGAAAGTGTATTGAACTAGTTTGGGGGTGGGGGGAAGATCACTCACAGGAATAAAAACAAGTTAAAAGAGACTTTAAGGGGTACAGGAGAAAGTACTGAGAGGATGAATGTGATCAAAGGACATAATGCATATATGAAGGTGTCACACTGAAAGCCGTATTTTGTATGACCAGTATATACTGATTTAAAGGAAAGGGGTCTGGGGGCTGCTTTGGACAAGAGCTTGAAAGTTCTGTAAACATTTGTATCCCACCACTTGGAAATAAAAGGCAGGATGGAGAGTTCAAAGATACCTTGGGCTACTGGTTTTTCTAAATCGATTTTGTATCTTTGCAACCTTACTGAGGTTCATTGTTTCTAAAAGTTTTCTGATGGAATTTTGGTGATAACACATGTATAATATCATATAACGTGGAAGAAAGTATAGAGACTCCTCAAAAAACTGAAGTTTACCATTTCACCTAACTATACTACTCCCTGCTGTCTGCCTAAAAGACCTCGCATCCTGCTCCACAGCAGCTCACTGCTGCTCTATTTATAAGAGCTAGAAATGGAAACAACCTAAATGTCCTTCGAAGGATTGATGGAGAGTGAAAATATGGTACACAGACACCAATACACTTGTAAAGAAAAATGAAATGTGGATAGATCTAGATAAGATTACATTGAATATGATAACCCAGATCCAGAAAGACAAGCATTGTATATTCTTATCTGTAGATTCTAGCTCCAAACCCTCCGATCTGAGTATACAATACAGAGTAACCACAGAATCTTGAAAGTATAAATGAACCATGTGTGTGTATAATGGGGTGGGCTTGAGAAGAGAATAACAGGACACAGGTGATATGAAGTGGGAACTAGAAAAACAGGGAGGGGCTCCAGTTGGGGAGGAGGGAGGGAAATCAATACAGACAGAAGGAGAGAAGGGACAAATGCTAAGTTGTTTGATAAAGTCTCAAATCATATTTTATATGTACCTAAAATTTTACACAGTACACATGTGCATGTGTATACACATATATTTATGCATATATGTGTGTATACAAACTTGTGTGTGTACACACACACACATCTTAAAAGCCATCAGAGCTGACAATGCTTCCCAAAAGAACCATAGACTAACAAAAATTCTAGTACCAGAACTAAGAAAACTCCTTTTGAATGGATAGTCTGAGTGACTCCCATGTTGTTGTAGCCCTTGGTTGCCTCTCAGTGGTTGAGGGTGGCTCCTTATACCTGAAGTCATCATACACTTCATACATAAGACTGGGTTGATTTGAACTAAATCTGACCTAAAAGCCTCTTTCCTGTGCCCTAGCCTCTATAGCACTAGAAAGTATTACGTAAGATGCTGGGGTTGGGGGGAGTATTAAATAGTCCTACCGAGCTGCAGCACCTATGAATAATAATAATAACAACAATGATCAGCATGATAAGATATCCATGAAGATGCAATAAGTGATACTGGGATCACTGTTATTGGGAACTAACAGCTTTCTATATGGACTGAAGGCCCTTTCACCAGGAAAGACTTCAAAACCATTAGAATCTGCTTCCACTTTGCTAAACCAGCATAATCCCTTACTACATTCCAAATCTTATCCTTATGCTCGCAGATGAGTATAGCTACTGCCTCTCATTAGAGAAGCCTATCTTTATAGTAAGTAGAGATCATCATAGAAAAACCACAACTGGACGCAATATAGAGATCAGCGGATTGTGGACATTCAACCTCATCAGATACATCTGTAACACAGCTCCTGTATCTGTGGCTCAGGGGACATTATGGAAGAAGACACAGAAGGATTGTAAGAACAAGAATATCAGGAAATCTGCAGTGAAACATTATCTTCTAGGAATGGCTGCATAAGCAAGACCAGAACAATTACATTCACAGGGTCCCCCCTAGACAAAGAACTACAGGCAATGAATGACTGCTGCCAGAAAGAGATTTAGCCTCTCCCAGGGATGAGTTCCCTTATTCATTGTCCAATGCAGAGTGGTCAGCCCTGAGGTCATATATACACAGCAAAAACAGACTCAGTGGGTTGTGGTTATATATTTGTGTATGTACACACACAATACACATGATGATAATCAAATGTCTATAAATGAGGGCAGGATTCGTGGGAGGAATTTGAAGGAGGAAAGGGAGGGGAAAGTGATATATTCCTATTCCAATTAAAACTATTTTTAAAAAAATCAGGGCTGGGGATGTAGCTCAGTGGCAGAGCAGTGACTTAGCATACACATGCTTTAGGTTTGCTCCCTAGGGCTTCTTAGAAAGTGAAACAGAGTTACCAAATGCTAGCAAAATTACTCCAAAGTAGAACTGAAAATGTTCAAAGAAAAATGAATCCAAAGGTTAATGGTAGTATTACTCTAAACGTGGAGACTCAGTAACAAATGGTAATTATTGCAATGCAACATTTAACACAAGGAATGAAATACTGATACATTTTTTTTTCACTGTGGCAACAACATATACAGAAACAATTTTAGCAAATAGTGACTCTGGTCCACAGAGTACAATGTATAGGGGTGAAGAAGTCATGGCCACCGGAATTTGAGACAACTGTTTGTAGTGAATGCATCCACACCAAGCAGAGAGCAAAGACTGCTGCTGCTCAGCTGGACTTCTCCTTTCAGTACCATTTGGAAGCCTGGATGGAGTGGTGCTTTCCACGTTAACATCAATCTACTTCAGTTTATCCAGAAAAGCGGCTACAGATGCGCCTAGGGGCTCGTCTCCTGGGTAATTCTAGATCACTTCAAGTTGACAATAACCAACACATGTACATGCTACAACATTGATGAACCATGAAAATAGTCACCCAGTAGATATACATATCTGGAATAGAAGAATCTACAGAGTAGAGCAGTGTGCTCTTGGCAGTGAGAAAGGAGAGAGTGGCAGAGGTAGTGAGGCACAGGGTGATCAATACCTGCTGGTCCTGATGCAGTGAAGCTTGCTGGGCTCAGGAATATTTAACTAACCACACACTTTAAATGTGTGAATTAGTTCTTAATTTTGAAAAGAACAGTAAAACTAAAGGGACCTATATATGTTTGGGTTAAAATCTTGGATTAATGGAGAAGAGGCTGTTAATTCAATAGTTTATTATCTTTTTATTTTTTTTTTTTTTTTTTTTTTTTAAGAGCAGGCTTGGAAATTCTTAGATAAAATGACTTGAGAGCACTTTACTCTCAGATTCTGCTTGGAAACAGAAATGTCTAAAGTGTTCTCTATCACCACTACGGTAGTAACAGATGTTTGGAAGTTGATTCCAAAAAAGGGCACAATTCATTCCTGTGAAAAGTATGGATGCACAGATGGACAGATGGACAGACGGGTGGATGGGAGGGACAGGGGCACTAACTTACCCTGTGTATGGTTTAAATGAGAATGCCCTCCCCCTCGCCCCCAGACTCATATGTTTAAATACTTCGTTCCCAATTGGTAGACTTGTTTGGAAAGGATTAGGAGGTGTGGCCTTGTTGCAGGAAGAGTGTCACTAGGTATGGGCTTTGAGGTTTCAAAACCCCATGCCATTTCCAGTGCCTCTCTCTGCCTTGTGCCTGTAGATCAAGATGTGAACCTTTAGATGTTCCTTCACTCTTACTCATGGATCTAAGCCTCTGAAAATGTAAGGTAAACTAAACACTTACTTTTATAAGTTGACTTAGCCATGGTGTTGTATCACAGCAATAGAAGTAATTGTGAGAGGTCTTTTTGTGTGGTGCTTGAGCTTTGTTTTTCTATTATTTCAACAGTTGCAGCAGACTTTTCTTGTTTTTCTCTCCTTCCCTCTTTTTTCTTCCTGTCCTTCATCTCTTCTGAACTTTTATTCTCCCACCCCACTTTCTAATTATTTTTCTTTCCAAAATGCTTTAATTTTCCCTTTTTGATTTATTACTACTACTACTACTACTATTTTTATCATCATTATTATTTTACTTATTTGCTTTACATTCCTCTTACTGCTCTACTCCTCGACACCCCTCCCACAATCCTCCTCCCATCCCCCTCCCCTTCTCCTTTGAGCAGGTAGGGGCCCCTTGAATATCCCCCACCCTGGCACATCAATTCTCTGTGAGCGTAGATGCATTCTCTTTCACTGAGGCCAGACAAGGCACCCCAGCTAGAAGAACATATGTCACATACAGACAACTGCTTTTGAGATAGCTCCTGCTCCAGTTGTTCAGGACCCACATGAAAACCAAGCTGCATATCTGCTACATATGTGTGGGGAGTCCTAGGTCCAGGCCATGTATGTTCTTTGGTTAGTGGTTTAGTCTCTTGAGAGTCCCAAAGGTCCAGGTTATTTGACTCTGTTGGTCTTGTGGAATTCCTATCCCCTTGAGGGAAATTCTTCCTCCTTTTCTTCCACAAGAGTCCCTAAACTCTATCCACTGTTTGGCTGTGAGTCTTTGAATCTGTCTGCATCAGCTGGATGGATGGAGCCTCTCAGAGGACAGCGATGCTAGACTCCTGTCTACAAGCATAACAGAGTATCATTAATAATGTCATGGATTAAAAAATAATAATGTCAGGGATTGGTGCTTGCCCATGGGATGGGTCTCAAGTTGGGCCAGTTATTGGTTGGCAGTTCCCTCAGTTTCTGCTACATCCCCGTCCTGAATTTTTTGTAGACAAGATAAGTTTTGGGTGGAAAGTTTTGTGAGTGGGTTGATGTCCTTATTGCTCCACTGGGGTTCCTGTCTAGCTACAGGAGGTGGCCTTTTCAGGTTCCATATCCCCAGTGCTGTGAGTTACAGCTAAAGATACCTGAATTGATTCTTGGTTGCCTCCATTATCCCAGGTCTCTGTTTCATCCTGGAGATATCCCCCACCTCCGTATCCCTGTCAGTTGCAGATTTCTATTCACTTTCATGACCATTTGGCCATCCCTCCTGTCTGTCCTCACATCTGATCCTGCACCCTGCACCCCTCTCCATCCCTCTCCTTCCCAGTTCCCTCCTTCCATCTGCCTCATATAACTATTTTATTCCCCTTCTGAGTGAGATTCAACCATCCTCATTTGGGGCTCCCTTCTTGTTTAGCTTCTTTGAGTCTGTGGAGTGTAGTATGGGTATCCTGTATTTTATGGCTAATATCCACTTAAAAATGAGTACATACCATACATATCCTTTTGGGTCTGGGTTACCTCACTCAGGATGATATTTTCTAGTTCCATCCATTTGTCTGCAAATTTCATGATGTCCTTGTTTTTAATAGCTGAGCAGTAGTCTGTGTAAATGAACCCCATTTTCTTTATCCATTCTTCAGTTGAGAGACATCTGTGTTGTTTCCAGCTTCTGGCTATTACAAATAAAGCTACTATGAACATAGTTGAGCAGGTGTCCTTGTGGGATGGTGGAGCATCTCTTTTTATATGTCCAGGAGTGATATAGCTGGATCTTGAGTTAGAACTATTCCAAGTTTTCCGAGAAACCACCAAATTGATTTCCAAAGTGGCTGTACAAGTTTGCACTCCCACCAGCAATGGAGGGGTGCACTTTAATGTTTTTCAAAATCTATCTTTAATGATGGTTCTTAAATACTTTAACCTCCCTTTTAACACGCCACCCCACCAGAAGTAGTAGAAAAGTAAGGGGGAGTGGACTTGTTTAGAAATAGTTCTTTGGAGCAACTGCCATCTGTATTGTCTGAAAATTGGCAGTTCAGTTCACAGTTCAGCAGTAGCAGCTCAACCCACTTGCAAACACATCACAGATATACAGCAGTCCAGTTCAATAGAGTCGGGATAGCAAACACGAATTAGCAGTGATGGCACTACCCAAAGAGACAGCCAGGACTCAGCCTTGGCAGAAGTCAGCAGGAGGGACCTGGACCAGCAGGAATACCAGGACAAGCTCTTGGCTGTGCCTCTCAGTGAAGCGAAGATCAGCAAAGACTCAAGATTAATGAGCATTGCACGACTAGCTCTATAAATAAGCCTAGCTCTGCCTTCGCCACTGTCTGTGGAGTCTTCTTTATATCCCTCTAAACATCATGTGTCCTCCATGGATCTTGCCTCAGCACATGAGTCTGACTTAGCAAAACTCCATATGAGTCTGTCTCAGCTGACATCACTCTGCCAATCAGCCCCAGTCTGTGGAAGTAGCAAGAAACTACAGTGCACCACCAGAAGTTTTTTGGTGCATTTCTCCCTATGGAGTCCTGAAAAATGCAGCTCAATTACAAAATATAAGGGAGATCAATACATGTGTCATTAGGGAAGAATCCTTCATCATGTCCTTTCACATGATTGCTTTAGCAGAACAGCTTTTCTCCTGTCTGCTTCAGCACAACGTTCCTTCATGAGTCTGCCTTAGCCTTTCACCTGTGTCCACTTCAGCTAAACATTCCTTCATGTGTTTGCCCTAGCAAAACACAACCCAACCTACTTTCCAAAGAACCCTTAAGTTTCCACTTCAGAGAGGTATTCTCCTTGCTCCACCTCCTCACCAGCATGTGCTATCATGTGAGATTTTGATCTGAGACATTCTGACTGGTGTAAGATAGAATCTCAGAGTTGTTTTGATTTGCATTTCTCTGGTGACTAAAATCAGAACTGAAAAGAGAGAGACAACAACAAACACTGAGGAAATGCAAAGAATCATTAGGTCTTACTTCAAAAGCCTATACGCCACAAAATTGAAAAATCTTAATGAGATGGACGATTTTCTAGACATGTACCACTTCCCAAAGTTAAATCAAGATCAGGTAAACTATTTAACAGCCTTACAATCCCTAAAGAAATAGAAGCATGTCGGCCAGCAAGTAAGACACGACACGCCTGGATTCTTCTCTGACAACTCTTTTATTCCAGGCACAATCTTCATCCAACGAAGGGGAACCCCAACAGCAGAAATGCACTGCTTATATACCTTCCAAGGGGGCGGGCCAGGCAGCCTGTTCTCTCAGGATTGGTTAGGGCCAATACGTCATTAGCATAAGCCCGTGATTGGTTAGGGCTCATACCTCATTAGCATAAGCCTCTTGGAGGCTTGAGGCTGACCATGAGCAGTGGCTTATACAGGGTGCTGCGTGGCCATGTGAACGGCGCTGTCTCTTCGCCGCTACATCTCCCCTTATATTTTATAAATTGAATAGGTTACTTCTGACCTTCAGATTGTCCTGGCCTCCCACACCAAGCATGCTTTGAACTCATCACCAGGTGATTATCAAAGGCTTTAGAAGGCACTTCTTGAAGGAGCCTACTGTGCAATCAGCGGTGAAAGCAGAGGTCTGAGCCTTGCAGTAATGAAGGCATGTAATGGGGTGCTCCCATACGCCTTGTGCCTTTTTCAGGAGAGTATTTGCACAAACCTCTATGCTCCAACGCTTCAGAGACTCTCGGATTGAGACACTCTAGTGGGCCTCCTTTACTTTAGTATTTTATAAATTGAGAATTAGGTTGACCTTCTGGCACCCTCAGCACCTTCCTCCATGGCAGTCAGCTGATAAACTACAGCCTTATGTTTTTGCATGGTCATGGGATAAGCGACATGAAACCAAAGGGAGAAAAACCCCAAACCTAAGAGAA